>OY748302.1:13054517-13516342 GCA_963556515.1 Nudaria mundana | reverse complement strand
CACCGGACCAGAGGTGTCTGCTGTACAAGACGCAGATTAGACCCTGCGTCGAATACTGCTCTCACCTCTGGGACGGCTCCGCGAAGTATCTGCTGGATGCTCTCGACGCTATGCAGCGACGGGCTATCCATATTATAGGTTGTCCGGAGGTAACGGGAAGCCTTGAGCCGCTAGCTCAGCGCCGAACAATAGCTTCCTTGGCCGTATTCTACCGTATTTACCACGGCGAGTGTTCTGAAGAGCTCTTCAATCTGATCCCACCCTCTTCCTTCCGATCCCGAACAACGCGTGCCGGGCAGAGATGCCACTCCCACACAGTGGATAGAATGTTCGCGAGAACCGAGCGTTTTAAACGTTCGTTTCTCTGCCGAACGATAGTGGCCTGGAACGCCTTGCCTGTGCACGTGTTTCCTCCCACATATAATCCTGGGTTCTTTAAGCGGAGCGTGAAGAGGCACATCAGTAGGTCGTCAAGTTGAGGGCCACTCTCTATAGTATTGTATGCTGTGAGAGTGGCCCACAATCGCTAGACGTCGTCACGACTTACCACCAGGCGGGCGGCGTCAATTTGGAGAAACCAATATAAAAAAAAAAAAAAAAAAAGATTTAGTGTTTCGATAAATAAACAGATATCATATAACAAATAATATAAATAAGTTTTGGATTGAGATTTTAGTTGTACGAGAAAGTATTTTAATTGTGAAGCGGTAAAGGACACAACTTAGCTACGGGTCTTTTATATTGACCTCTTGAAGTCCGAACAGACACAACGCGGACTATGCCGTCATGACCGGGATGCGTCCCGACAATTTTACCCAACCTCTATTATTACAACATCTCCAATTTTAATGTTTTCTTGTCCCTCAAACCATTTGGATCGCTGTTGCAGAGTATGAAGATAATCTCGTTGCCAGTTACGCCAAAAGGCTTGGGTGGTTTTTTGTAATAATTGCCATCTATTACGAGGCGGAAGGTAGACGTCCTCCCAATTGGGTTCCGGTAGACAGACCAACGGTCCTCCTATCAATAGATGTCCAGGTGTCAAGACATTAACTTCACCCGGATCCGTTGACAGCGCGCAGAGCGGTCGGGAGTTAAGGACAGCCTCAATCTTTGACAGGATTGTTATCATTTCCTCAAAGGTGAGCACCTGCAACCCAATAACTCGTCTCAAGTGGAATCGAATCGATTTTACCCCACTTTCAAAAATCCCACCAAAATGACTTCCCGTGGGACGGTCTAAGTACCACTCTATTCGCCGCTGAGCAAGTTCAGTGTGTAGTTCAGATTGTTCGTTAAGCAGAAATTGACGAATCTCATGTAAATAACGTCGAGCTCCAATGAAATTTGTCCCACAATCTGTTATTATAGACGTACAAAGCCCTCGGCGGGAAACCATCCGATCCAGGGCAGCAATGAAAGCCTGTGTGGACAGCTCCGTTACCAACTCAAGATGAATCGCCTTGACGGCGAGGCAGACTATTACACATACATAAGCCTTGTAAGTCTTGGCATTTCTTCGTCGACTCTCTTTGAGAGTGAAGGGTCTCGCAAAATCAATCCCGACATTTTGAAAGCAACGGGCTTGCTGCACTCGAAGTGATGGTAAGTCTCCCATGACTGGTTTACACGCAATGGGTTTAACTTTAAAACACTGTACACACTTTGCCAGCCTTGACCTGATTAAATTACGAATTCCCAAAATCCAATACTGGCGTAAAATTAGTGACTGGAGCGTACGGGGTCCACAATGCAAATAGGACCGATGTAAATGATCAATGAGAAGACTAGAAAGAATGGAGTTTTTTGGTAACAAGATTGGATTCTTGGCAGACGACGGTAAATCGGTGTTTTTGAAACGCCCCCCCACTCGCAGTAGTCCTGATTCATCCCGGATAGGGCAAAGTTTTTGAATTTCCCGACGACACGACTTGTTAAGTTCGACTGAGGCAATCTCGTCAGCAAGAAATATCGTCTGTTCATGTTTTATAATTTTTGACAAGGAGGCACTGAGTTCGCCCGATGTAAGTCCAGAAGTCATTACTCTCTTGCCTTGTCTACAATTGGATTCTCAGACACCATGCCAGCACTCGCTGTATGTGATCTAATGACGATCGATTTTTCAGTAAATCAGCAATGAAGTCTATGTTGGGCTGAGATTCGTTGTTAAGGGCAGAGGCTGCTGTCGTGGCAGCCTTAAGCTGCGGTATGGGTCCCAATAGGAATGTTTACACAGATACAGACCACAAAGAAGCCTCACGTGATAACCACTTCGGTCCGGACCACCAAAGGTCTGATGATATAAGCTGACTGCACGTGAGACCACGACTACAAAAGTTAGCAGGGTTTTCATGAGTAGATACATGTTTCCAATTCTTGAATACGATTTTATCAGTGATTTGTACCACTCGATGAGACACGAAGGTTTTCAGCTTGAATGGAGGTGTTTTTAACCACGCGAGAACTGTACTGCTATCCGTAAACGCCAGTACTCTTGCTATGGACCACTTAGACTGCAGTATCAGTTTCATGTGATGTAAGGTGCGTGCAAGCAAAAGTGCGCCACAAAGCTCCAATCGATTGATGGTAAGGAATTTTAGAGGTGCCACTCTGGTTTTAGAGATCAGCAGTCTAATGGTGTTACGAGTAGGGCCTACTGAACGTAAGTAAAGGCCAGTGAAGAACCATTACAAAATCCAATCAGTTCAAATTTGGTAGCATTTGAAGGTACAACCTGCCGAGTGATTTTAATCATCCGAAGATACTGTAAGGATAAAACAAACTCCATCCAGTGATCAGCAATTGTTTTAGGGACTGGGTCGTCCCAATTTAAGTGATTTCGCCAGAAGTCCTGCATGATTAATTTGGCTATATCATTTGATTAATTTGGCTGGGGTGCTAGCCACCCCAGTGGGTCATACATACGAGCAATATTCGACAAAATAGATCTCTTGGTAGTTCCAATACTGAGTTTCGCAAATGAATAGGTGAAGCTATCATTCACAGGATCCCACTGGATGCCAAGAACTTTTGAAGTGCTCTGATTTGTGTCGTCGCAAAAGGTCTTTGGTACTTGACAATGTTCAACGGGTAAATCAGCAAGAAGTGCGGGTGAGTTGCTGCACCACTTCCGCAACTCAAACTGACCACAACCTAGAAGAGAAACTAAGTCGTTCTTCAGTTGTAAGGCGTTTTCAATTGTTGACTCACCGCCCGTAATGTCGTCCATGAACATATCCTGTAAAACAGCTTCAGCTGCTTGAGGCCATTGATCTCTGTGATCCGCAGTGAGTTGATGTAGGGTACGAATTGCCAGATAGGGGGAGCTGGTGACGCCGTAAGTCACTAAGTATTCAGTTCGTATTCGCAGATGGAGTCCGTAGGACGGTCACGCCACAAAATGTGTTGATATCTTCGATCCTGTGGACGCAGATCTATATTTCTATACATTTTAGAAATATCGGCTGTAAAGACAATTTAGGAAGCCGGAACTTGGTGATGATGTCCACGATATCGTTCTGTAGCTTCGGACCCGTGTGCACAATGTTGTTGAGGGATAGGCCGTTAGATGTAGCTGCATTGCCGTCGAATACGACGCGTAATTTTGTAGTGGAACTTTAAGGGCGCACAACACAGTGGTGTGGAATTAAATTTGCACGTTGCTCCGCTGGTGTAATAACATATGTCACATATGTCCTAGGTCAGCGTATTCTCTCATGAAGGCGACATAATCTTCCTTAAGAGCAGAATGGCGCTGAAGACGCTTCTCCATGTTTTGTAACCGCGAGCGAGCAATGTGATGAGAATCTCCAAGTGTTTAGTAATATCGGTACCACGTACCTTCCATCTGGATTTCGTGTCGTATATTTTGAATAAAGTCGCTCACATTCCTCATCCTCAAGGTTGGTCAACTTCACAGCCGGTGGCTCTTCAACCTCCCAAAACCTTCTTACGGCGTTATCCAAGTCTTGAGTGGATACCAACAGACTGGAGGTATCAGCTGCGAGCGGAAGATCCACATCCAATTTTCCGGTGATAACCCAACCGAAGATGCTGTGAAGAGCTGCAGGAAGACCTGGGCCAAAGCTAAGTCTCTGTCCGTCATAAATATCCGGAAACAGCTCAGCTCCAATAAGACAATCAATCTCATGAGGTTTGTCAAAGTTAGCCTCTGCCAGCACCAAATGTTTATAAGAATCACGAACGGCTGTCGGGACTTCCTCGCACGGCATTTTGTTAGTGATAGTATTCATCACGATAGGACAAACTTCAAAACGAGGTCCATCGGAGTCACGCGGTTGGATAATATACGAAGTAATTCCCTTTACTTGATTGGTTGTATTTTGACCAATACCAGACACGGTGATATTACAGTGACGTAACGATAAGCCGAGCCGCTGTACGCAGGCAGATGTCATGAAGCAATCCTGCGCTCCATTGTCAATAAGAGCGCGCACGTAACTGTAGCCACCAGCAGTACGAACTCGTACAAAACACGTTCCCAATAGCACACGAGTGAGACTGCCTCCCACTTTCACGCTAGTACTGCTGGAGTTCATTTATACTACAGGTCTGCTGACCCCCTCCAATACAGCCGCCGACATGGTAGGACAGGCAGCATTTGAGTCTGGGTTGTGAATAAGACTATGATGACGTGTCTGACACTTTGTGCAGGTTGACTTTGACACGCAGTTATCGGTCTCATGATTCGTACGTAGGCAATTGCTACACAGCTTTTTAGTTTTGTTGTTGTTGTGTGTTGTTGGTACAGTTGCTAAATACATCCCTGTCTGCCCCAGATTGCGATCCAGGTTAGGCTCCGCTTCTGGGTCTAAATAAGGTTCAGGATCCGAATACGGAACCACACCTGAATTTAAGTACGGGTAGTGACTAACTTCCAACTGTGCCCGTGAGTCATCATCTGAGTGCGGCCCTGGTTGTGAGTACGTCTCCGTATCAATAGGCAATGATGAAGATTTAAAATTCTTATTATAATTTCTATTTTTATTTTGGGGTAACTTAGGAATAAATTTGGGGCGCTGTTGATCGCCACCGAATGAGTTACGCAAGCCACTTACTTCCAGTATTTTTACATAGTTATGCAGGAATGTCAACAATTCACTAATCGTAGGAATTTCGTTTGTATTTTGCGTTTCAAACCTCTTTCTAGTATCAGTATCTAAACCTTTCGCGGCTAAATGAAACCAAATAACCTGTTCTAGATGACCCACATCTACTGACTTTATTCACAGACTCCTGTAATAGACTGGTAAGGTGTCGTAACTCGGAACAGTTACTTGTATTTAACGGAACTAAGTTACAGATTTTTTCTAAATAGTTGGTAGCTAATATACGCTTATTTTCAAAACGTTTTATCAACGCGTCAAATACGACCTTATAGTTGTCGGACGTAAGCGTTACGCCCTTCGCGATAGATAGTGCAGCCCCCGACAGACAGGACAGTAGGTAATGAAACTTTTCAATGTTACTAATCTTTTCATTATTATGTACTAAGGTTAAAAACGTGTCATAAAAGGTTTGCCAGTTCTCAATGTTACCATCGAACTTTTGTAATTCAAGTCTTGATAATTTGACCCGTGAACTTGGTTTTTCTGAACACTCGGGTTGGATGACCTGCGTAGTATACTTAGGTTTCAAAATTGTTTCACCCACGGCCATGACAGTATAGTACAATTCATCAAAAGATTGTATTAACTGGAAATTAATGGCTGCCTTCGGATTGATCGACAACTCAGTTGTATTTATGTCATTTAACACATTGACATACTCGTCCCTCAAAGCATTAATACGCTTAAACCGGCTGGTAAACGTACTCAACTTCGATGGATCCGAGTTTATTTCTTGAGACAAATTATATAAGATTTGAATGTCGCGAAATATAAATTCTTTTTTTGTAAAAAGAAATAATTGCGCTTGCAACTCCATTATAAGTACACACACACACTCGACACAGGCCGTATTGCTAGGAGGTTTCTCAGTCTGTAGCCTCCACCGCTACTGGTGGGTCACTATTTTTTATATTTTTAAATGTTTTTTATAAATGTATTTAAATATGTATAAAATAAGAATATATTTATAGTATTAACCCCATATAGATTGCAGAGTTTAAAATAATGGAATAATGGTAATATAGTGATGTCGTTTTACAGTTAACGTTTGCTACCGTTTTTGTGTTCAACTAGCAGTGACTAAATAAATTGCTTTGTACGAGGTTTCCATCGTTTGTTTAACGAACTAGAAATTAAAACTGGTACGACATGCATAAAATAAAAAAAACAAGGCACAAAACACACTCACACATTACCTTTACATACCTTCAGTATAAAATCATGTTTTATACCCAAAGGGATAGGCACAGATATATTAGAAATATCAAATGAAATTACTTATCTATATATTTAATACGACAATTTGTCTGTCTGTCCGTCCGTCGCGTTTTTCAATTATAATTAATAATACATACATTTACATGAAATATTTTTTTTTTTTTTTTTTTTTTTTATATTTGAGGCGATACAAAGTTCACCGTGATAACTAGTATTCTTTATTGTAACTACACAAAAAACAGAATCCAGCAATTGTTTTACTCACACACACACATATATCACGCCTATATCCCCCCGGGGTAAACAGAGGTGCATTACACACGTACAGTTTGCCAGTATTTTTAGTCCCACGTAATAGGGGCAAGCCTATTGCCATCACCGGGCACACATAAAATGGGTTATGTCCAAAATGGCCGAATAAATTTAAAAAAAGTAGCAGCAATGCGATGAAATGTTGATGAAAGGCAACAAAATCTTACGTGCCAGCCGCTATGGCACATCCAATTAAAGTCCTGGGTGTTTCGGACTATGTTTTACACATTAATTAATATTAAAGTACAAAATCATTATTCTCTTCCAGTCAACAAAACAATGAATATTACTAGCTAGCGGCGAGGGCGCCGCAGACTCATCTACGCCCAAGATCTCTATATATACGTTCGACCTCCATGATCGAGGCCTGAGATAACCAACCACCGTCCTTACAGAAGCAGGCTAGAAGGGTTGCGTGCCTTTGCCCCACACGCAACCAGATTCACTCACCGACGCGGGATAAAACCCAACCCCAACGACGCGGGATTCTCATCCCAACCAAACCCCCGCAGAGACCATACAGGTGGTCAAAGTCCGCCGGGCGCTACTGGAAATACCTTCTGCGTGTGCACCAGAGACGCCCGGCAACGGACGTAAGAGGTTTAAAAATAAAAGGCCCTGAGGGATATAATGCAGCTATAATACACATTGTGACAGTTATTGTGACACGACCATGTCTCTTACGTCAATTTTACGTCTGTGGCCGTCGTGACCACAGAAGTTATATTTTTCATATCATTTATTATTTTATTTACTTACAAAAAAATAACTGACATCGGTAATATATAATATGCACAAAGGCGTGAATAATATGCACAAAGGCGTGCTTAAGTCAATCGATGACTTTTTTTCCCAACAGACCCAGAGTTAAATAGAAACTAGGTATGCAATACATTCTGCTGTAGCAATAATTGAGCTGAGTTTGTCGATCCGGGTCAAACTCCTAAACGACTGGACCGATCTTTATGAATTCAGATATATGCACTCATGGTGATGGTCACTATGACCGTGCCAAATTTCAAAAAGATTGGTCCAGTCTATTATGTGGAGTTCGATAACGAACGAAATACACGAGTCGTCTAAGAAAGAGCTTCGTGAACTCCGCTCAAAAAGATTTAACATGGGAGAGAGGAGACGCAGACATCGCGTTACACACTAACTTAGAACGAATTTTTCTTTGTGATGCAACAATGAAAAAAAATATTTCTTTCTTTCTAGATGTAGCTATTTAATCCCAGAGCGATATAAAACATTATATTAACAGAAATGAGAATTCAGATTATTTGCTTGTGAAGCCAAATAATAAAACCATAAACTCTGTGTCGGATCACCAATTACCGTAATAAAATGTCTTCACATTTTATTAATTCACATTTCATGTATATCCCAACATAGCCCATGATAAGCCGAAATTCATTTCCACTGGCTCACACACTGTTGAAAAATTTAATGAAACCAGAGCCAAACGGAAAACAGTCTAACTTCTGGTGTATATTTTTTAGGGTTCCACACCCAAAGGGTAAAATAGGTCCCTATTACTAATGCTCTGCTGTCCGTCCGTCCGTCAGTCAGTCAGCCACTGGGCTATATGTCAGTTGAAATTTTCACAGATGATAATTATTACTAGTGGTTCTGTGAACCGTAGACTTCGTGAGCGGCTTTGTTTGTTCTTAAAATGTATTTATTTGCATGACTTTTGATTTTATTTATATGGGTTGCTATGGTTACGGCTATGGTTACGACTTCGGGAGCTTTGTTTAGAAAATTTATTTTTCAATTTTCTGTATTACTCTTTCATTTTTCATCCAACCAAAAAAAAATCTTCCACATGTTATTAATTGTAAGCAAGGAGTGTGTGTGTAAAGTTTCATGAAAATCGATTGATAAATACGGCCGCAAACATGATCTGACAGAACCCGTAGATGTAGAGATGTGTACAGACCAACGGCGACAGCGTATACGACGACCGCGTTGGTCTATGGTACAGACGAAAGAAATTCTCCCCAGTCTACAAGATGAAACGGAGACTTCGGTCGCTTCGCTCCCTCAGTCAATAAATAGTACAAATACAAAAAAAAAATATAAATATGTAAGAGGGCTCGCATACAACAAACGTGATTTTTTTAGTTGTTTTCATAGATGGTACGTAAACCCACGTGCGCGAGTCCGACTCGCCCTTGGCCGGCTTTTTTATTATTCGTTTTATGTGTACTGTTCTCGCGAGTGGAAAAGGAATTTTATTTGTTTCTATTAAGTAATCAATGAGCATTTGCTAAAGCGGTTACTTAACTGCCTCGGTTTTGATGCCCGGGTCAGGTCAAATATTGGTATGATGTGCAAAAACGTATACATAGTATAAGCTAGGGTGGTGTCATGTGGGCTAAATTCAAGAATACGCAAGATCTAATATTCTTTTTTAATTTTTAATTTTAATTATTTATTTGGGTAATCAGTAGTTATCACATTTTCACTTATAACTTATAAACTATAGAGACAACCATAGTATTATGTTTAATGCACAAAGGTGCCACAGCTTATCGCAACTTATAACGGAAAAAAGAAAAACCTTAAGTACATCATACTGTTTATACAGACATAATAAGTGTTGTAAATTAAAAAAAAAAAAAACATTTAAAAAATGAAAAATAACATTTCCAGGTAGGCGCTAACAAACAAGCCAAAAACACACAAACATTAGATACCAGTTGCTGAATAAGTATTTCGTGTCGAAAAAAATAAAATAAAACAAAAAATCTATGATTGGAATCTATGATCAGAAATTTGGATTAGGTACTTTACTATCTGGGCTACTCAACTCATGATCATCTGAATTAATCTTTTAAACGTTGGTAACGGCTCTGTGAACAAGTCCACCTCCCCACAAATATTAAGCACTCGCGTGATAAAGTGGGGAATACATAACAGGCGACTGAGACTTGCGACTCAGTTGTAGGTTTTGGGTGGATATTAGATAAACTATAAATAAAACTTTTAAGCTCGATTTTCATAAATTGACTGGTATCATTGTAGACAGATATGAGGATAATGAGGGGCTCGTGTTCTAGTGTTAACCGACAATGTTAACGCATTGCAAAGCAACATCTAGTCAGGCCGGTCTTAGGATGGGTGACCATTTCTTAAGACATTGGGATCCTCAATGCCTCGGAGAGCACGTTAAGCCGTTATTGCCGGTTGTCATACGAATATCTATTGCAGTCGTTATGGGTATTTGGAACCCTAACCTTTTTCATGTTTGCAGACGACTCGAAGTTTGTAAGATTAATCAAGTCCCGAGAAGACTCTGAGCTCTTACAGAGTGACATCAATAGACTTGTCCAGTGGTGTACCAGTAATGGCATGTACCTTAATACTACTAAAATGCTACCACCTAAAGTTTACACGAAATATTAACATAACATTAAGTGGATCACATACGGGACTTGGGCGTAATATTCGACAGGAAATTGACTTTTATACCTCATTTAGATAGCATAATTAAAAAAGCCTCCAAGATTTTCGGGTATTGTGATGAGGAATTGTTAAGTTTTTCGAAACAATAAAACCAAAATTTTGCTCTTCAATAGCCTTGCCCGTAGCACACTCGAATACTGTAGCGTTGTCTGGCGTCCACACTATGCTACTCACGCATTGCGCATTGAACGTATACAAAAACGTTTTGTTTGGCACTTAGCTTATGCGAACGGCGTGGCTAAGAAGATAACTTCGTACTCTGATCGCCTTAAATACTTTAACATAACATCCCTAACTAATCGTAGACTTTTGAATGACGTCATGCTTGCTCGCAAAGTCTTTGCGACGAAGATAGACTGTTCCCAAATCCTAGGTCAAATTAAACTGCGTGCACCGGCTAGAATACCACGATACTGTATGACGCCCCTGGTAGGAGTACTGTTTTGGGTGTTAATTCCCCATGTTAGAGGATATGTAAGGCAATTAAAACCTATAGCGATAAAATCGATTTCCACTTTGACTCTGTGGCAAGGGTAAAGTGGACGCTTTCGAGCCTGATTTTGGGAGCCCCCCGCCAAAATTAGGCAATATTGCTGTGTTGTCTATGTGTAATCTTACTTACGCAATAAATCTTGTTAAATTTTGTTAGATATTAATAAATTAATAGTTTAAGCTAATTTAATATTTCAGTTTGTGAATGCGGTGTTTACCTCTAAGTGATTGTGGCACTATGGATGTATTTAGTATGTAAGTACTTCTTTAAGTGTTAATGTTAACAATCGTTGGTAGACCTAATAAATAAATCAATCAAAATCCGACTGGTCTAACTACATAACATCGATATCGCCCATGGGTTGTGGAGGTAAGATGGCAGTCGCTTCACGGAAAATATTTAAGTTCAGCCGCATCGCAGTTAGACTGGAAAGCCGACCCCAACTGAGTTGGGAAAAGGTTCGGTGGATGAAGATATTGAAGCATTTTTCTCTGTTCTGTTGTTTAGTGTGTGCCCGTATACCATACATACCTACTCGTATTTATGGAGCAAACAAATAAATCAGGATTGCCAGACAAGTTCGTGTCAGTCAGGTGTCTATTCCTACGTGTATTCAGAAAATATTACCGTTTCACGCACAATGAAACGTTTTGTTAACATCATGTAGGTACTACGAAATAATTTCTCATAAAATATGAGTCTTATTATTAAATAAAGAGAAAACTTTACTTTGAGGAGTTCGATTTTAGCTGAGCGCGTGGCTGGTGGATTTTTAGGTTACCTCTGGCGGTTCGCAAAAAAGGGTTTCCAGACGCTAAATTACAATATCGAACAACGTTTCTTTGTCCCGCACCGTGTACTAATTAAGTAAATAGTTCTTCTGTGTGGGAAATATCAAGCATTAACTTGACATTGGCGAAAACATCTAGGAACATTGATGGAGCCACGTTTTTAAAGAAAGAAGAAGAAGAAGAAACTTTACTTAAAAGTTTAATTTTGAAGTAACCAAACGACTTTGTTTTATACTATGTTATGATTATAAGTTTAGATAAAAAAAAATATTAGTAGGGACCTGTAGATTAGCTGAAACCCTCCGATAAGCTCTTATCGAATAATGTCGTCTATCCTGTGGGAATCGTGATAAAAAGATTCTTCTGAGATACCCGAAAAGACCAATAAATTATATTTAAAAGGGGCTTTTACCTGATAACTGACTGCTTATTCCTGATCAGCTCCCTTGGGTACTGCGTCGCTTCTTAAGGTTGTAACCCTATCATAGTACCCTTATCCTATCATCTCATACATACGGCAAGAAGATTTATTGCTAACGTATATCATTTCAAATTTTGGCCGTAACAGAATACGAATAGAATTTCACAAATCGTTAACTAATGAGATAGTAGGTTTTGTTTAAGTTCTGCGGCCTAATGCGTGGGCTGCTCCTACGCCCATTGCCGAGCGCATCTGGTTAGCACTAGGAAGAATTTCCAGTGGCACCCGGCGGACTTTGGTCACCTGTATTGTGTGGCTTTTGTTTGGGGCTGGGTCGGGTTATATCCCGCGTCGGTGAGTAAATCTGGTTGCGTGTTGCGGCCCCCTAGGTAGGAAAGGTTTGGTAGGCAAAGAAAAAAATGATTCAGACTTGAATCATTTATTTATTGTATCCGAATGGAATACTATCATATTTCTTGCCATAGAGCAATGAATTTGGTCCCTATGGTACTTGCGACCCCGTCCTCACACCCTGTCTGAATGCCAAGCTACAGTGTAGATGCCGGGGGCCTTAACTAAATTAAACTTTTTGTGGTGGAAGAAATAACTGTATATTTCATAGGTAACTGATTACAAAACTTGATGCTTGCGCGCGTACATAAGGTTGGTTAGCGAGACGAGTTGATTGCTAGGTGCCGGCGTGCATCTGTGTCGCAGCCATATCTCGAAAACGGCCCATGCAATTTAGAAAACTCTTTACATTATTGTCCTGCTTTGATAAGAATAGGTGCAAGAGCAACATTTGTGACAGGAAGTGTACCCGGAACTACCTCCCGGAGAAAGGAGTGTGTTTAAAGCATATTTTTACTATACACATCTATATATAGAAATGGGGAACGTACCCCCCCTTGGCTCTCGAGAACTGCTTATGCTCCAATGATGGTTGACCCCTCTATGGACAGCCCTCTTTCTGGAGGCAAGCCAAAAAATCGAAAATTTCACCTAGCCCTAAGGGGTCAAAAGTTACAGGCCAAAACCTATGGCGTGGTACGGCGCGAAGCACCGTACTATAGGCAAGAAAATTACATTTTGAATTACTATAACTGAAATCGCGATCTTCTCTATCGTCTAAAATAAAAGCCCAATAAATTATCTATTATTCGGATCAGTAACAGTTTATCTGTGCTCAAACCGTGAAGTACGGAACCAGCTCATCAATATTTCATAACATATGATCGACTAGTTCAGAAAGTTCTTACGGAAAATATAAGAATCTGTGGTGTTTTCGGAATCCGCTACTACTACTTACATTATGCCGGGTTGTCATTAATAATTAATATCTAGTTTGAAAATGGTTACGTGGAAACATTTTATCATCCATGTCATCTAAATAAATAAAATATTTTTGGACATTCTCACACATCGCCATATAGCCCAAACTAAGCTATAAGCTTGTACTATTTGATCTAGACAACTGATAAACATACTTATGTATTTCTAAATACATACTATATATAATATACATAGAAAATACCCAAACTTTGAAACAAACTTTTGTGGATCACACAAATATCACACTACCGACCACGCCACCGCAATAGTTGACATTATACAAATATTAAGGTCAGCTGAAGCATCATATTCATACATTTTGCAGCAGGAATTGACAGGATTGACCGGTTACTTACTATCTATCACTTATTTCATATCACTATCACTTGATTCCGACGTCATGTGATGCTGGTAGGTTTAAGCATCAAACACACTGGTCCTTTACATTCGACGTATGCCACGCGACGTGGGAAACAGCGACACACTGGTCCTACGTCTTACGACGTCTGACGTTTACGTTATCTACGCGCTATGACATTTTAAACGTGTGTGACAGCGTCGTACGCGTAGGATAGCATGGAAATACGCGAGTCTGGCGCGGTGACGCGTAAGACAACGTAGTGAATGACCAGTGTGTTCGTTACAATACAAATTGTATAGGCCAGATCCGGTTTAGGTCTTATAATGCGTGTTATACGTCGCATGTGAAGGACGATATCATCCACGGTATTTATAACACTCCAGAAGTGAACTACTTCTTAATAAAATCCTCTTTATTTAAGACTAATAGTTGATCGCCGCGGCTCCGCCCGCGCGGTTTAGTTTCCTCGTTTCCGGGTCCCGTGGGAGCACATTACTGGGATAAAATGTGGCCTATATTACTCAGGGATAAAGTAGCTACATACCAGTGAAAGTTTTTTTTAATCGGATCAGTAGATAGGGTCCTATCTACTGATCCGATTAAAAAAAACTATTCGCTTCAAACAAACAAACAATCAAATCTTTCCTCTTTATAATATTAGTAAAGACAAACATTCAGGAAACATAAGTACAAATGGAGGCACTATTGCTGAAAGCGTTCTCTTTCCGACAACATTTTGATTGATGGCGAATTACCTTTTATCTTTGCTTTTTTGTCTTCCCAAATCGGCGTTTCAACAA
This sequence comes from Nudaria mundana, assembly GCA_963556515.1. Classification (NCBI taxonomy): domain Eukaryota; kingdom Metazoa; phylum Arthropoda; class Insecta; order Lepidoptera; family Erebidae; genus Nudaria; species Nudaria mundana. Next base: position 13,502,014 of record OY748302.1, on the reverse strand, counting down.
AATTCATTTGGTATATATATATAAGAAGCTTTATTTAACTTCATCTGCAACTTCAAATACAAGCTGAAACTGCAATTAACCAAAATAAATTCGTCTAAAATCTCTGTACCTTTCATTTAAACATACTAAATTAAGCTTTTTCATATTTAAACACGCTTTAAAGTATTATAAATTTACAAAGTTCTATTGAAATAACACTCGATTTAACATTCATCTCCTAAATTGCTTTTGAAAACCATTTCACTACATCACACAGCCCGTGAATTCCATAGAGATTTATTAAGTATGGACTTTCATATTTAAATATACGCGATACTTCGCTAACGAAAGTAATTAAAAGGCGTTATAACACTTTACACAACTCATTTTAAATGCATACAGAAGAACTAAGCCACCTCCTACTTGTAGTATAGGTATTCTCTTTGCCACATTAATTATGTAGGCGAACTAAAATTATATTATACGTAGGTCACACTATAAGTTTTGCGTAACTTAAAAAAACGACATGTTATAACCAAAATATTACGGTTATTGCTTTTTCAAATACTCTCCTTTACATTTTAAACATTTTTTCATGCGATCAAACCATTTTTTAAAACAGGAGGACCACAGACCTGAAGGGATGTTTTCTACGTGCTGATTGAACGCTATCACTGCCTCTTCGGAGTTGGTAAAAGTGAACCCTCTCATCAAATACAGAAATCACAGGGTGCTAGGTCGGGGCTATGCGCAGGATGGGTGACGAGTTGTCCTTTTGCGGAAGCTAAAAATGACTTTGTTTTGTTGGCCGTGTGTGAAGAAGCGTTGTCATGATGTAGGAGAACGCGGCTTTTGGGTCGTCTTTCGCGAACTTTTTCTAATACCCTGGGTAAACAAATGGTAGAATACCACTCGGCATTAACACTCTTTTGATCTTCAAGTGGAATTGTACAGATGGGACCCGTAGCTGAGAAAAAAAACGCGATCATTTTTTTTACCAACGTTTCTCGCCTGCCGCACTTTTGTTGGATTGTTCTCATTTTCAAACACCCATTCACAAGATTGCTGTTTTTTTCGGGTTCTAAACAATAAATCCACTTTTCGTCTCCTGTGACAATGTCATAAACAGCATTAGAATGTCCGTGGTCGTACTTCAGTAGCATCTGTGAGCACCATTCCACGCGAGCCCGCTTCTGCTCCGCTGTCAGTTCAGTAGGGATCCAACGACAACAAAGTTTCCGAACTTTCAATTCTTCGTGTAACATTTTCTGGATTTGACTCATACCAATCGCCAATAGTCCTCGAATTGTCTCATAGGTAATCCGCGGGTTTTCTTCAATTAACCGCTTAACAGTTAGCCACATTATTTACGTGGACGGCAGTTGAAGGCCGCCCTTCACGAAATTCGTCATGTAAAGAAACACAACCTCTCTCAAATTCAGCAAACCATCGCCTCACGGTGCTCAAACAAGGTGCTTACAGTCTTGCGGAGAGAGAGAACTTTAAAAATAATAAAAAATCATCGCTCTAAAATCTTTTCGACTTAATTCCATTTTCGTTGCATACGTAGACTTTGATGTGTGATAAAAAACAATTGACAAATGATTTCCCGCCAATTGTTTTTTTTTTATTACTAAGAAGGTTGCAACGTTTAAAAATATATAACATTCGAAATTCAAATAGTTCCGATTAGCTAGAAGTGCAAAACTTTTGGTGTGCCCCATGTATAATGCTTTTGAGCTTGGTTTTTGAGGTAATGCCTGTTTCAAATTGGTTTTTGTGAACAAGTAATTTTCGGAATGGAACCAAATTGAAATGGGACGTATAGCTTTCAAAAAAAAAATCTAAATTGGTTCACCAAGTTCAAAGATAATGAGGTATAACACACATTAAACCTAAGGTTGCCTGTAAGAGATAACTTGGGTGCAAAGGGGCTCTACCAACATCTTTAGGGCCCCAGCGACCTCACCTGCTAGTGGCGCACCTGCTGATCAACGGACGAGGCTCGTTAATTTATGGTACCTATGGAGTGGCTTCGGCCCCTACATGGGTACCAGGTGGTACAACAGTGTTGGTCCGGGGGGGTACCACCGTGCAGCTGTGCTAAAGCCCCCTAAGTAACCCAGCCCAGGCTGAGTTGCGTTAGGGGTTCAGCAGCTGCACCGCCGGGCCCGGGGCGATGTATGGTGCAGCAGGCATGCGACCAGTGGGGGCGAAACGGAGTCTAGTGTGGGTGATGTGGGTCGATTCGCCGGCCAGGGAGACCCTTAGCAACGGCGTTGCCGCGGCCGCCCGCAACACAGTCATGGGGCCCGCCTGGGACCAACCACCCCAGGAGGCTGCCCCACATGTTGCGCATAATCCTGATGTGGGATCGCTGCTCCGGGTGGTAACCGGTGTGGGGTAGCGGCGGCCTTGCATCAGGGGGGTTTGGGAGCCCTTCCGTCCGGCGTATCGGCTCCGACCTAACCACACGGTTCTAGACAAAGCTAGCCCCTGCGCTTTGCCACTTACTGCTGCACCAGATGTCGCCCTGTCTTCACGCTTCTTCGTCTTCAAAATCTACAATGGCAGTGCAACAAAAAAAAAGTAAACGTTACACAGCAGCCCTAGGAAACCCCACGACTTCACTTTTCGAGGTGGAGTTCACTAACGTCCGTGGACTCCATGCGAACCTCGATGCCGTCCACCATCACCTTGAGACGGCACGGCCCGCTGTGATGTTCCTCACGGAGACACAAATACGCCGCCCTGACGACACGTCTTACCTGTGTTACCCCGGCTATGTCATCGAGGAACAATTTCGAGACAAAGCCGGGGTGTGCGTGTTCGTTAGGGCGGATGTTTGCTACCGCCGGTTGCGTTGCCTAGAGAACCCCTCCAATTCTGTCCTTTGGCTGCACGTAGACCATGGCTCCATGAGCCAGATCTATGTGTGCGTCTACCGTTCCCACACAGGGGATTCTCCCTCCTCTCCAGCGATTCGGAGGAGGAGGTGCCGGTCAAGACGGTGCGTACGCGTCTCGACGCGTACAGAAGGCGGCCGCCAACTCCTCCTCCGTCGTCCTCGGTCCAACTGTCCCAGCGAAGTCGCCGGGAAATCGGTGGGCCGCCCGAGCGGGAGCTGATGAGCGTTTTTGCCCGCATGAACGCGGCCATGCGGGGCAACAGGAACGTGGCGGGGAGGAAGAAGATTGTGGCTTCACTGGTGGATGAAGCCCAATCTTCCCTCAACAAGCTCCTCGCGCGGAGCGTCACCAAGGAGGAGGCGAGGCTCCGGAAGCAGGTGACGAGCCTGGAGGCGGAGCTCGCTGCTTCCAGGAAGCAGATGGATGACCTGTGGCGGGAGGTCGCTCACTTGACCAAGGTGGTCAAGGCGCCTCCCGGTCCCATGCTGCCGCCTCCTCCTCCGACGGCTGGACCAGCGCCGAAGACGGCGCCACCCACGGCACCCACCACGGCGCCCACTAAGGCGCCCACGACGGCACCATCCACGGCGTCCAAAAAGGTGCCCACCACGGCGCCCACCATGGCGCCCACCACGGTGCCCAACACGGTGCCCGGATCGCCGCCACAGCCTGTGCCGACTATGGTACAGGTCCTGACGGCGATCGAGAGGCGCCTCGCGATCCTGGAGGACCGGGCGTACCGCCCTCCGCTAGCACGTCCCGCGTTCTCATACGCGGCGGCTGTTAGCGGTTCTCCCGCTCCAGGACCAAGCGGCACACCCGCTGTCCGCCGCCCCGCTCCGCCCCAGTCCGCTCCAGCGTACCGGTTGCCGGCCGAGACCGCGGCCCAGGCGCGGAAGGCGAAGGGGCGCGGCAAGAAGAGCGGCACACCTGCCGCCTCCTCTTCCTCTAACGCTCCCGCTGCTCCTTTACATCCCTCCGGACGGGAGGAATGGGAGGTAGTGGGGGCCAAGAAGAGGAAGACGAAGGCCGCCAAGAAAGCGACCAAGAAAGTGGCCAAGGCCGCCGCGGCGAAGGCGCCGAAGAGGCCCCGCGCTCCTCGCTCCACAGCTGTCGTCCTTACGGTGACGAGGTGGTGAGAGGGGTGTGGGGTACGCTGATGTCCTGAGGACCGTGAAGTCCTCAGTCAACCTCTCAGCCCTCGATATCCAGGGGGGTCTCCGGTGCAAGACGACACGCACCGGGGCTCGCCTCCTCGAGGTCTCCGGCGCCTCCAGCGGCCCTAAAGCTGACGCGCTGGACGCAGAAGCCGTCCGCGTCACCAGGCCCACCAAATGCGCTGCATTGCGCATCACGGGTCTGGATGACGCGGCCACGACGGAGGAAGTAATCTCCGCCGTCGTGGAGGCGGGCGGCTGCCCCCGTGACCAGGTGAAGGCTGGAGACATCTCCTTCGGCTCCACTGGTCATGGGATGACAGTCGTCCAGTGCCCCGTCGCGGCGGCACTGAAAGTGACGGACGGACGAAGCCTCCTCGTAGGGGGCTTCCTAAAGGCGCAGGTGCACCTCCTTCGTGCCCGGGAAACCAGATGTTTCCGGTGCATGGTGGTGGGGCACGTCGGAGTGCAGTGCACAGCGGAAGTCACCGTGGGCGATCGGTGCTTCCGCTGCAGCCGGCCCGGTCACAAGGCAAGTGTCTGTGATGCCCCGCCTCGCTGCTTTAGATGCGAGGCGGAGGGCAAAACTGCGGACCACCGGGTCGGCAGCACAACCTGCGCCGCCTCGAGGCCAAAGCCTCGTCCGTCCGCTAAGAGCGGTGGGGGTGCCGCTACTGCACGGCCAGATGTTTCTCGGCGGGATGCTGATATGGACGTCCATTAATGTCTGACGCCCATATCCGCATCCTGCAAGTGAATTTGAACTGAATTTGATCTTCTGTACCAGAGCATCCGGCAGTGGTCCATAAACTTGGCCGTGGTCGCCGAGCCGTACTACGTCCACCCGGGAAGCCCGGTGGACGAGGACGGCTCGGCCTGTTTTATCTTCGGGGGGTCCGCCGCAGACAACTCGCTCCTTGCTATCATTGCAAGGGGCCGCGGGTGTGTTGCGGCGGAATATGATGGGTTGGCAGTCGTGGCCACCTACATCTCGCCGACACTGGACGAGACTCAGTTTGAGCTATGGCTCACTGAGCTCGACGTCGTCTTCGCTGCGTGCCGTCCTCGCCCTGTCCTGCTCCTGGGAGACTTCAACGCCTGGAGTGAGGCGTGGGGCTCCCGGGAAACCAGGGACAAGGGGAGGCTTCTTGAGGACTGGACCAGAACACGTGGTCTGGAGGTCCTCAACCGGGGGAATGTCGCCACCTTCTGGCGGCGGGGGACCAGCTCGGTCGTGGACGTATCGTTCGCGACCTCTGCCCTCGCCGCCCGTATTACTGGCTGGCACGTGACCCCCACCTGACCTCCCACAGCCGGTAGAAAATCCCCCGGATCCGCGTTGGGCACTTCACCATCTGGATCGGGAGGCTCTCCTGGAGGCTTCCATCGTGCAGGTCTGGATTCCGGCACCGGACCGGCCTGCCGATGTGGATGCCGAGGCGGAGTGGTTCAGGAGAGCCATGTCGCAAATCTGTGATGCGGCGATGCCTAGAGTTACACCCAGACCGGCAAGGAAGCAGGTGTACTGGTGGTCGCCGGAGATTGCACAGCTGCGCGCAGCATGCATCTCCGCCCGCCGCCAGTACACCAAGTTTCGCCGGAGGCATCGCCGCCCAGACGACGCGGCAACCCGAGAGGCGGAGCTTTATCAGGCTTACAGGGAGGCTAAAGGTAATCTCCAGGAGACAATAAAGCGGGCCAAGACGGCGGCCCGCGAGGAGCTCCTGGAGACCCTGCAGCAGAACCCATGGGGGCGCCCGTACCTACAGGTCAGGGAGAAACTCCGACCTAGGGCGCCCCGACTGACCCAGAGTCTCCAGTTGCAGCAGCTGAAGCGGGTCATGGGCTCCCTGTTTCCGACGAGCGCGGAGGAGCACGTCCCTCCGCGTATGGCTCCGTCTCTGCCCGACGCGGATAGCACCGGCGAAGACGACGTACCCGAAGTCAGGGTGGGGGAGCTAAGTGCGGCAGTACTCCTGCTTAAACGCCGGAAAATCACTGCCCCCGGACCCGACGGCATTCCTGGCCGTGCATGGGTCCTGGCCCTCGAAGAACTCGGGCCTCGACTTGCAATGTCTTAACCGATTATGTGAGGTGTAAATTTTTTTTTTGTCTATTTATCCTTTTATTATAAGAAATGTTATTTTTTATTCTGTTATTCTGGGGCTCTTTAGCGCATGCCTCGAAAGGGGCCAGTTTCCCAAGGTGTAGAGGACGGGGAAGCTGGTCCTGATCCGTAAGGCGGGGCGGCCGGTGGACTCACCGTCCGGATACCGGCCGATCGTGTTGCTCGACGAGGTGTGTAAGCTCTTTGAGCGAATTATCGCGGAACGCCTCGTCGAGCATCTCTCGACGGTGGGGCCAGACCTGGCGGACAACCAGTACTGTTTCCGTCGGGGATGCTCCACCGTGAGCGCGATCATGCGCGTCAAGAGCCTGACGGAGGAAGCAGTCTCGCAGGGCAAGGTGGTGGTGGCGGTGTCTCTTGACATCGCCAACGCGTTCAACACCTTGCCATGGAGCTGCGTTAGGGAGGCGCTCGTGTATCACGAAACGCCTCTCTACCTCCGTCGTATTGTCGGGGCCTATCTCTCGGAGAGGGCCATAGCTTTCCCCAGCTGGCTCGGGCCAGCTCGGCGGGATGTGTCGTGCGGTGTTCCACAGGGGTCGGTCCTGGGGCCGCTTCTGTGGAACATCGGCTACGACTGGGTGCTGCGGGGTGCGTTGCCTGAGGGCGTCGGCGTAACGTGCTACGCCGACGATACCCTCGTCACGGCGCGGGGTGCAACGTACCAGGAGGCAGCACTCAAGGTCACGACGGGTGTTGCTCAAGTCGTGGGTCGGATACGGCGGCTGGGACTGGAGGTAACCTTGCACAAGTCCGAGGTTCTGTGTTTTCACAGACCTCGGAACGGTCCACCTGAAGGTTCCAGCATAAATGTGGGAGGCGTTAGCATCGGCATCAAGCCCTCGATGAAGTATCTAGGGATCGTACTTGATAGCCGATGGAACTTCGGACCACATTTCCGAAGTTTGGTCCCCAAGGTGACACACGCATCGGTCGCGCTTTCGCGACTGATGCCCAACCTAAAGGGACCCAACGCTTCCTGCAGGAGACTGTACCTGGGGATCGTGCGGAGTATGGCCCTATACGGGGCTCCCGTATGGGCGGCGCGGTTGACGGCCAACAACTCAACGCTCCTTAACAGACCGTTGAGGACCTTGGCCGTCAAAACAATAAGGGGCTACCGCACGATCTCCGGAGAGGCTGCATGTCTCCTAGCCGGGACCCCTCCATGGGACCTGGAAGCGAGAGCCCTTGCGTCATTGTTCCAATGGCGCAAGGAGGCGCTGGAGCGGGACCACAGGCCTGCGTCTCGAGAAATCGATGACCGGTGGTCCCAACTCCGACAGGATCTCATGGAGTCATGGAGGGTGCGACTTGAGCAACCCAAGTGGGGTGCCACCATCATCGCGGCGGTGAGACCGATCATGGACGATTGGCTGCAGAGGCAGCATGGTGACCTCACGTATCGTGCGACGCAGATCGTTACCGGGCATGGATGCTTCGGTAGCTATCTGTTTCGCATCCATCGTGAGGTCACACCCCGGTGTCAACACTGCGAGGTTTACGACGACGACACCGCACTCCACACGTTGGTGGAGTGCTCAGCGTGGGCGAGTCAGCGCCGGGACCTCGTAGTGGGTCTGGGCGTGGATACCCTCTCGCTGTAGACCATGCTTCAAGCCATGGTCTCCAGCGGGAGTAGGTGGAACGCGGCCGTGTCCTTCTGCGAGCAAGTCGTGCTCGCGAAGGAGGCGGCCGAGAGGGAGAGGGAGCGTGCCCTCCCCGCCGAGTTCCGTAGTCAGCGGCGTTGCCGCCGCAGACTCATCTACGCCCAAGACCATCGACCTCCATGATCGGGGCCTGAGGACGGCGGGATCGCCACCCGTCGTCCTTACAGAAGCAGGCTAGAAGGGTTGCGTACTGCGGGGCCTTTGCCCCATAGCACGCAACCAGATTCACTCACTGACGCGGGATAAAACCCTACCCCCAACGACGCGGGATTCTCATCCCGACCCAACCCCCGCAGAGACCACAGAGGTGGTCAAAGTCCGCCGGGCGCCACTGGAAATACGTTCTGCTTGTAACCAGAGACGCCCGGCAACGGACGTTAGAGCGGCCGCGGCCTTGGTCGCGGAACTAAAAAAAAAAAAACAAAAAAAACCGAACTTTGTATCGCCTCAAATATAAAAAAATATATATATATATTTAAAAAGTAAATAAAAAAAAATTATGAAATTGAATTAAAATACTTTGAGGTAATTATTTGCTGCTCAGGTAGTTATTTTGTTAAACAGGGTAAAGGAAGTCAATATTATAATTTCGCCTTCATATTCTGTTTATTAAAAGGTGCATCATAGAATGAGATCCCATGCACCACTTTTAGGTACTTTATTTATTTACTTTATTTATGTAAAATTATTTACAAAAATCAAACCGAGAAGATGTAATATTTCTTATTCTACACCCACGCATAACTCGCCTATATACCCGAAGGGGTGCGAGGTGCATTTCACACCCACAATTTGCCAGTATTTTTAGTGCCACGTAATAGAAAGCAATCCTATTCCCGTCACCGGGCACATTTATGGGTTATGCCCAAAACAGCCGTATGAATTTAGTAAAAAGTAGCAGTTTTATTGTACTTTTGAAAAAAAAATTAAACCCGTTGCCTTGCGATGAAAAGGGTGCAAAGGGGCTCTACCAACATCTTTAGGGCCCCAGCGACCTCACCTGCTAGTGGCGCACCTGCTGATAAACGTACGAGGCTCGTTAATTTACGGTACCTATGGAGTGGCTTCGGCCCCTACGTGGGTACCAGGTGGTACAACAGTGTTGGTCCGGGGGGGTACCACCGTGCAGCTGTGCTAAAGCCCCCCAAGTAACCCAGCCCAGTCTGGGTTGCATTAGGGGTTCAGCAGCTGCACCGCCGGGCCCGGGGCGATGTATGGTGCAGCAGGCATGGGACCAGTGGGGGCGAAACGGAGTCTAGTGTGGGTGGTGTGGGTCGATTCGCCGGCCAGGGAGACCCTTAGCAACGGCGTTGCCGCGGCCGCCCGTAACAAAGTCATGGGGCCCGCCTGGGGCCAACCACCCCAGGAGGCTGCCCCACATGTTGCGCATAATCCTGATGTGGGATGGCCGCTCCGGGTGGTAACCGGTGTGGGGTAGCGGCGGCCTTGCATCAGGGGGGTTTGGGAGCCCTTCCGTCCGGCGAGTCGGCTCCGACCTAACCACATGGTTCTAGACAAAGCTAGCCCCTGCGCTTTGTCACCTACTGCTGCACCAAATGTCACCCTGTCTTCACGCTTCTTCTTCAAAATCTACAATGGCAGTGCAACAAAAAAGAAATAAACGTTACACAGCGGCCCTAGGAAACCCCACAACTTCACATTTCGAGGTGGAGTTCACTAACGTCCGTGGACTCCATGCGAACCTCGATACCGTCCACCACCACCTTGAGACGGCACGGCCCGCTGTGATGTTCCTCACGGAGACACAAATACGCCGCCCTGACGACACGTCTTACCTGTGTTACCCCGGCTATGTCATCGAGGAACAATTTCGAGACAAAGCCGGGGTGTGCGTATTCGTTAGGGCGGATGTTTGCTGCCGCCGGTTGCGCTGCCTAGAGAACCTCTCCAATTCCGTCCTTTGGCTGCACGTAGACCATGGCTCTATGAGCCAGATCTACGTGTGCGTCTACCGATCCCACACAGGGGATTCTGAGACAACAAAGCTCTTCCAGTACCTCAGCGAGACGGCTGATGAAGCGCAGGTGCGGTTCCCGAACGCTGACCTAGTATTTCTGGAGGACTTCAATGGCCATCACATTGAATGGCTGGGGTCCCTCAAGACTGATCATGCGGGTAGAGCCGCCCATGCGTTCGCTCTCTCCCACGGTCTGACTCAGATGGTATGCGGGATCACCCGGATACCAGACAGGTCAGATCACGCGCCCGCTCTGCTGGATCTACTGCTGACGAGTCGCCCAGCCCAGTACAGTGTTTCGGTAGGAGCCCCACTGGGTAGTTCCGACCACTGTGTTGTTCACGCTGGCATGAAGGTGTCACCTCCTGCACGTCATGTACAAACGTCACGACGACTATGGCACTACTCGTCAGCGGATTGGGACGGTCTACGCGATTATTATGCGTCCGTCCCCTGGAGCCAGCGCTGCTTTGTAGGAAAGGCTCCTTCGGATAGTGCTTCTGCTATTGCTGGCGAGATCAGTTTAGGGATGGATTATTACATCCCTTTCACTGATGTCGCCAGTATCCGCAGAGCCCGTCCCTGGTTCGGGCGAGATTGTGCCAAAGCTGTTCGACAAAAACAGTCGGCATATCGCGCCTGGATCAGGGCCCGGGCTGTGCGCGACCCAAACGTGGGCCACCTCAAAGCAGCGTACAACCGGGCCACAAAGTCGAGTAAGAGGGCCTTTAAGAGAGCGGATGCCCAGCGCGTCGCGCGGCTTGGTCAGGAGCTCACTTCCCATCCCACGGGCAGCCGTGGATTCTGGCAACTGGCCAAAGCCGTGCAATCTAACTTTTGTCAGCCCTCGCTGTCACCGCTGCGTTACCCAGATGGAACACTGGCTCACAAAGCCCAAGAGAAAGCGGATATGCTCGCAGACCTCTTTGCGGCTAATTCCCGGGTCGACGACCGTGGCCTGCAGCCCCCCGCCATCGCCAACTGTGGCCACACAATGCCTGATATTGTTATCAGGCAATGTGATGTACGGGCAGTGCTGCGGTCACTCGACACGCGGAAAGCCAGTGGCCCTGACGGCATTCCGGCGGTGGTGCTACGAAAATGTGCAGCTGAGTTGTCTCCAGTATTAACGCGTCTGTACCGCCTGTCATACTCTTCAGGGCTCGTGCCGGAGGTCTGGAAGGAGGCGAACGTACAACCGATCCCCAAGAAAGGGGATCGGTCCGATCCAGGCAACTATCGACCCATAGCTGTCACCTCAGTCATTTGCAAGGTGCTTGAGCTCCTTATAAATAAGCAGCTCATGCAATTCCTAGAGGATCACTCGCTAATCAATGATCGACAATACGGCTTCAGGCCAAAGCGATCAACGGGTGATCTTCTGGCATTCGTAACGCATGTCTGGGGTGGGGCTATGGAAAGGCACGGCGAGTCCTTGGCTATTAGCCTGGATATCGCCAAAGCCTTCGATAGGGTCTGGCATGCTTCGCTCCTTTCCAAGCTTCCGGCATATGGTCTACCTCCTCAACTGTGCAGCTGGATTGCCAGCTTTTTAAACGAGCGCCGAGTGCGGGTCCTCTGCGATGGCCAGGCTTCTCGCTTCTTGCAAGTGAATGCCGGGGTACCGCAGGGGTCCGTACTATCACCAACTCTCTTTCTTCTGCATATCTATATATATATGATATGCTATCCCTCGGGAACATTCATTGCTATGCAGATGACAGCACACTGCACGGGAGTTACTCGGTTCGTCCGACGGCGGGGCGATCTGAGATTGAGGAGGAGAGACGACGACTCGTGGCTGATCTCGACCGTAACCTCGACAGTATCTCTCAATGGGGTACCGAGAACCTGGTCGAGTTCAATGCCCGCAAAACACAGGCGTGTGCATTTACTGCGAAGAAATCCCCTTTCCTTCCCCTACCCTCTCTTCAGAATGCATTATTGCCAATGAAGGACAACCTTGATATCCTTGGCATAGACGTTCGTCGAGAGCTCAATAATAAAAACTACATCGAAAGATGTATAGGGCTAGCTTCGCGGAAACTAGGAATACTAAATAAGGTAAAGAGATTCTTTACACCGGATAGAGGTGTCTGCTGTACAAGACGCAGATTAGACCCTGCGTCGAATACTGCTCTCACCTCTGGGACGGCTCCGCGAAGTATCTGCTGGACGCTCTCGACGCTATGCAGCGACGGGCTATCCGTATTATAGATTGTCCGGAGGTAACGGGAAGCCTTGAGCCGCTAGTTCAGCGCCGAACAATAGCTTCCTTGGCCGCATTCTACCGTATTTACCACAGCGAGTGTTCTGAAGAGCTCTTCAATCTGATCCCACCCTCTTCCTTCCGATCCCGAACGACTCGTGCCGGGCAGAGATGCCACCCCCACACAGTGGATAGCATGTTCGCGAGAACCGAACGTTTTAAACGTTCGTTTCTCTGCCGAATGATAGTGGCCTGGAACGCCCTGCCTGTGCACGTGTTTCCTCCCACATATAATCCTGGGTTCTTTAAGCGGAGCGTGAAGAGGCACATCAGTAGGTCGTCAAGTTGAGGGCCACTCTCAATAGTAATGTGTGCTGTGAGAGTAGCCCACAATCGCTAGACGTCGTCACGACTTACCACCAGGCGGGCAGCGTCAATTTGGCGAACCAATTATAAAAAAAAAAAAAAAAAAAAAGAAATGTTGATGAAAGGCAACAAAATCTTACGTGCCACCCGCTATGCCACAGCCTATTAAAGTCCTGGGCGTCTCGGACTACTTTCTTATTTCAGAGGGTAATAAAATTACATACTTAATAAGTACACTGAAATAAATCTTCCTACATCATATTAATCTCGAAACGCCTTATATTTTATTAGACTTCTCTGCTTCTGACAATTATTGTTAACTGTCTTGGTAAAACTTTGTACTCTTATGAAACAAGGATGAACGTCGTTATTTGAAATTTATGATCGCCGTAACATCACAAAGTGACTTATATTGCCTTTGAATGGATGAAGTAACATTTAAAGTGTGTAGTGCTTCCCTGTCAAGCATTTTTTCACCAGCGCGGGGGTCCTCAATAATGAAATGCATTTCATGTCACGCGGGCCCCCCGAACGCCGGCTGCTATGGTAACGGGGCTAGTCGGTATTGATTTCATGTTGACATCAACACGAATTGCGGGCGAGATCCGCACACTGATGAAAAAAAGCATGACAGGAAAAGTGCCCTAACCCCTATTATTAATGTCTCCATTGAATAAAGCTTTCTGAATTTCAAAAGTAGTATAATTCTGGTATTTCTTCGAAACAATAATGACATCAAAGTACAAATAAATAGGTACAAACCGGTCACTTAGAATAATATCAAATATTCTTATGATGAAAATGGCTTCGGTATTCCAGATTTCCCCGGAGAGGTTCACCTCGACGACAAAGATCCTTGTAAACATAATGGGGTTATATCGAACAGTATAAATATGCTAATAACCCAATTTTGGTATTTAAATTAAGTAAGCCACGTTACCAATCACTGTTAGTGTATTTTGGACAACAATTTACTTCATTTGATTTTGACGGGGGGTGATCCACCTTTATAACTGTAAGAAAGGACGAGCGCGTGGCTGGTGGCCTTTTAGGTTACCTCTGGCGCTGGGTAAAAATCCAGTCCCAAACGCTCAATTGAAATACCGAACAACGTTTCCTTATCCCGCACCGCGAACTAGTTCAGAGTAACTAGTTCTTCTGTACGGGAAAAATCAAGCATTACCTTGACATTGGCGAAATCATCGATGGATCCACGTTTTTAAAAAAAGAAGGAGAAGAATAACTGTAAGAAAATAATATGTAAACAAAAAAGGATAACCAAAACACCACTAGCCCAAGACCTCGAATATTGCGATCACTTTATTTTATCAATATCGCGACTTACGGCATCGCCAGAGCGCCATCTAGTGGCCCAAAATTATAGTTTTTGTGATATACAGAATGTAACATTCATATACGAGTCAGTATGAAAAAGTCTGAAATTATAAGACAAACGAAGATCTGTTTTTAGTAACCATGACATTGATTTTAGAAAAAATCAAAATTTCATTCTCAGAATTAAAAAAATATCTTGTACTCAGCTCGGCAATCGAACCTGGGCTTTTTGAGAAAAAAGCTTACATTATATCTATTTAGATATCGATTGTGTAGGTTTTAAGCAGTAAATATTACTATGAAACATAATATCTTAAATTAATAAAATGCGACAGTGGGTAGGTAGGTTATACCATTTTTTTTTACTACAACGTTGAACTTCTGTGCGTAAAATTGTAAAAAGTTATTTTTTGAACAGGCTGGAGCACCCTGTTACATGCACCCCTCAGTTTACAATCATCACCTAGCTGTAGACTAGAATTTTATAATTTCTCTTCTAATCAAATCAAAACTTCCAAAAAATATGTATACGTGTCATGAAAAAAAATCTAATTACGTCTATGTTTCAGGCATCGAACTTCACATCATCCACACGCTACACTACTACGTGAGGTGACGTCATGATTAAAAAATATTTTATTTTTTTTAAAGATTACTAGCAATCGCAAAGAATGTAAGGTAGGTAGTTCTTATTCTCCTTCTTTAAAAAAAAAACGTGGCTCCATCGACATTCATAGATGATTTCGCCAATGTCAAGGTAATGCTTGATATTTCCCGCACAAAAGAACTAGTTACTCTGAACTAGTTTGCGGTGCGGGACACGGAAACGTTATTCGGTATCGGCAACTGAGCGTTTGGGCCTGGATTTTTGCCCAGCGCCAGAGGTAACCTAAAACGCAACCTGCCACGCTCTCCACAAAAACCTAAGTCCAAGGTAGGTAGTTATTAGTGCTTCTGTTGGGATTGGGTTTACGTCAATGGTGACTGGTGGTTGAACGTTCGTCGAAACGCCAATCGAGGTAATTTAATGAAAACGGAGAGTTTGGCTTTTCCTGACAGGAGTGGTTGGTGGCTTTTTAGGTTATCTCTGGCTCTTCGCAAAAATGGGTTCCGGACGCTCACTAAGTGATAAGATAAGAAACGTTTGTTACTCCAAGTCTTGGAGTAACAAACGTTTCTTATCTTGTCCCACACCTGGAGCAAGTTCGGAACAACTAGTTTTTCTGTCAATCAAGCATTACCTTGACATTGGCAAAATCATCGACCCGCGATGGAGCTACACATTTAAAAGAAGAAGAAAACGAAGTAATACGGAAAACAAATTTTACATTTCCAAAAATATCAAGAGACAAATATAATTGAAATTTACACTTAAACATTTATTTACAATAAGAATTACAATATACATACTTATATACTAAAAATATTGACATTACAAAATATCGTTTAATTAAAAATTAAATATCATGGTTTCAAATTTCACCCAACATTTCCGTGAACAATTTCAGAATTCATAATTTAGCAGAAATCACGAAGGCGTGATGATCACTGAACAATCGGCGAGAAAATAATTTTCATCACAAAATAATGGAAAATTTTAATATAACAGCAACCTCTGGTTATTATGAAAACCCTCTCAGTATCATTCAGTTAAAATCGTTATATTGTATTTAAATTAAATCCTTTTTAAGTGAGTTACACTCTGGTCCAAAACTCATTGTATCTGTATACCTAATGAAAGCGACCTATATTATGAATGACTCAAACTCTCTAGTAATGTTTTTATTACTTAGGTACCTACTTATAAACTTGACTGGTTTTGCTTTACGGAACTATCGAAGATGTTCCTTATACACTGTTGACACTATGTCTTCAAACTAGTGTCGACCTATTGCAAATACCCAATGTGAGCAGTGAGCAGATACAGCAACTGCTCCTGTTTACTACAAGGGGACCAAACAAAATACTGTGTATAGGTCCACTCTTCAAATTATTAGGACCCTATATATGGAAGTAATTCCTATTATCATTTGACAGCTAAGCATAGGTTTCAGATATAAATTCTTCATATATTCTAAGTTACAAGAAGATTGTGAACAGAATACGGTTGTTCAAGTGATATGATCAGTATATTCCACCTATGGATATTTAGTTCTATCATAGTAAGAAGAAGTTTAATAATATTTGCACTAAAATAGATCAAAGTTATGATCCATTGGTATCTTGGAGTTACTGTTGTTCTTAGAAAACTTAGATTAATTAAATAGTTATGTTATCTTCAAAAGAGATATTTGGCTTATTTACAACGCGTTAGGTAAGTTTTTATGACGTCATAAATTCTTGTAATAACATCATTATTTATTATTGTATCTGATTCTAGAACTTTAGTTGTGTTATCTGAACGACTAGTTTATTGGTTTCAGAAAAACAGTTTAATTCATTTGTTAGCGACTTGATGAATTCTTATTTTGGAGACAAATATAATTAACCTTATTCATCGAGATGTTTTGATGTTACAAAAGTTTGATTTTTATGGAAATTTAAAACTATAAAATCAATGTTATATCAAAGAAAATTGATTGCGTCAATGGTTTAGTATCACAATGAAACAAAAATATA
The DNA here is from genome assembly GCA_963556515.1 of Nudaria mundana. Taxonomy (NCBI): domain Eukaryota; kingdom Metazoa; phylum Arthropoda; class Insecta; order Lepidoptera; family Erebidae; genus Nudaria; species Nudaria mundana. The sequence goes on along the minus strand of OY748302.1, from coordinate 13,485,664 downwards.
ATTAAATAATTTTTTTTTGGACATTCTCACACATCAAGTCATCTAGTCCAAATTAAGCTTATATAAGCTTGTGTTATGGGATCTAGACGACTGATATACATACTTATATATTTCTAAATACATACATATTATACATAGAAAATACCCAAACTCCGAAACAAACATTTGTGGATCACACAAATAATTTGAATCGACCCGGAATCGAACCTGGGACCTCAGGGGCGGCAGTCGCATGCTCATACCACTGAGCCACCGAGGCAGTCAATTGGTATTGAAAATTTTACTATACAACTAGCTGTTGCCCGTGGCTCCGCCCGCGTGGATGTCGGTTATTCCGGACCAATAATAATAAAAAGTGACATCTATATATCTCCGTTAAATTCAGTTTATTATATTTTTGGTCACATCTCCGGATCTAATCAACCGATTGCGATGAAACAAACGTAAGATTTTAAGTCTGGCCAAGCCCTGTCTAAGAAAAAAACCGCATCAAAATCCGTTCAGTAGTTTCTGCGTCCATCGTGAACAAACAGACAAACAGACAGGAAATTAAAAAAAAATATTTTCGTGTTCAGTACCTATCGTTAACATAACATAACCCAAGTATTTTTTTCAAATATCTCCAATGTACAGACACGACCACTTTACAATTATATAATAGTATAGATTTGAGTAAATCGGTACTTCACCAGTAGAAGTTTTAAATTTTCTTAAAAATAATTTAAATCCTATTAATTCATAATGTATGTATGGCCCGGAGCTAATTACATGACAAGGCTAAGAGATATGGTAATGTAGTCCCTTGCTGGCAATATATCCATCATGTAGATGGGTCAATGAATACATTATTCAACACTAAGATTGCACAATCTTGTACATAATTATACACGGAACATGGTCAAGTGGCCAAATTAACCAAGTTATGTAGATTTCTAAACTTTTCCGATCCACAATAGATGTATGTACTAGATAGAATATTTCACATACTTTGTCTTTTTATTGACTTTTAATGTTCACTATTTCTAAATATTCATAGTATTTCATTTTACTCACAGCCGACAGTTGATTATCGCAGACTTTTATTTTCATTGTGTCATTCTTGTCGAGTCCGAGACGCCTAGGACTTTAATTGGCTGTGCCACAGCGGCTGGCACGTAAGATTTGGTTGCCTTTCATCAACATTTCATCGCAAAGCAACGGGTTTCAAATTTAGTTTTCAAAATAATAATATAGCTGCTTATTTTATTACATTCGGCCATTTTGGACATAATCCACTTTCTGGAGTGCCCGGTGACGGCAATAGGCTTGCCCCCTATTACGTGGGACTATAACTAATGGCTAATTGTGGGTGCCTACCATGACGGGGATATAGGCGAGATTTGTGTTTGTGTTGTGTGTGTTCTTGCCTTCGACTAAATCGTCATTTTTGGTTTAATCATTACATCTCCTGTTCATATCACGACAATTATCTTTACTGTGATATATTTTCATGAGATTGTTTCTAGATAACCCTATCTCAATAGCATAAAAAGAAATAACCAATGTTTGAAAGACACAATCTTAAATAGGAATCTCCAGTAACAGAATGCTTTAGGTACAATAAATCTGAAAGAAAAAGCTATTGTCCTTGTCGTAGCCGAACCTATTGCGTTGTAAATGAAATAAACGCAAACCAGGTTTTGTTCCACCTCTGTGTCTCATTTTGTGAAAAGTTGGAACCAAAAATGAGTGAAATGGGTGAAACAATAAATTACAGAGAAAAATGGGACAACAAATATTTCATACTACCTATACAAATGAATAAAATTTAAGTGTTCTCCAAACATCGTCCTCCATGATCGGGGCCTGAGGACGGCGGGATAGCCACCCGCCGACGCGGGATAAAACCTATCCCCAACGACGCGGGATTTTCATTCCGACTAAACCCCCGAAGAAAAACTAAAGTCTAGACTAAAGTCCGCTGGGTGCCACTGGAAATATCTTCTGGTGCGTACCAGAGACGCTCGCAGCAATGGACATGGGAGCGGCCGCAGTCTGGCGGAATTAAAGTTCTTAATATCTACATTATAACATTAATGCTGTTAGAAATAATTAAATAGGTATATCGCCTAAATATTGTTTATGTACGGCTTTACGTACTTTTGGGTGACTAATTCTAAACATTGTATGATTTTAATTGGGTTCCATGGATATACGGAATACAGTTGTGGGGTTGTATCAAACATTCAAAGGTTTCAAAATAAAGTACTCCGGGGTATCGTTAACGCTCCTTGGTATGTAAGAAATGGATATCCACCGTGATCTAGGTGTGGACCTCATAGTGGACGTTACTCAAAAGTATGCCGAAGCCCATTATAATAGACTTATTCACCGTGTGAATGTCGAGGCCATCCAGCTCCTCGATACCACGGATATAGTGAGAAGACTGAAACGGACTAAACCTCATAAGTTAGTGTAGGTACTAGTGTAGTGTAGTGTAATAGTGCAGTGAGTGCTATCCTTCAAGACAACAATCATCATTATTCAATAGTGACAATACAAAAAAAGTTAGGATTCCATACCCAAAAGGTAAAACGATATCCCTTATACTGAAACTTCACTGTCCGTCCGTCTTCTTTTTTTTTTAGATCCGGCAACGTCTGTTGCCGGGCGTCTCTGGTTACAAGCAGAACGTATTTCCAGTGGCGCCCGGCGGACTTTGACCACCCCTGTGGTCTCTGCAGGGGTTTGGTCGTGATGAGAATCCCGCGTCGTTGGGGTAGGGTTTTATCCCGCGTCAGTGAGTGAATCTGGTGCTTTTCTTTGTCTTAAATTGTTGTAAAACCAAAGTCTCCTAATGATACAAACTAATTGTTATTGTAGGTTCCTGTATCTTGTAAATATTCCACGTATAACCATTATTATACTCCACTTAACCATTTTTTTTTTAGTCTTAAATTGTTATCAAACCAAAGTCTCCTAATGATACAAACTAATTGTTATTGTAGGCTCCTGTATCTTGTAAATATTCCACCTATAACCATTATTATACTCCACATAACCATTTATCTGAGAATCTAATAAATTTCTTAGAAGTTTTATTCTCCAAATCTTTGTTTCCTGTAAAGCTAAGTCACGTGTGAAAAGGTTATACTCCAGTTTTATTCAACACATGTCTACAGCATTCAAAATAAACATATAAATAAACTTTCGGGATTCAGTTGCGTAGATTATGGGGGAATCTTTTGAAAAGTTGGTAATATAGCTTCTTTATTCTTTGGTAAGACAATCGATCTTCTACTGAAAAGTTAAGCCCTTGAACTGTCATCAGTCTTTCTCTCTAAATAGCGAACGCTAGCACGTAAATTTATAAAATTTCTGATTGTATTTTTCAAAACAGCAATCGCCTTTATCATTATATCTAATGCATTCAAGGTTTTGATTTTTAAACTATTTAAAAAAAGATTGTATCGTGCTTCCATAGAAGTAATGGTGTTAATGCATTACATGAATGAATCTTGTCTGTTCCCTTGAAATTCATCGCGAAAGTCACTCATCAACTTCAAATAAATAATTAAGTCATCCTTATAAGACGATTACCGAGGTTTATTAAATATCCAGTAATTTCTACAAGTATTGTCCAAGTTTGAATGGAGCTTAACAGATTTTGCACGTTCAGAATTTAAGAGCCGCTTTCGAGGGAACTTGTTAATTCAATTGAAGAATATACCTACCAACAATTCCTTGTTGCTTTGATCTAGTTTCATATTAAATTTATAAGGAGAGAGAAATTCTCTTTAAATTTAAAAAGCTTTTTCTGCCTAGTGATAATTTAAAATGAAGGTGTTGGGAAGTATGTATTGCTGTCCACAATCATTTTTAGTTATTAGGGTTCCGTACTCAAAGGGTAAAACGGGAACCCTATTACTGAGACTTCGCTGTCTGTCCTTTGGTCCGTCCGTCTGTTTTGGGTTATGTATTATGAACCGTGATGGTTAGAAAGTTGAAATTTTCACAGATGATGTATTTTTATTACCTCTATAACAACAAAAACTAAATAACAGAAAATAATAAATATTTAAGGGCTCTCATACAACAAACGGAACCCTTTGTGCGCGAGTTCGACTCTCAATTGGCCTGTTTTTTAGTTAAGTATATAGATCGTTTCAAACATTTCCTTTTCTACAATTATCCTATTATTTAATGAACGCAAACTGCAACGCCAGAAAATGGACAATTTTCTTTAAAAATTACTAAACAGTAAGTATTTCATTAATTCATCTGAAAAATAAGGTTGTCATAAGTTGACAACCCTTTTTCTAACAACTGTACTGTAAAAATTGTTGTGGCAACTTAATGGCGATTACAAAGACAAGCCAAAGTATTTTATAAAGACTAACAAAGTATTTCTTAAAGAGTAACATCTTTTGAGAGTTGAAATCCCAACTTATAGCTTTATAAATTTGTTTTTATATGTACATAAACAATTTGGAGTTTCCAACCTCCTCCAAAGTCTTCTGTGAGTTAAAACAAAGTTCCCGGAATTAACTTTCGGACTTTGTTTATACCTAACAGTTCAATGATTATCAAATACTTATTAAGAGATAAAATATTATGAAAATTTATTTAACAATTTTGTATGTTTGGATTTGGCTTTCACAAAATATGTGTGATGTAAATTGTGTTGGAAATGGCTGCGGTTGTCTGCAATATGGAGATGACACTTTTCAGACAAAAATAAATAACAACATAATACTCATTGACAAAATTGAATAAAATAAAGCAATGACAAGAGTCTTCTTTTTCCTTATTTTCATTGAAACGGCCGGCGGTTATGATCTTACTAGCGGACGCTCGCGGCTTCACCCGTTTGACAAATTACAATCTAAAAACCTTCCTCGACAACCACTCCGTCTATTGGTGTAAACCGCATCAAAATCCGTTAAGCAGTTTCAAAGATCTAAGCATACACACGGACGGAAGCGACTTTGTTTTGTAATATGTAGTGATAGTGATGATGGTGATACCCAATGACGCACATTAAAAAAAAAGATAGAGTCAAGTGAGCGTAAAGAAGTTTTAAATCATTATTATGGAAAATATACCTAATGACTAGGCGGTATGATCGACAAACTTTAGCCTGCCCATAAATGGGCGAAGAGGGAAAAAAACAAAGTTTTATATCAAAAGTAATCTACTTATATGTTTTGACAGCTATCAAGTTTTTTGTTGTTTTGACACACCACGGTATTTCTTGTTTGTGTGATAGTGGATTGTTATTAATAGCCAGCATTGTATGTATCTTTAACTCTTTACTAAAACATAATTCTGTCAAAAAAGAGAGTTACGAATCCACTTGCTGTATTATAGTAGCATAAAACAAATAATTCTACCATAAAAGTTAATATTACGAAGTGTTACGATGTGGGATACATCGACATCAAAAATATTACGTGTGTTCACAAAACTAAATGGAACATACCAGAAGGCCAAGAAACGGGTTCGAACAATGCAGAAATTCCTTCGCTCATTGTTCTGTGAATCAGTCGTGATCGTACCGATAAGGATTTAGCCGCCAGCCAATGGGACGCGCGCGCGGACATCGATGTGTAAATTGTCTCGTCACTAGGCTAACGGGAAGGGACACGACATCAAAGGCATAGCTTACGTCGTGATTCATCACCCAATAAATAATTAATAATTAATAAGTTAATTTAAAAAAAAGCTGCCCTTGCCATTAATTATAAAATCAGTTTGTGGTTCCCGAAAATACGGGGTAAGTGCTGTGAACAGAATAGCTTCTTTAATGCCAACCGCGCGATCTATAATTAGAATATTACCAAATGGCTATTTCATAGATTATTGGTAAGCTAAAGTAAACCTATAGTTTGTTTCGACTCCGTGAGTGTCCTGGGTTCTTATAGGGTTAACGTGATTAATATTTTATCGAAGTAAATATCAAAATCAGACGGTGCTGAATTTCTTGCCACAAAGTATACGAGAAAACAGTTAGGACGGTGAGGTTAAATAACTCCACCACTAAATGTTATAATTGTATATGTATTGCCTATCTATATATGTTGTCTATGTAATAACTTATTTTATAAACTCGTAGGGAATGCTAGGATCTAGTAACATTGCCCTATCGAGTAAAATTGTTAACAATATTTCTAGGTTAAATTACTCAACCCCTAAATGCTATGATTAAATATGTATTACCTATCTATATATGTTGTCTATGCAATTACCTATTTTTTAAACTCGTAGGGAATGATAGGACCTAGTAACATTGCCCTATCGAAAAAAATTGTTAACAATATTTCTACCTAAAATTCTCTTAAGGGCTAATCACCTACGGCCTTAAGCAGTAAACCATAGTTTTATAATTTTAAATTGTGAATATCAAGAAGGAGAATCCGGGTTGAGATAATTCACCTACCCGACATATTTTATTGTGAAGCCGTACCATTTGGGGCGCGGCCTTAAGCGGGAAACTGTTAACTTTAAGTTTAACTAAATTTATATCGTGTTTAACGTAAATTCAAAAAGCTAGATCATAGTCCACCTATCTGGTATATGCACTATTACTTAAAATTTTATTATCTAGACTGCCCTTTAGGGACCGTCATTTTAGGGTTCCCTAATTCAGTGAACCATTATAAAGTTTTAATTGTTAGATGGGAAATACGCATAACGCAGACTCTTTAGGAACTTCGTCTCCAATACGTAATAGGTAGAAAAATAATCTTTTGAAATGTACCCACATTTGTGTTGGGTTTATAGCTAAATTTTATAATTTTATTATTAGTTAATTCTTGCATTGAGATTTTCTGCCGGCGCCGGTCGGAGACCGATATATAGGGATGAGCCAACTACCTGTCTGTGTTTTCCCTGTTCCCATGTTTGTATAATCCTGTGTTATGTGTAACCTTGCCGTGTACCCTCATGTAAATAATTGTGCAGCGCGTCCGACAACTAGGGAACCTGTACGGCGATTTACGTGTGGGGCCTACGGCAAGCGGTGCCGAGCCGGTATCTAATCCGTTGCTTGTGTCATTTCCAGAAGTACCTTGGGGCTTAGAAAAGCCATATTTGTGAAGAGACGATTGCTGAGCAACCAGACGTTGTACCATCGCTCCTGTGGCCTTCGACCCGGAGCATCTCTTCATCTATAACAAAATTGATTGGAGGACACCAGCGGATCCTGCCGGCTGACCGCCATCGCCCGTGGACCCCAGTTAAGTGCACCGGGCACTTCCGTAAAACAGTATTGTGGTCCTATTCTACCGACACACTCTTAGCTAATCGAATTATATAAACCCTAGGTTCCTGCAATAAAAGTACGTTAATTGTTTTATGTGGTTTCACTGTACTTCCTAGCAGGGGCCGTATCACTGGCGCCCGAACTAAAAATAAAGTGTGTCGTAGGTAGGATCACAAATATATTACTGTGAGCGGATGCGCTATTGTATGTGTGTAAGTGTGTCTACTTTTGTGCCTTCCTCCTGAACTGGATCGGGAGCGAATAAAAAACTTAGAAGCTATCCAGTTGCCTCTCATTTTCTATAAGGTTAGGCAGGTGGTAAGAGCCCACCAAAACCCTTGGGCCTTATTTAAGGACCCACATTCTTTTTTTTTTCTCTTTTGTTTTCTTTCTCTCTATTAGAATTTTTTTTTCTAAATTTTTTAAGGCACAAGGGTATACGCACAATTTTGTGTGTAGCAATATTGTTGTTATAAATATCGTTATAATTGTTGTTCTCAATTTTATTTTTCATTTTGATTTTTGTGTTTGTAAATTCCAGCAGACTCAACAGTCGCTATTATTTTAAAATTTTAGCTACCTACATTGGTACTACAAATTGTACATTTTTATTTTCGACAACTGTTATAATTTTAAATTCAAAAATTGTTTTGACTTGAAATTAGCATACCGAAACGGTTACTATTTAAATAACTAGGCGATTGTAATTTTATTTTGTGGTAAAGATTTTCAGCATTCGCATTATTATTATTAACCTTGTAGAACGTAAGTCTGATATATACATATATAGTTAAAATCTCTCGGTTTAGTCCGCGCGGCGCGAGAATCCGGTTAGCCATGACTAATAAAGGCACCAGTTTAGCGTGCCCTAATCTCTATCTGACATTCGAGGTGCACACAGATGCAAGCGACCACGGGTCAAGTGGTATGTTATCCCTCTATGGAGTTAACAGACTTACAAGACTCGTGAGTCGTTCCATATCAGGTCGGAACGGAAACTTTAGGTTACGGAACGGGTAGCCCTCGAACGGGTGTTATAATAGGAGACGGAAGCGTTTCATAGTATTATTATCTTAGTATTATAGGATTAGTTTGTATTTTAGCGGACATGGTGGGAAAGTAGCACGTGTAGGACTTCGAGATGACTTTCTTTTGGAATTATCTTATTATTTTTTGACTAAGTAATTTATTTTGACTTAGTGACTTGTTATTGACTTTTCTTTTTTTTTATTATTGACAACTTTTAGCTTGTTGGAGGAGCAGCGTCCTGATGGTTACGTTGTTCCATATATTGTGTAGTGTTTTTTAGCTTCATCCCATTTATTGTGGCCAGGGCCCCCGTAGTTTTAATCCGATGCCTTAAAAATAAAAATAAAATAAAATAACGTTTATTATCTTTGAAATTTTCAGAAAATTATTTAGATTCGTCAGAAGTTGGTGTGACTCTACCGAGGGTTCCAAAATGCAACGAGACTGAGAAGAGCCCTCAAGAAACTCAGCTCGGCTTTTTTCAAAATATTTCATCTTAAATCTAATACAGAGTTATTTAGAAAGGAGCAATTCGTTACGTTGTTACAACCAGGCCGCCTTGTCATCTAAGAAATCATTAATACTATAATAAGCTTTATGGCACAATTTACTTTTTATTAGTTTTTTAAATTTATTGACAGATAAATTTGCTATTTCGGTTGGCAATGTATTGTACATTCGAATAAAGTTCCCCGCAAAAGAATTACTCACTTTATGAAGCCTAAATTTAGGAACAGCCAGTTTATCCTTATTTCTTAAGTTTAGATTATGATTATCACTATTTTTCACAAATTTACTTTTGTTCTTGTGGGTATACAATAAAATTTCATAAATATACTGTGAATACACTGTAAGGATGTTAATATGCTTAAACTTATCTCTTAATGACTCCCGAGACCCCATTCCATAGATAGTCCGGACAGCCCTCTTCTGCAACACAAAGATGCATTCAATATCGGCAGCGTTACCCCACAGTAGTATGCCATATGTCATGATACTGTGGAAGTAGCTGAAGTAGACAAGACGCGCCGTTTTGATGTCTGTAAGTTGTCGGATCTTTTTGACAGCATAGGCTGCTGAACTAAGCCTGACCGAAATTTTCCCGATATGAGGCCCCCATTGCAATTTGGAGTCTAACGTTATGCCCAGAAAGACAGTGTCATCGACCAATTCTATTATATCATCCCTAACCTTAACACTGGTTTTAACAAGTCTTACATTAGGTAAGGTGAATCTTACACATTTAGTTTTATTTTCATTTAATAATAAATTATTAGCACAAAACCAGTGGACTATCCTAGAGAGGGCAATGTTTACATCGTCAAGTTCGCGCTGTCCACGTTTAACTTTAAATATTAAAGAAGTGTCATCAGCAAACAAAACTACCTCGTGGTCGTCTCTTATGAGGTGAGGGAGATCATTAATATATACTAGAAAAAGAAAAGGTCCCAAAATTGAACCCTGCGGTACCCCCATTGCTACAGGAGAACCAGGTGACTGTTTACCATTGATCACTACTTTCTGGACCCTATCACTTAAGTAAGAATTGACGAAATTCAAGGCCGTCCCCCGGATTCCGTAATGATCAAGTTTCTTAATTAAAGTCTGGTGCTGAACGCAATCGAAGGCCTTAGATAAGTCACAGAATACACCATAAGCATCATAGGACTCATCCCAGGCCCTGTATATACACTCTAATAATTTAATACCGGCATCAGTGGTGGACCGACCACGAGTGAAACCGAATTGTTTTGTATGTAATAGTTTATTAACGTTAAAGTGATTTTGCATTTGATTAAGCATAATTTTTTCAAAAATTTTACTAAATGTAGGTAGTACAGAAATGGGACGGAAATTGGACGGATCTGAAGTACTACCCGATTTAAACAGGGGAATTAATTTACTAGATTTCATTAAATCAGGGAACACACCACTATCAACACAATTATTAAATATTATTACTAGTTCAGGAGCAACCATTTCAATAAAAGAATTTACTAAATACACAGAGATGCCCCAGAGGTCAGCTGTTTTCTTGATATTTAAAGATTTAAAAGTTTTTAAGATAGTGTTTATGTTAACTTTACTGAATTTAAATATAACGTTACAACAAGGAACGTTTGCTTTTAACAAAGATTCTGCAATGGGGGTTGAAGAGCCTAGGGTTTTTGTCAAATCTACAGGAATTCGGGAGAAAAAAATTTCAAATTCGTTAGCGACCTCGAAGTCTGATGTAGTTATTTTACCATTTATATTAAGTTTAAAATGATTATCATTTAATTTTTGTTGACCTCTTTCCGCGTTTATAATTTTCCAAGTAGATTTAACTTTGTCTGCACTATTGAGAATTTTATCACTTATATATTTTGATTTAGCAGCTAAACAATCTGCTTTAAACTTTTTTGAATAAGTTTTAACATAATCTAGAAATTCAACTGATCTATTAAGCTGTCTTTCTGAGTATAGTTCATAAAGTTTTTGTCTACTTTTGTGTATACCCTCAGTGGCCCATTCACTGAAAGTAGGACTATCACTAATCATAACCTCCTTAGACTTGAATATGGAGTTGAACTCGTTGTAAAAAGAATCAAAAAATAATTTATACATTACATTTAGATCTAAGCCAGTGTCTAAGAATGGAATTTTATTGCAAAGTCCAACCCTCATACGTTCCAAGCGGTCACCAGTTATTGGTCTACATTATATTTTACGTTTTATAACTTTTTCTTTAGTGATTTTAAAAGATGCTATTTGCCCACAATGGTCTGAATCTAGCTTTTTTATAATACTTTTACTTTCTGGCAACATATCGCTGTATATATTATCCAGGCAAGTGGCTATTGTATTACAATATCTAGTAGGCTCCAAAAATAAGTTTGTAAGATTGTGTGATTTAAATAAATTTAAAATATTATAACTCATAGGCGTATTAACAAGTAAATCGACATTAAAATCACCACATACTATTAGGTACTTATTAGTTTTTCCAAGTTTACATAGAACTTTGTCAATAAGTTCCTCAAATTCGCAAAAGGGTGAGGTTCCAGGTTTATACACGCATACTACTATGAATTGCTCCATTTCCACGCACGACAGTTCGACTTTACACTCTAGAGAAAGAGACACAATATCTTTCCGTTCTTTAAATTTAAGTTGTTTATTTAATAAAATCAAAGATCCCCCCCGTACTGTGGTCACCCTGCAGAATGCACTACCAACCCGGTGATTACTGAAATTGAACATGAGCTCATACGGCTTACGCATATGTTCTGTAATACAAAAAATATCAATATTATCTGAATTCATTAACAGTTCCAACTCTAACTCTTTGCCATGTGTTAAACAACCAATATTTTGATGCCCTATGTTGATATAATTTACATTTTTTGATTTGGTTTGATTTGGAGGGCATTTTTTAACATAATTAATATTTGTAACTAAATTTAATTCAATTAATTGACTATGTCTGCTAAAGGGTAATATTGCCTCTGTTGTCGTAGAACTTAATTTAAATTACTTGGAACAGATTCCAAAGTCTTAACACTAAATCTACATTGCTCAATAAAAGCAGTTTTGTCAGCCAAGTTCTTGGCTGAAGTGTAAAAATAATTGAATAGCAAATTTGCTATTTGTCTCTTATAATGCTTTGGTAGAAAATACCTACCTTTGTTTACATAAACAATATGTTTGTTATTGTTAAAGTTACTGTCAGAAGTTGACAAATTGTATTTATATACAGTTCTCTTAAAAACAGAATTAAAGTCAATTACATGGAATTTATTATTATATTGGCTAGTTAAATTGAGTTGTAAATTTATCTTATATCTAAGAGAATTTTCCACGTCTGGCACACCTTTTATGTATGGTAATGTAAACATTACTACATGTTCAACATTTAAGTTTTGCATTTTGTCAAAGTATAGGGATAGTTCATTTTTGTTAATTTTACCCCTGTTTGAGCAGAAAATAATTATTTTACTGTTTGAGTCAAAATTATATTCTAATATCTTTTGCATAATTTCATTTAAAGATGCACCTGGATAACAGTTATTAATAATTGAATAACAATTTGAATTAAATTGTTGTATCAGAAAAGAACTAAAATCAGTTCCAATATCATCACTAAATAAAACTAGTTTAGTATATCCAGTATGACTATTACTTTTTACACTGTCACACAATTCATACACTAATGAAGTAGAAGGTGAGCAAGTTGTAAGGGAAGCCTGGTTCTCCAATGATTGAGAAGGACTTGTGCAATTGATATTGCATGAGTGGTTATTTATGAAGGTATTAAGGCGCTCAGTATTATAATTAGATGTTTTGAGTACCTTATCTATACTTGATGAACACTTATTAAAGTCTTTTAGAGACCATTCATATTTCTTAGTTACATACTCTAATTCAAATTGTAAATTTTTTATTTGTGACTCTAAGCGTTGTGTGTCAGTGTAATATTTTAAATGACTTTGTTTAAGTTCTAACATAGATAATTTAGCTTGTTCTCTTAATTTTAAACTAGAGTTAACATTTTTACACTTTTTGATTAAGATTCTATGATATTTTAATTGTTTCTTTGATTTTAAAATGAATTTCTTTATTTTTAGGTATTTTTTTAGTTTATTCCTGCCGCAAAAATAAACTGGCTTGTCCAGTTGGTATGAACTGTCATTGGTAAGATCTATAGTAGACAAGTCCAGGTTTGGAACTGTTGCAGAAGGAACAAACTGCGGAGTACCACTCATTAGCTCGTTATAAAGGTTATCCGTTTGTTGGACTACGACTTGCTTGGCAGCTGACTCCAAGTGTAAGATGTGCCCCTGGGCATCCCCGTAGCTCCTGTTCCAGCAAGGTAGTCCTCCTCAAGGTCCCTTCATACTCGTCACTGCACTCTTGAAACCTATCTACTATTGATTGAAGGTGGTTCCGCTGCATTACAATTTCATCATAACTAATATGAAGCCTAGCTAGTTCAGATTTTAGTTTTTTACTATCGTCTAAAGCACCTATCAACAAGTTTTCATTTTCTTCTCTTTCTTTTTCTAATTGTAAACAGAGCTCTGTTTTAGATTTAAGTTCCTGCAACACCAGCTGAAGTTTGGGTTCCTCCTGCTGGCGGGATAAGGCTCTACGGCTACGGGTATTCATATTCTCGACAAATAAGTGCAATTAAACGCAATTTAGAAAATACAAGTAGGTAGTTCGAGGTTATGTTAGGTACCGGTAAATTAAAATCAAAACTTTTCTGTACTTACGAAAATAGATCGCCTGTTTTCAATGTTGAGTATATGAATAAACACGTATAATAAAATAATTTTACCTATTATAGGAGAAACATTATGTATTTACGTGAAATAACATTGAACAATACGGTCAGCTGATTCGTCACTTTTTAGCTTATTTTTACACTAATATACACAAAATTCTTTGAAATGATTATTTTTGCACTACTATTGTGATGATATTGGAGTTATCTGATGTAATTTGTATTTATTTCACTAATAAATTTATAGGAGCTAAAATTTTACGACTGTTCAATAGTGTTGCCAGACGCAGCAAGCTTATATTTTTGCTAGGAGCTACGTTTGGATTGGTTTTCCTGTGGACCCACAAATGGGTGGATTGAGGCACACTTCATATATTTGGATGCTTTTGGAGTTCATCATTTATAATATACACATGTGGTAGAGTTTCTGTGCAGAACTCGAGCTGGGTTGTAGAACACCATCTTCAACTATCGCCGTTATGCGGTCGTTAGGGTTGATGAACCAGACTAACACGCACACAGGGTTCTACCCTGAGGCACGGACCACCTTGTGCCTATATCGTATCTATGTAGTTTAAGTATTAGAAATATATATTTAAGTTTATTGCAGTTAGGAAGTTCAGTCTGATCATTTAGAATACACCCCTCCAGGGCAACCGCAAGTAGCAGGAAGAACGTCTAGTCTACGCTGTATTAACTGCCGGGGGTAAAAATAAGCCTTCACTGTGTTATGGGAAGCTTCCTTATGAGAAGTTTTCCCTGAATCTAGAGGAGCGTCATGTGCTCCCTGGGTCCCGAAGCACGTCAGAGCGGTTTAATTTCAGTAGGATAGGATGTGCCGTCGAAGTAGGCTGGGGCCTAAGTTAACATCTCAACGCGCAGGTTGTACGTCCCATCGTGATAGATAGGGCCGGACAGGGTATGTAAGACTCGTCTTCCTGCCTCCGCGGTAGGAAGACGTTGAGTGTTAGGTAGTATGTAAGGTTGCGTGCATGGAGTATGGAAGGTTGTATGAATTGGGACTTGCGTCAGTTGTTTCAGGAATGTATCGCAGTTTATAGGCGGATTTTACTGGTTTCCCCAGTTAAAATCCTTCTCCCAGTTCGTCGGGTACTGTTACGATGTGGGATACATCGACATCAAAAATATTACGTGTGTTCACAACACTAAATGGAACATACCAGAAGGCCAAGAAACGGGTTCGAACAATGCAGAAATTCCTTCGCTCATTGTTCTGTGAATCAGTCGAGATCGTACCGATAAGGATTTAGCCGCCAGCCAATGGGACGCGCGCGCGGACATCAATGTGTAAATTGTCTCGTCACTAGGCGGACGGGAAGGGACACGACATCACCGCGTTACCACACCGAGTTTAGATAAACCCGTGCAGACAGCGAGCAGGGACATTCGCATAATTGAAATTCTCGTCAAGGCATAGCTTACGTCGTGATTCATCACCCAATAAATAATTAATAATTAATAAGTTAATTTAAAAAAAAGCTGCCCTTGCCATTAATTATAAAATCAGTTTGTAGTTCCCGAAAATACGGGGTAAGTGCTGTGAACAGAATAGCTTCTTTAGTGCCAACCGCGCGATCTATAATTAGAATATTACCGAATGGCTATTTCATAGATTATTGGTAAGCTAAAGTAAACCTATAGTTTGTTTAGACTCCGTGAGTGTCCTGGGTTCTTGTAGGGTTAACGTGATTAATATTTTATCGAAGTAAATATCAAAATCAGACGGTGCTGAATTTCTTGCCACAAAGTATACGAGAAAACAGTTAGGACGGTGAGGTTAAAAAACTCCACCACAATTTTTTTTTTTTATGAATAAATTTGAGTGCGTTTGACCGCAATCTTACCTGATGTTAAGTAATGATGCGGTCTAAGATGAAGCACGCAAACTCAAATAATGCCTATTTACTCTTGCCTTGAAAATCCCTAGATTATATGTATCGGGGAACAATGATGCTGGAAGGGAATTCATTCCTTTGCGGTTCGCATGATGAAAAAAGAAGCGAATCGAGAGGTACGAAGAGGTGGAATATCGACCACATACGGATGGAATCTCAGACCACGCCTTGATGTCCGATGATGGAATGGTGCTGGTGGAATTAATTCATGCAATTCCTGCGCACACTCTCCGAAATGTAACCTGTAGAAGACACACAGACTCGCAACCAGACGGCGATGGTCGAGGCTCTGAAGTCGGTTACTTGTGAGCGCCTCATCGCTTAAAAATTTTCTGGCGCGTCTGTCAATAGCTTCCAGGGCCTCAAGCTGGTAGCGGGCGGATCCATCCCAAAGGTGCGAGCAGTACTTCATGCAGGAGCGAACCTGTACTGAGTAAAGACTCAGCAGTTGATTCGAGGTAAAATATTTACGCACCTTCTAAGGTGCGTAAATATATCCTCTCTATCCTCTCTAGAGGATGCCTAGTTTTTTCGAAGCTGTTTTAACCCTGGATTCAATGTAGCTTCCAAAGTTCAGGTTAGATGATAAGTCCACACCAAGGAGCTGGAGATGCTGAGTCACAGGTACAGGGACATCCCGGAAAGTGGGAGCCTTGGTGAACGGGCTCTTTTTGGCAGAGAAAAGACACGCCTGGGTTTTCATGGTGTTGAATGTGACAAGGTTAGCATCGCCCCAGTCAGACACTGCCTGAAGGGTTAAATTGGTGCGTTCAACCATTGCCACTCTAAGATCGTCGATTTCCGGTTTTTTGGCCTTTGCGCTGGAGAAATATCTCTCTGCAACCGTGCTATCGTCCGCATACCCAAACATACCGGGTTTGAGCAGGTCGTTTATATGTAGCAGGAATAACGTTGCCGAGAGAACAGATCCCTGTGGTACCCCAGCGTTAATTGCTAATAGATCAGACGAGCAGCCGTCAACAACCACTCGAATAGATCGTTCCCTTAGGTAATCTGAAATCCAAGCACAAAGACTAGCCGGAACTCCGTAAGCAGGAAGCTTGGCTATAAGGGCTTCGTGCCAGACCCTGTCGAAAGCCTTCGAAATGTCAAGTGACACAGCAAGTGCCTCACCATATCTTTCAAGAGCCTCACCCCAGAGGTGCGTGGCATACACTAGAAGATCTCCAGTAGAACGGCGTTGGCGAAACCCATATCACTTAGGAGGTATTGTCTTCGAGGTATGCCAGTAAACGATTGTTTATTACACGCTCCATCACCTTGCAGAGAATGGAGGTGATCGCAATTGGGCGGTAGTTGACAGGGTCTGCACGTCTACCCTTTTTTGGTACTGGATGTACGTTAGCTACCTTCCAAGCTTTCGGAACTTTGCCAGCCCGGAAAGACATACGGAACAGGCGTGTCAGGATAGGAGACAACTCGGCTGCGCAGTTCCTCAGAACAATGGCAGGAATACCGTCGGGACCACTTGCTTTATTCACATCCAGAGTGCGTAATATTTTGAGAACCTCCTTTTGATGAATGCGGGTTTCAGGCATTTTGCAATCACTAGGAGGTAGCTGAGGTGGTGTTTTAATACCAGCATCTAGCCGTGAATTTTCAGCAAACAGAGAGGCAAACAGATTAGCCTTTTCCACAGCTGTGTGTGCCAGTGTTCCATCAGGTTTCTGCAAAGGAGGGAGTGAGGATCGACAAAAGTTCGCCTCAACACATTTGGCTAGAGACCAAAACTCCTTACTCCCAGATGGGTAAGACTGGCTCCTACGCGGCGTGATTGAAGCGCGCCTTCATCAGGACCCTTAGAGTAGAAAAATAATCTTTTGAAATGTACCCACATGCCTCGTGAGTAGGTGAAACATATATGTCGACGTTTATAATGTCTTCTATTTAGCGAAATTAGTGCAATTATATAAAAATTCAACATCTTACCCCATTGTTACATCAAAAATTAATTGCAAAACAATACAAACAACTCTGAGGTCGAAGTTAGTTGATTTTATCGAAGGTTTAATTAAAACTTAATTGGTGATTAAAACGATACTCTCTCATTTTGTTATAATAATTTATGAGTGACTTCCCTTGCTAAGTATATTAATCAATTTAATAAAATTGTAAAAAAAAACATATTTTTTTTTAAAATACATGTTTTTGTGCTTTATAATATAAGAGAATTCTTGAGTGTTTCACTGCGCAAGCTTTTGGTGGATAGCTTAATATTGCCTAAGTTCAATTATTGTGATACTGTATACGGCCCATGTCTGCTGAGAAGAACAGAAAACTTGATTCAACGAGTTCAGAATGCTTGTGTCCGTTTCTGTGTTGACATCCCAAGGCGAAGCCATATCACACCATACATAAATGATCTTAAAATGCTAAGGATGGCCGCAAGAAGGAAGCTGCATCTGACTGGTTTACTATTATTTCGTGTGGTAAATACTCAAAAACCGGAATACCTTTATGGTAGACTGAGTTGGAGACACGACAAACTAAGATATAGCAAGAGGACTACTGTAGCCCCTTTGACACTACATAAGTATAGGTCTGCCGCTTTCCGAGGTTGTTTTAGGCATGCAGCCACTAGTTGCTGGAACATTCTTAAACCTCCAATACGCAACCTGAAAAATCGAAGAACATTCAAATTAATGGTGAAAAAACTGTACTTAATGGAACAGCTGGAAACTGTTTTATAACTTACTAAATTGATACTTACCCTTGTTTTTATTTTATCTCTGTTTCCTTGTACCTTTGTGGGTGCATGACTTCGATTTGTTTAGTGATTTTGTATTGATTTAATTTTGTTAATGTATCATATATAATGCCGAGAATGATTGCCGCGTGTCGTGACGTGTCATCTCATCAGTCTGTTATTCTTGTCGGTCTGGGTTGACGGATGACAGTACTGACAGCTGGCAGTTGAGTTGGTCTCGAACGCGAAGCTATGGTACCGGACCTATGAGTTTACCATAGACACGGCTTGTTTGTTTTTTGTTATATATAGACACAAACACACGACATATTAATATAAATATTACATACACTTATTTATTTTACTTGTGTATTTATGTATTTGATTTATTTATTTATTATTTTTCTTGTGTGGTGGCATTTGGCAGCACAATATTGTGTTAATTGTGCTGGGTGAGATACTGCATGGGTGCGCCATTTTCAGTGTCACTGGCCTCCTCTGAAAACCAGCGCTGGCAAATGTGGGTCTGCCCACGTCAGCATAAGCTGAGAGGAGACCAATTTCTACGCAGATGTGGCGTGTACTAGCATACACCTACGATTTTCCTGTCCTTAACCTACTTCTAATATTTTACTTGTGTATTGTTATCGCCATGTCTGTTTAAGAATAAACACATTTTTCTTTTTCTTTTCTTTTTATTTTTTTTTTATTTTTAACATGCGGACGGCCGCTGTTTCACTCGCGTGGAATAGTTTTATATTTCTCAATTCCAGCGGGAATATACATTACACCTTATTACACCAGCTATCTGCCAGTGAAAGTCCCGTTAAAATTGGTCCAGCCATTCCAGCGATTTGCGGTAACAGACAGACAAAAATTTTAAAAATTGCATTTTTTTGTCTGTAACGTGTATCCTATCGTATGTATTGAGTAAACAGCTGGTAATTTTAAATTACACACAGACACTTTATTTTTTTTGATCTGTATGGATTACAGTGTTCTTTTTTTTTGGTTAGTCACTGGGTTAGTCTCATAATGCGTACCCACTTGTCGTAAAACTTCTGATTGCAAAATGACCAGAAAACAAAATGCCCATGTTGCAGAATGTCTATATGGCGTAAAGTCTAGGGAGCAGAATGACTAGGTGGCTAAACGTTCAAGTTGCAGAATGTCTATATGGCGTAAACTCTAGGGAGCAGAATGACTAGGTGGCTAAACGTTCAAGTTCAGTTCAGAGACTGGAATGAAGCGCTCTTAAGTGGCATACCAGTGTACGACCATATTCGGACCACGGAAAGCTACCGGTTACAAAAACAACAATAAAGCATCAATAAATCATAGTAAAGCTTATAATTGGAAATAATTTTTACAGAAATTAAAAATTTGGATATTATACCAACATATTACACCATAAATTGAACTGCAGGATGACATAATACTTGACATAATAGTACTCATATTTATTACCTAATCATTTTCTAAGTGGACAGTGATAGGTTTTATTCAATAAAACTACTTTTATTGCTAAGCCTGAGTTATACCTATTGTATTAGTTTTTGCCATTTTGGTACGGAACCCTAAAAAGATTCCTCATTAAACTCTCAATGGTGTGATGCTGACCATCACACCAGACAGTGCAGTGAGTGTGACAAGTGGACAAAGCAGTGTTAAGAATAGTAAGGTGGAGCACGTATTTTTTAATCAGTTGGTTTATCATTACGATAGGGACCACGGGTAGTTGTTTTACCCGTTTTGCACCCTGGGCCTTTTGCTATGTAGTCATTTTGCACCGTGGACCTTTTGCTATGTAGTCATTCAGCAAACTAGACATTTTGATATGTAGTCATTCTGCAAACTAGACATTTTGCAAAGTAGGTATTTTACAACCAAGTCAATATGAATCGAACTCTTCCATTGGGTTAGTCTCATAATGCCTACCCACTTGTCGTAAAACGTTCTGATTGCACACGGGTTCGACTCATATTGACTTGGTTGTAAAATACCTACTTTGCGAAATGTCAATCACTACACTACTACTAATACAATTGTTCGGATTCAGTCAGATGTTCATACGGCAGAGGTATCCGTATTTGTACCAGGACATCAGAAGGTTGTATGTATATACTAAATAAACCCTTACAACCTTTTGATGTCCTAGTGATATAATATATCGTGTTTCAACCAGTGCCACCAACAAACTCCAATATCACAAATAAACCTATTTAATATTTACATATATTATGTTCTTCCATCTCTCTTTATTTGAGGAGGTAAAATTCAAAACGTCACGAATAAATTAAATTTTGTAATACTATCTTGTCGTATCAAGTTCAGGCTATTGTGTACAACAGTAACTACTTTACTAAATCTCAAGCTGATCTGACCAGCGGGAAAAAAAATCCCGTTGGACATACTAATCTGACCATCAATCTAGCTAACGGGAATAACACATTTTTGTATACGTGACTGTATGTTCTGTTGTACATTTTGCGATTTGCACATTGCGCTGGTAGTGGTCCTTTTGCGTTTTGCACATTATGCGTTTTGTACATTATGCGCTTTGCACATTTTGCTTATAGTGCACATTTTGCGTTTTGTACATTCTGCTCCGAAGCGATAAATTTAGCGTGAGGGAATCATTTTCTTTAATTTCGACTTTTGACTCTAGACCTCGTGAACGAAGGTATTTTGGGAAATCAAGGAACTCTGTGTCTAGTTTTGTAGAGATCCGATATAAATGTGGCCGCTAGCCCGAAACATACATGCAGACAGATGAATTCAAAATGGTCCTGTGGTCTCGATTAGGTATGTAGACGCTTTGCTCGCTAGGTCAATAAATCAATACATATAATAAAATTGTAAGTGGTAGATGTCTGTACATCGAAGATATAGTAGAGAAACTGTTGTAGGGGGACTTTATGAACGAAATAGTACCCAAAACAATGATTTTTAGAATTATTGTCTGTTTGTCTGTGTGTCTGTTTGTCTGTTTGTCTGAATGTTTGAACAAGCTAATCTCAGAAACGGCTTAACCGATTTGAATGCGGTTTTTAGTAATGCGTTGTGGTTTATTCAACTTAACATTTAAGGTTTGTTTTATTTCAATCGATTTATAAATAAAAAAGTTATGTCGATCTAAAGTACTACGCAGGCGGAGCTGCGGGTAACAGCTATACATAATAAATCAGTAGATCAAGAAAACTATAACACGCAGGCGGAGCTGCAGGCAACAGCTAGTAAAATATACAAACCTAGTAGGTACCCTGCTGACAGAATACAGCCCAATCGATGTCAGTGGGTAATCTTACAAAACACTTTTCGCATTGCGAGTTTGAATGGCAATACCAATAATGTAGTAAAAGGTACCATATTTACCCTTGTTGAAGGTAAAAGCATGAATATTTCCGTAAGGTATGGTGATTGTTTTGGAAGAGAACATGCGTAACCGTTCAGCGACGAGGCGGAATAGACGAATTGAAAATATATCATATATCTTGACAGATTGACGTACATATTTCGTGTGGAGGTAACAAGAGTTTCATTGTTTGGTATAAACATACATATAATAGAGCAAATAAATATGCGCATATTTACTCATAATACTCTTAAATGTTCTCATTATTTGAGTAAACGGCACGACTACCACTGAGAAAGGCCGGCTTTATTACTCATGTGCTACTACAGTGCTTATTCAGTAGTAGATCTAAGTCTATACAAACAGTGGCACACTTCACAGGTTAAAAAAAAACCCCTCACGTCCAAACATGAACGCCTGGTATCACCGACAAAAAGTGATCGGTTTTTTTTGGGCGTTTTATCGTAGGGTTCAGTTATGAAGGTGTATAAAGCAATGGTAAGTAAAATATTAAAAAAAAATGTTTGAAACTTATTTTAAATTTTTTAATAGCACTATTTTCCGCAGGATTAAAAAGACAACAAAACGTCGACAATTGTTTCGCCTCTAAACGAAGCATTATCAAGACTGTCTCAGAGAGAACAGCAAAATTTGTGGTTAGAACATATTTGCTTATAAGTAAACGTGTGCAAATTTCATTATCGCGATGTAGGATTTTTTCACAATAACTAACGTGGGTAGAAACTTCAGATCATGTACCCAAAAATAGGTATTCACCAATACAAGACTTTATCTTCTTAATTTTTAATAAATTGTGTAGAAATGCCAAATGACACATACAAACCAACAACCAACTAATGTGTCTGTCTGTTTACAACCAGATTAAGTAAGGGAGACGTGTGAAAATCTATTTGTTCATTGAGTAAGGTGTCCGCATCTCTTCTAACTATTTCTAGCCTTTCCCAAACACTCAGCTTGAACCCTTTCTCACATAAGCGTAAAACTTTAAAGGTGTTACTATTGTTCAAGGGGTGACCAGTGTCAAGGAGGTGCTTCGCGAAGAGGGACTTCTCGGGACAACCGTTGCGGAACGCCGCCATATGCTCCTTGTATCTGATCTCAAAGGACCTGCCCGTCTGCCCCACATACTTCATATCACATCCATCACAACTCAGCAAATAAACACCCGATCTGCGTGAAACCGACACCGAGTCCTTGCCATTACACAGCTCCCTCAAGGTGTTCTGTGTTCTAAAAGCCACGAATATCCTATTTTCCCTCATGATCTTAGCTATACTCAACGAAACGGGACCCACGAACGGCAAACAGGCAGTGTACTTCCTAGGTGGATCTTGAGTTGGATGCAATAAATGAAAACTAGCATTTCTGCGTTTTTTATTTAGTAATGAGTGGACCATACCTACGTTGTAGCCATTACTGTGTGCTATATAACAAATGATAGACAATTCCTCATCAAATGCCTGTGGGCTCAATGGTACCGTCAGTAACCTGCTCAGTAAGCTGTGGAAAGCTGCCATTTTATGTTGCCATGGGTGATTAGATGAGTAAGGGATAACAGTGTCTGTACATGTAGGTTTCCTATAGATACGAAACTCATGAATACCATTCCTCCTAGTGATTGAAAGGTCTAAGAAATTGAGAGTGGAACCCGACTCCTCTTCCAGTGAAAAATCAATTCTAGGGTGTACTGAATTCAACTTGGAGACGAGGATACTGAGCTGACGCTTTGTTCCCGTCCAGCAGATGATAATGTCATCCACGTATCTAAAGTAGTACAAGACATGGACGTTCCCAACTATGTGGTTAGTCTCGAACGCATCCATAAATATTTCAGCTATTAGTGGGCTCAGTGGCGACCCCATCGATAAACCATTTTTTTGCAGAAAAAAAATTGTTGTTAAACTGAAAATAATTCTGTGACATGCACAATCTTGTTAGGTTATAAATTTCTTCTATTTTATTAAAATTGATCCTTTTGATTGTTAATTTGTGTTTTAAAATATCTAAGACTTCATTGTGAGGTACGTTCGTGAATAAACTTTTCACGTCCAAAGACACAAGTTGAGCATTGGACGGTAACTTTATATTTTTGATTTTGTTTATGAGGTCAGTACTATTTTTTATAGAAAATTTTGGGTTAAAATCTATTGCTTCTTTAATGATTGTGTTCAAAAACTTCGACAAATTGTATGCTGGAGCCCACCTATATGCGACAACAGGTCTAATCGGGCAACCTTCCTTATGTATTTTTGGAAGGCCGTAAAACAACGGACAACGAGGATTCATGTTTATCAAAGTCTTATGCTACGAAGAATTCTCAGGGAATAAGTAAGTCGTGGATTTTATAGCAAGCTTCAGTTCAGCCTGGAACTTAGCTGTAGGATTAAAGGTTATGTGTTGAAAATCACCAGATAAAATGATGTCATTGACCCTTGCTATGTAGTCCACCCTAGGGATCAAAACCACGGTGTTACCCTTATAAGTTTTGCTTAAAACCACATCCCCATCACTAAGTTTGTTGCGAATCGACTTTTGTACAGCCAATTCGGAGTTAAAAGTACCAGACAAACTAACAGAATCGATTTTTTGTGCTACCAATGCCTTTAACATTATGTCACCCTTATTTCTAATGATTGCCACCTCCGCATCCACTGTCAAAGGTTCTAAAGATTTTTTATTGTTAATTGATTTAGGTATGGAGTATTTTAAGCCTTTATTTAAAAGGGACACCTCACTGTTGTTGAGATGAATATTAGAAAGGTTCTTGATGCTGGGGTAAAATGTATGATTACAAAACACCTGCTCCCTTCGGTCAAGAAGTTCACCTCTACCCACCCTTAGATTAAATAATTTTTTTGATTGGATTAAAATTTTTTTGGATTGGAAAAAAGAAGCAATAGATTTTAACCCAAAATTTTCTATAAAAAATAGTACTGACCTCATAAACAAAATCAAAAATATAAAGTTACCGTCCAATGCTCAACTTGTGTCTTTGGACGTGAAAAGTTTATTCACGAACGTACCTCACAATGAAGTCTTAGATATTTTAAAACACAAATTAACAATCAAAAGGATCAATTTTAATAAAATAGAAGAAATTTATAACCTAACAAGATTGTGCATGTCACAGAATTATTTTCAGTTTAACAACAATTTTTTTCTGCAAAAAAATGGTTTATCGATGGGGTCGCCACTGAGCCCACTAATAGCTGAAATATTTATGGATGCGTTCGAGACTAACCACATAGTTGGGAACGTCCATGTCTTGTACTACTTTAGATACGTGGATGACATTATCATCTGCTGGACGGGAACAAAGCGTCAGCTCAGTATCCTCGTCTCTAAGTTGAATTCAGTACACCCTAGAATTGATTTTTCTCTGGAAGAGGAGTCGGATTCCACTCTCAATTTCTTAGACCTTTCAATCACTAGGAGGAATGGTATTCATGAGTTTCGTATCTATAGGAAACCTACATGTACAGACACTGTTATCCCTTACTCATCTAATCACCCATGGCAACATAAAATGGCAGCTTACCACAGCTTACTGAGCAGGTTACTGACGGTACCGTTGAGCCCACAGGCATTTAATGAGGAATTGTCTATCATTTGTTATATAGCACACAGTAATGGCTACAACGTAGGTATGGTCCACTCATTACTAAATAAAAAACGCAGAAATGCTAGTTTTCATTTATTGCATCCAACTCAAGATCCACCTAGGAAGTACACTGCCTGTTTGCCGTTCGTGGGTCCCATTTCGTTGAGTATAGCTAAGATCATGAGGGAAAATAGGATATTCGTGGCTTTTAGAACACAGAACACCTTGAGGGAGCTGTGTAATGGCAAGGACTCGGTGTCGGTTTCACGCAGATCGGGTGTTTATTTGCTGAGTTGTGATGGATGTGATATGAAGTATGTGGGGCAGACGGGCAGGTCCTTTGAGATCAGATACAAGGAGCATATGGCGGCGTTCCGCAACGGTTGTCCCGAGAAGTCCCTCTTCGCGAAGCACCTCCTTGACACTGGTCACCCCTTGAACAATAGTAACACCTTTAAAGTTTTACGCTTATGTGAGAAAGGGTTCAAGCTGAGTGTTTGGGAAAAGCTAGAAATAGTTAGAAGAGATGCGGACACCTTACTCAATGAACAAATAGATTTTCACACGTCTCCCTTACTTAATCTGGTTGTAAACAGACAGACACATTAGTTGGTTGTTGGTTTGTATGTGACATTTGGCATTTCTACACAATTTATTAAAAATTAAGAAGATAATGTCTTGTATTGGTGAATACCTATTTTTGGGTACTTAGTTAGCAAGATCTGAGGTTTCTACCCACGTTAGTTATTGTGAAAAAATCCTACATCGCGATAATGAAATTTGCACACATTTACTTATAAGCAAATATGTTCTAACCACAAATTTTGCTGTTCTCTCTGAGACAGTCTTGATAATGCTTCGTTTAGAGGCGAAACAATTGTCGACGTTTTGTTGTCTTTTTAATCCTGCGGAAAATAGTGCTATTAAAATTTTTAAAATAAGTTTAAAACATTTTTTTTAAATATTTTACTTACCATTGCTTTGTCATGGATTTTCGCCAAGTAACGCCTGGTTCCATCCAATATTTATGAAGGTGTATGTCAAAAAACTGATGCAGAAATACGTGCAAACTTAAACAAAGTATTCAATTGAGTTAAACTCGTGACCCACTTGTGGTGCACGCACGTGTGATGATGTTTTACACTGTGTAGCAGATCGAAATTATACTAAACCACTCTTAACAAATCTATTTTTTTGTCCGCGGCCGACCCTACGTCTATTTGATCTTTGGTCACCTATGTGGCCTTTGTCGTGAAGTTGGTTTGGGTGCTTTCTTTAATC
This sequence comes from Nudaria mundana, assembly GCA_963556515.1. NCBI lineage: Eukaryota > Metazoa > Arthropoda > Insecta > Lepidoptera > Erebidae > Nudaria > Nudaria mundana. Next base: position 13,459,245 of record OY748302.1, on the reverse strand, counting down.
TTTGGGATCGGGTTTTATCCCGCTTCAGGGAGTGAAGGCGTCGTGGGCTGAAGCCCCACAGCACTCAACTCTACTAGCCTGCTTCTGTAAGGACGATGGGTTGCAAGCCTAAAACATACGACTACTATAGATTTTCAGAACTTTCAGACCTGAGACAATCTTCAAGTTACAACTTTGGGCCCTAGTTGTGACGCAACACACGGCCAACAGATTAAACACCTTCAATGGACCCTTTGCCCACTCTAGGGAATATAGGACTTAAGCTCATAGCTTAAAGTTTCCTAGCTTCCTAAAAAAGAAATCATATGCTACGTTGCCCCCAATTTCTTCTAAATCCTTTCGGTATAATCAACAAATAAACAACATTCAAACTGCTGTGTTCATATTATTAATGGGAAATTAATAGGATTACTCGACTCAAGGAGCAACTGAAATTCGATGGGATTACGAGATTGTCTAGTTAACAACATTGGTCATGCAAAAGGGACGGAGGGATGACGATTGGTTGAACGATAGCTAGTAAAAAGATAGCTTTGAAAAATAATTATGCTAAAACTAACTTACTTTGAAGGTGCATAGAAATGTATATTTACAACTACGTCAGTAAACTATCTCCAAACCAAATCTCATCCAAAGTATTTACCAGCCGTGAAGTCGCTGCTTAGCTGAATATATAGCTTTCACCCCCATGTTCCTCCTAGTCAAGTAACACTTGAGACAAGTTTCGTGGAGATTCCATAAAAATGTGACTGCTAGCCCGGAACACAGGTACACTATACAGATAGACGAAATCCAGTGGCGTCGATTAGGTATGTTGACGCTTTGCTCACTCTGTCAATAAATTAATACGCAAATCTCCAAACTACGTTTCTACTAGCGTTTTTACTAGCGGTAAAGTCATGGGCGTGGATATCCTCTAAAGTCACTGATGAGTTAAATATAAATACCGAAAAGTAAATATCCTTCAATTACTTAACCCTTCAGAGGGCGTACAACGTATTCGTACGCACTCAAGTATTTCATCAAATATTGTATGGCAAAGAGGACACGACACTTTGGTTAAGAATATTTGGTTCCATCTAACTGGTATTTGGAGAGTTGATATTATTTACTTTATCGGATCGCATTTGCACATCTCGACATATTTACTTACTTACTTCTATAGAAAGTGAATTTTGGAATATGCTTTTTCTTGTTGTTACATACATACATAAACATCACTTCTATTTCCTCAAAGGGGTTAGATGCAGGCATATAATAAATACGAATAACGTAAGTATAGTGTAGTTACTTATTTCAAACTTAATATACGTATGTACCTTTTGCTAAAATATTTTGAAATGAAATAATATTATGGCCCCATTATACCTAAATATGCACCTTTTTTTCTTTTTATTATATATTTTTTTAAATATTTACATTTCAAAATATCGTTTAAAAAAATCCTCCGCGACATTGCCGACTGGGAAGGTTCCCAGAATGCTCATTGTTGTTGGTGATACTTATTCTTTGGGCCAGAAAATAGCCAGTCTCCTGGTCCTGAGGAGCATCAATTAAGCGTTTAGAACGATGGGGTGACTTTGATGATAACATAAAAAATTACTTTTACCTAAATTTCTCATGAAATATCCGAACGCGTCCTAATATTTTTTTGGTGTTGGGAGAACTGATATTTCAGCCATATTGTCATTCCCAAAGCGCAGACGCATCAGAGAACGTGGCAAATAATTCCCGAAGTTACATCCAATTCATGTAAGTAAATCATGGTAATAATAACTTATAATATACCCAAATAACTACTTTTATTTTCTTTTTGAGCTTTATGTCTATACATTTCATGGTTTATGGTGATTATGTTCCGAATTTCACATATTTTATATTTGCAAGATTTTTGGGGTTATTATTGTTAAAGTTACTTTGATAATTTCAACAGGGCGATATTGATAGAAATCAAAGTCGCCCCGTTGCATGCCGCTTTCGATTTGTACAGGTTTTATTTTGCTTATCAAAGTCACCCTTTTACAGGAATAAACATGGTGCGGATTACAAAAACAGCCGGGCTCAAGAAATTACAAAAATTACACTGCAGGAAAGCTAAGGGAAACTGGCGAAAAAAGAACCAATCTGGAGATGTCAATTAATTTGGCTTTAATAACGTACAAACTAGCATTGGGCACTTTATATAATAAATATAAAGGGTTGCGGATCGTTCGCCTTAGTTCCATTGCTCAGTTCCATGATGGTACTACTGCGAGTTTTTTTCGCATTAGTACCATTTATACGTCATAATGAAATGATGGAACTACTGCGAATACTCAAATTCCTTCCTTCGCCTTACTTCCATTGCTCAGTTCCATGGTGGTACTACTGCGATTTTTTTTTCGCATTAGTACCATTTATACGTAATAATGAAATGATGGAACTACTGCGAATACTCAAATTCCTTCCTTCGCCTTACTTCCATTGCTCAGTCATATACATTCAGCCGGTGGTTAGCCTTTATTCACACACTCGGAAGAAAAAGCGTTACTGAAAGCAGCAGTATATTTGAAGATTGTGATAATATTTTTAGTATTTTGATTACATTTTAAATATTTTATAAAACTATATAGGTACATACTACCTAAATAAATATTTCTCTAATTTAAAACTTGTTATTTTAATGTTGATTTAACCTAAAATATCCTCCTCCTAACTCTCCTCCTCACTAATCAAATTAGCCCCCGTAATCAATTTCACTCCAAATTATTTGAACTATTAATACATAACTCATAAAGTATTGATTAAAAAAAAATGTTTTTCTATGATTTGCTCCTTTTACGGGTTTCTTTCAAATACCATTGAAAAAGCAGGTGGTATCAAAGTGACCACTGACCGTTTGAAGTTGATAAGCGACATTTTTTTTTCTGCAAAACGGCTACACTTGTATGTCCTGAACTCAAAAACCGATTATTCCGTTTTTTTCCTAGGCTATTGTCTAAAATTAAAAAGAAATAGAGAACGATTTATTCCTAAACTTAATCAAAGCCTTTTTAAACTCTGTTTAGCCCTCACATCTATGATAATTATTTCATTCCTGTATGTATGTAGCTACACGTTAATCTCCGATATTCCTGAACGTATAGTCGAGCTGCTTATTGTATTATCAAAATCAGAAAATTATCGTATGTAGGTCATCATAATCATCTCAGCTCATTTAACGCACACTACTGGGCTTAGGCCTCCCTAGAAAGGGGGTAATTCAGCCTACATATACCATGAAAATTATTGCAGATTCGTAATCTGCGGTCCCAAATTACTTAAGTTTCAAGTTCAAAATGATAAATTTCTTTGTACTTTACGAGCCGGTCCGAAAGGGATATACTAAATATACATAGAAAATTCCCAAACTCCGAAACACACATTTGTGGATCACACAAATATTTGATTCGACCCGGAAATCAACCCGTGACCTCGGGGACGGCACATAGCACCATACCACTGCGCTACCTACGCATGGAGGTATACCTAAGTATTATTTTGGTAACAATATTTATACAGTATTAGAATTTGTGTAGGTATCAAATAATCAAAGTTGGCTTCTGTTTTACTTATCAACTCAACATATAGTTGTATAATAATGGCAAAGACACCCTTTTTATTTGAATAGTAGGTAGTTAATAATGATCAGTGATCACCAAATTGTGTTTCATAAAATATTGTAGAAATGAAGCAATTTTAGTTTTCCTAAACAGATAAATTTAATAGCGGCTTAGGGGTGGCCCTTGTCTTCGCACCCTACCCTGGATTAACACTACGGTACCCAATTCATATTTCAGAGAAGAACAACAAGTCATTTCAGAAAAACAATATTTTGTTGATAGTATAATTTTATTATTGCCATAGATATAATTAAAGTCGTCGTTAGTGGTTCCGTACCCAAAGGGTAAAACAGGAACCCTATTACTGAGACTTCGCTGTCCGTCCGTCCTTCTGTCTTGAGCTGTATCTCATGAACCGTGATAGTTAGAAAGTTGAAATTTTCACAGATGATGTATTTCTGTTGTCTCTACAGGGTTACTGAAGATAGGAGTCAAAATTTTATGGCCAGTTTAAACTCAATGACATAATCGATCTGCGTCCTTTTCGAACGTTGACCAGTTATCGCGAGTGCAGTTTGTTACAATAATGTCATATAATTATTCGCGTGCCGAAAGGTTTGAGACGCGTTACTACCATCTAAGTGCAGAAAGTTTACGTGGTGCTCAAGGGGCGGGGCCCCAAGTGATTAGTGACTACGTCCTCGCCGTCCGCCCTGGACCCCAACTTGACCACGGTAACGCAGTGGCAAGTTGGGTGACCGAACGTCCTAGTCTGTACTTGCGATTGGCCAAATTCTTTGAGATTTTTGTGTTCCTGCTATGGATAACCCCGAAGAGACCTCCGGTCCCGACACTGCCCTTTCCCGGGCAGTGTCAACCGACGACATGATGCACGAAATATTGATTCCGATGCCTATCGATTTGGGGGCTGGCGCCGCGCTGCCTAGTTGCAGCGCGATGTCGACGCCCCAAGGAACTGATGCTGCTGGGACTGACGATGGGTCAGCTCCCAGCAGTGTGAAGAAGAAGGGCCGCTCTTCTGCGACGAAGAAGAGGACCGTCGAGGAGAAGGGGGGGCCGCCGCGCGACCGTAGCACCAGCTGCTCCGGGTGGGGGTCCCTCCTCTCCAGCGATTCGGAGGAGGAGGTGCCGGTCAAGACGGTGCGTACGCGTCTCGACGCGTACAGAAGGCGGCCGCCAACTCCTCCTCCGTCCTCGGTCCAACTGTCCCAGCGAAGTCGCCGGGAAATCGGTGGGCCGCCCGCGCGGGAGTTGATGAGCGTTTTTACCCGCATGAACGCGGCCATGCGGGGCAACAGGAACGTGGCGGGGAGGAAGAAGATTGTGGCTTCACTGGTGGATGAAGCCCAATCTTCCCTCAACAAGCTCCTCGCGCGGAGCGTCACCAAGGAGGAGGCGAGGCTCCGGAAGCAGGTGACGAGCCTGGAGGCGGAGCTCGCTGCTTCCAGAAAGCAGATGGATGACCTGTGGCGGGAGGTCGCTGACTTGACCAAGGTGGTCAAGGCGCCTCCCGGTCCCATGCTGCCGCCTCCTCCTCCGACGGCTGGACCAGCACCGAAGGCAGCGCCACCCACGGCGCCCACCACGGCGTCCACCAGGGCGCCCGCCACGGCGTCCACCAAGGCGCCCACCACGGCGCCCACCACGGCGGCCACCAAGGCGCCCACCACTGCGCCCACCACGGCGCCCACCAAGGCGCCCACCACGGCGCCCAACACGGCACCCGGATCGCCGCCACAGCCTGTGCCGACAATGGTACAGGTCCTGACGGCGATCGAGAGGCGCCTCGCGGTCCTGGAGGACCGGGCGTACCGCCCTCCGCTAGCGCGGCCCGCGTTTTCGTACGCGGCGGCTGTTGGTGGTTCTCCCGCTCCGGGACCAAGCGGCACACCCGCTGTCCGCCGCCCCGATCCGCCCCAGTCCGTTTCAGCGTACCGTTTGCCGGCTGAGACCGCGGCCCAGGCGCGGAAGGCCAAGTGGCGCGGCAAGAAGAGCGGCACCCCTGCCGCCTCCTATTCCTCTAACATCGCTCCCGCTGCTTCTTCACATCCCTCCAGACGGGAGGGGTGGGAAGTAGTGGGGGCCAAGAAGAGGAAGACGACGGCCGCCAAGAAAGCGGCCAAGAATGCGGCCAAAGCCGCCGCGGCGAAGGCGCCGAAGAGGCCCCGCCCTCCTCGCTCCACCGCCGTCGTCCTGACGGTGACGACGGTAGGTGTGGAGAAGGGGGTGGGGTACGCCGACGTACTGAGGACCGTGAAGTCCTCAGTCAACCTCTCGGCCCTCGATATACAGGGGGGTCTCCGGTGCAAGACGACACGCACCGGAGCTCGCCTCCTCGAGGTCTCCGGCGCCTCCAGCGGCCCTAAAGCTGACGCCCTAGCAGCGCAGCTTAGGGACGCGCTGGACACAGAAGCCGTCCGCGTCACCAGACCCACCAAATGCGCTGCATTGCGCGTCTCCGGTCTGGATGACGCGGCCACGACGGAGGAGCTCATTTCCGCCGTCGTGGAGGCAGGCGGCTGTCCCCGTGACCAAGTGAAGGCTGGAGAGATCTCCTTCAGCCTCACTGGCCATGGCACGACAGTCGTCCAGTGCCCCGTCGCGACGGCACTTAAAGTAGCGGACGGACGAAGCCTCCTCGTAGGGGGCTTCCTAAAGGCGCAGGTGCACCTCCTTCGTGCCCGGGAAACTAGATGTTTCCGGTGCATGGTGGTGGGGCACGTCGGAGTGCAGTGCACAGCGGAAGTCACCGTGGGCGATCGGTGCTTCCGCTGCAGCCGGCCCGGTCACAAGGCAAGTGCCTGTGATGCTCCGCCTCGCTGCTTTAGATGCGAGGCGGAGGGCAAGACTGCGGACCACCGGGTCGGCAGCACAGCCTGCGCCGCCTCGAGGCCAAAGCCTCGTCCGTCCGCTGAGAGCGGTGGGGGTGCCGCTACTGCACGGCCAGATGTTTCTCGGCGGGATGCTGATATGGACGTCCATTAATGTCTGACGCCCATATCCGCATCCTGCAAGTGAATTTGAACCGCTGCCGCGCTGCTCAGGATCTTCTGTACCAGAGCATCCGGCAGTGGTCCATAAACTTGGCCGTGGTCGCCGAGCCGTACTACGTCCACCCGGGAAGCCCGGTGGACGAGGACGGCTCGGCCTGTTTTATCTTCGGGGGGTCCGCCGCAGACAACTCGCGCCTTGCTATCATTGCAAGGGGCCGCGGGTGTGTTGCGGCGGAATATGATGGGTTGGCAGTCGTGGCCACCTACATCTCGCCGACACTGGACGAGACTCAGTTTGAGCTATGGTTCACTGAGCTCGACGTCGTCTTTGCTGCGTGCCGTCCTCGCCCTGTCCTGCTCCTGGGAGACTTCAACGCCTGGAGTGAGGCGTGGGGCTCCCGGGAAACCAGGGACAAGGGGAGGCTTCTTGAGGACTGGACCAGAACACGTGGTCTGGAGGTCCTCAACCGGGGGAATGTCGCCACCTTCTGGCGGCGGGGGACCAGCTCGGTCGTGGACGTATCGTTCGCGACCTCAGCCCTCGCCGCCCGTATTACTGGCTGGCACGTGGAGGAGGGTGAGGAGACGCACTCGGACCATCGGTACATCCGATTCGATGTCGTCCCCCCACCTGACCTCCCACAGCCGGTAGAAAATCCCCCGGATCCGCGTTGGGCACTTCACCATCTGGATCGGGAGGCTCTCCTGGAGGCATCCATCGTGCAGGCCTGGATTCCGGCACCGGACCGGCCTGCCGATGTGGATGCCGAGGCGGAGTGGTTCAGGAGAGCCATGTCGCAAATCTGTGATGCGGCGATGCCTAGGGTTACACCCAGACCGGCAAGGAAGCAGGTGTACTGGTGGTCGCCGGAGATTGCACAGCTGCGCGCAGCATGCATCTCCGCCCGCCGCCAGTACACCACGTTTCGCCTGAGGCATCGCCGCCCAGACGACGCGGCAACCCGAGAGGCGGAGCTTTATCAGGCTTACAGGGAGGCTAAAGGTAATCTCCAGGAGACAATAAAGCGGGCCAAGACGGCGGCCCGCGAGGAGCTCCTGGAGACCCTGCAGCAGAACCCATGGGGGCGCCCGTACCTACAGGTCAGGGAGAAACTCCGACCTAGGGTGCCCCCACTGACCCAGAGTCTCCAGCCGCAGCAGCTGGAGCGGGTCATGGGCTCCCTGTTTCCGACGAGCGCGGAGGAGCACGTCCCTCCGCGCATGGCTCCGTCTCTGCCCGACGCGGATAGCATCAGTGAAGACGACGTACCCGAAGTCAGGGTGGGGGAGCTAGGTGCGGCAGTACTCCGGCTTAAACGCCGGAAAATCACTGCCCCCGGACCCGACGGCATTCCTGGCCGTGCATGGGTCCTGGCCCTCGAAGAACTCGGGCCTCGACTGATGGGGCTCTTTAGCGCATGCCTCGAGAGGGGCCAGTTTCCCAAGGTGTGGAGGACGGGGAAACTGGTCCTGATCCGTAAGGCGGGGCGGCCGGTGGACTCACCGTCCGGATACCGGCCGATCGTGTTGCTCGACGAGGTGTGTAAGCTCTTTGAGCGAATTATCGCGGAACGCCTCGTCGAGCATCTCTCGACGGTGGGGCCAGACCTGGCAGACAACCAGTACGGTTTCCGTCGGGGACGCTCCACCGTGAGCGCGATCAGGCGCGTCAAGAGCCTGACGGAGGAAGCAGTCTCGCAGCGCAAGGTGGTGGTGGCGGTGTCTCTTGACATCGCCAACGCGTTCAACACCTTGCCATGGAGCTGCGTTAGGGAGGCGCTCGTGTATCACGAAACGCCTCTCTACCTCCGTCGTATTGTCGGGGCCTATCTCTCGGAGAGGGCCATAGCTTTCCCCAGCTGGCTCGGGCCAGCTCGGCGAGATGTGTCGTGCGGTGTTCCGCAGGGGTCGGTCCTGGGGCCACTTCTGTGGAACATCGGCTACGACTGGGTGCTGCGGGGTGCGTTGCCTGAGGGCGTCGGCGTAACGTGCTACGCCGACGATACCCTCGTCACGGCGCGGGGTGCAACGTACCAGGAGGCAGCACTCAAGGTCACGACGGGTGTTGCTCAAGTCGTGGGTCGGATACGGCGGCTGGGACTGGAGGTGGCCTTGCACAAGTCCGAGGTTCTGTGTTTTCACAGACCTCGGAACGGTCCACCTGAAGGTTCCAGCATAAATGTGGGAGGCGTTAGCATCGGCATCAAGCCCTCGATGAAGTATCTAGGGATCGTACTTGATAGCCGATGGAACTTCGGACCACATTTCCGAAGTTTGGTCCCCAAGGTGACACAGGCATCGGTCGCGCTTTCGCGACTGATGTCCAACCTAAAGGGACCCAACGCTTCCTGCAGGAGACTGTACCTGGGGATCGTGCGGAGTATGGCCCTATACGGGGCTCCCGTATGGGCGGCGCGGTTGACGGCCAACAACTCAACGCTCCTTAACAGACCGTTGAGGACCTTGGCCGTCAAAACAATAAGGGGCTACCGCACGATCTCCGGAGAGGCTGCATGTCTCCTAGCCGGGACCCCTCCATGGGACCTGGAAGCGATAGCCCTTGCGTCATTGTTCCAATGGCGCAAGGAGGCGCTGGAGCGGGACCACAGGCCTGCGTCTCGAGAAATCGATGACCGGCGGTCCCAACTCCGACAGGATCTCATGGAGTCATGGAGGGTGCGACTTGAGCAACCCAAGTGGGGTGCCACCATCATCGCGGCGGTGAGACCGATCATGGATGATTTGCTGCAGAGCTGCGGAGCTTTTGCCCCATAGCACGCAACCAGATTCACTCACTGACGCGGGATAAAACCCTACCCCAACGACGCGGGATTCTCATCCCGACCCAACCCCCGCAGAGACCACAGAAGTGGTCAAAGTCCGCCGGGCGCCACTGGAAATACGTTCTGCTTGTAACCAGAGACGCCCGGCAACGGATGTTAGAGCGGCCGCGGCCTTAAGGTCGCGGAACTAAAAAAAAAAAAAAAAAAAACGTGGTGCTCAAAGACTTTATAGCAGTGACAGTTTACCAAGTCCACAATCGTGGGATTAATTCGTGGTCCCAGGTGCGGGATTATCTAAACAGTAAATACGATGACATGTGGATTGGACACGGAGCACGCAGAAACGTGCGCGTTTATGCATCGAGAGAAACGGACTCCATATCAAACAATTATTAAAATACGTGTAGTTAAACATTATTTTAGGTGTGTCCTTGTCTTTGCGACGTAGGTAAGTTAATCTTTTTAATATTAAAATTTTAGTATAGGTACTAGTTGACAGCAATTTATAAGCCAATAATTTTTTTTTAAACAAAATCTGTAAATACAAATCTTTTAAAATGATACCTATTGGTATGTTTGGTGGTTTTTTTTATTTCATATAGTGTTGTTTTTAAAACGTGTGGTGCACCATATAGCTAGTTTCAACTTTGTACCCAAATAATCTAAATGTCCAAAGTTATTTGATTATTTACGTAATTCGATGTCTAAATGGATATGTTTACAAAGATCTATGAAGGTCTCCGGGGAAATTTTCAACGTCTACGAGATAAACACTATTTAATAAGGTATAATACAGAGTCATTAAATTGGCTGCAGAGGCAGCATGGTGACCTCACGTACCGTGCGACGCAGATGGTTGCCGGGCATGGATGCTTCGGTAGCTATCTGTTTCGCATGCATCGTGAGGTCACACCCCGGTGTCAACACTGCGAGGTTTCCGACGACGACACCGCACTCCACACGTTGGTGGAGTGCTCAGCGTGGGCGAGTCAGCGCCGGGACCTCGTAGTGGGTCTGGGCGTGGATACCCTCTCGCTGGGGACCATGCTTCAAGCCATGGTATCCAGCGGGAGTAGGTGGAACGCGGCCGTGTCCTTCTGCGAGCAAGTCATGCTCGCGAAGGAGGCGGCCGGGAGGGAGAGGGAGCGTACCCTCCCCGCCGAGTTCCGTAGTCGGCGGCCAGGCCGCCCCAGACTACGCGACTACGCCCAAGACTATCGTCCTCCATGATCGGGGCCTGAGGACGGCGGGATCGCCACCGACCGTCCTTACAGAAGCAGGCTAGAAGGGTTGCGTGCTGCGGGGCCTTTGCCCCATAGCACGCAACCAGATTCACTCACTGACGCGGGATAAAACCCGACCCCAATGACGCGGGATTCTCGTCCCGATCAAACACCCGCAGAGACCACAGGGGTGGTCAAAGTCCGCCGGGCGCCACTGGACATACCCTCTGCTAGTAACCAGGGACGCCCGGCAACGGACGTTAGAGCGGCCGCGGCCTTGGGCCGCGGAATTAAAAAAAAAAAAAAAAAAAAAAGAGTCATTAAATGGCTTTATTTTATTTGTTTGGCTTTATATTATGCACAGTAAAACTTATTTATATGGGTTGGTATAGTCGTGTAATCATAATAATTTATGATAAAGGCATAGTACGGCATGGTTTAGGATTTTATTTTTCGATTATCGATAGGTATTAAGATTCATATTAGTTTATTTCGAGTGGCAGGCTTCGACATGCCGCGAGTTAGAGCTGACTGTTTATTATTGTATTTTCTTATGAATCTGTTTAAAATCTGACATAAAATACGAGACGTATTTTCCAAATGGGTTAATATAAAATGTCATGGATATAATCTGAACCCCTCGGTGCTCCTTTGTCAGAGAAGTGTCTTCAAACTTATTAAAATGTTCACAAAGCTGACAGCTTTAAGTCTGAAAACGCGAGTAGCACTGAATTTTTCATATCCAGCGCCTCCACCTCGCGTTGGAGGAATATTAAAAATAAGTCGAAAAATGGCTAAAATGGCGAAAACTTTCTGTATTGAAATACAATGTGCAGTGTCTGAATTTAAGGTAAGCCATCTACAGAACTTTGGGAATAATAACTATGGTTTAGAGAGACGATCTGGAAATATATGAGTATTTGAATCAGTTATCTAATCATTTTATTGTCATTACACGAGTTCTTCTTTGTTTTTGAGATAGCGTTTGTCAATTGTCCTTATATACTATTATTTATTTATTTATCTACTCACTTTTTTTTAATTCCGCGGCCCAATACCGCGACCCCTCTCACGTCTGTTGTCGGGCGTCTCTGGTATGCAGAAAGTATTTCCAGTGACGCCCGGCGGACTTAGACCAACCGTGTGGCCTCTGCGGGGTATGACCTCTTATCTACTCACATGTCGAAAACATCGAATAATGATTTCAAAAGTTGACAAAGCCTATGATTATGGATACCAGTTCTGTTAATAAAATAAAAAAGTTATTTTATGATACAGAATTTAATGAAATTTTCTGCCAATTTTTATCATAAAGTATCTTTTTAGTTATTTAAGTACAGTCTACTAGCAATAACAGGCTAAAGTCTGTCGACGCTACCGCCTTGTTGTGATTTGCCGCTATGTCTGTATGTGTGGCCAAAGTGCAAAAAGACAACTTTAAAGGAGAACCTTAAAAAGTTTTAATTTGCTGTAATTTCTGATTGATAAAACCGAAGTTTACGAAACTTTGCTTGCTGAACGAACTATCCTTCATATTTATAGTACAATATTTTTTTTTAATACTGTACATTGTCCCGTTTACCATTTTGTATTAGATTTTGTTAAAGTTATTCAATAATTCTTATTCTTTAAAGTTAACGAATTATCAACTACTTCAATTGGCATGAAGAAAATTGAAATTCAACTAATGTATGAAGTAAATAAATGTTTTGCCATGTATCATCTATGTGAGAGAACAAATAAAGTCTTATCTTATCTTATCTTAATTGTTAATTGATTATATAAAAATAAATAAGACACTCACCGACTATGTACTTCAATTGTTAATTGATTATACGAGTAGGTATGAGCGAAAAATTTAAATAAGATTTACTTTAAGCAAATTAGCATAATACATATAATGGCCAATGTACCACATTGGCCTTTTTACTTTTGAATTCATATAAACTTCACTAAAAAAAACATGTTTGCAAGCATATTTTTTTTTAATAGTTCACATAGTTCATTATAAATATCGATAAAATGCGTTTACCATAAAAGTCAAAATGGCCAAATTGTTAGTAAAGTTAAAGGCCCTTATACATAGGACCCTTAACCCATGTTCTTGAGGGTGGTGGTATAAATAAGTTACTGGTACTGGTAGATTGGCTCTTCATGGTGTGGTGACATTTTGATTTGATGTGTCATTCGACGTATGAATGTAAGTAAAGTAAGTGGGGGTCGGACCGACCAACAGCAACGTTCCGTTCCCCCCGGGCGTCCGCGCGTTGTCAGGCTCTGATGCGCCGACATCCCATATTCATAGAATACTGTCGGTAACTTCTTCAAGTTTGTATTTCTCAAACTGCCTAAACAGATGAGGTTAGATAAAGTTTGGTATGAAACTGCACATAACTAGGTATTAGAACACTCGTAGGATACTATAAACTAGGTATGCAATGCATTCTGCTGTTTCAATAATTGAGCTGAGTTTGTCGATCCGGGTCGAACTCCTAAACGACTGGACCGATCTTCATGAATTCCGATATATGCACTCACGGTGATGGTCACTATGACCGTGCCAAATTTCAAAAAGATCGGTCCAGTCGTTTAGGAGGAGTTCGATCACGAACGAAAAACACGAGTCGTCTAAGAAAGGCTTGTTTCTTTAAAACCTACTCGTGTTCTAATACCCCTCTTTATGCAACAGTTTCATGAACTACTATTATAACATACCTATGCCTACCCTTAAAGATGTATGAATGTCGTATTTGAAAAAACATTGTAGCTAGCGTATTTTTTATGTTGTAGCGTTTCAATTTTATCTTACTTCTATGTCATTTTTGTGTGAGGTTTCATCGAGGAGACAAAAACAAAAGAATATGAGAGTAAAACTATAAGAAGTAAATGTTATTAGATTCTCTGATAAAAGGTCTTGTTATGGGTACAATATTGGCTTATGGGGAACATAAAATAACAATAAGCTTTCGCCGTAAGGAGGGTCACAATCTCACTTCGGAAAACCATTCGGGTTTGTAGTCCAATTTATTTAGGTCGTTCGGGAGAATATCTATAAGTACTAATATACGTATATTTTAGTGCTCTTTAAGCTAGCATTGCTCTAGCTATGAAATAAATATAAATACTTAATATGAATTATAATAATATGGTCGGAACAAAGCCAGGTAATTAAATTAATAGAAAATAGAAATGTGAGAATCGTTTTAATTTCACTAAACGCGAATTTATTTGACTATATTAGTTTACAAATATTTTTAGTAATCTATAGTAGGTATATTTAAAAGGTAAGAAAATATAAAACGAATCCAAGGAAAACATTAAAAATAACAATTTTGTTTTCTCATACAATGCTCTCTATTTTCCTGTAAAACAAGTTTTTCCCCCAATTTATTCATGACACCCATTTTTGTCGGTGATGGTTTCAAAATTGGGACACGAAAGTGGAACAAGGGATACGTTTTACATTTCTGTTCCGTAATAATGAACCTTTGAGTACGACACCAGTTAATAGCTTTTCCGAATACCCATCTAATTTCGAAGGAGGTTAATGTTTTCGCAGTTATTGTCAATGGTTATTATATTGCGAACTGTGAGGTACCAGAAATATTCTATTCAAATACTATTACTAGGTGTCGCTAATACAAGTTACGAGTACTATCAGTTACTAGACATTTGGTGTGGGACGCTACATGACACCTTAGCACTCCTTCACACCTTCCAAGAACATCCGGATGTGCCAGCGCTGCTGCTGCATCGGCTGAAGACCTCAAACAAAAGGCGTAAATAGGCTAACAAAGCAGGTGATTACATATTTGAGCCGTTTGGGGTTGAGACACTGGGGTCATGGGGTCCGAGCGCGCGCCCCCTTATAGAGACATTGCTAAACGCTTCGATGTTTCTTAAGACCAGAAGGCTGGCTATTTTCTGGCCCTAAAAAGCCAGCATTCCTGGAACCTTCCCATTCGGCAATCACGCGGAGGATTTTTTAAACGATGTTTTGTAGTGTAAATATTTTTAGTACATAATAATGTATATTAAAATTCTTATTGTAAAGAAATGAGTTTAATTATATTAAATCATTATTATTAAATTATAATTATTATTTATTTAATTATATTACTAGCATACTCTCTCCATGTAGACTAAAATTACTTGTCTGCTTTGTATCTGGGGGCACGGCAGTGCCCCCGCCAAGTCGAGCGCAAAGCAAACACTGCCGTACCATCCTTTACTGGAACCATTTCGCCGCATTTTCAGGCCACTATTTGAGAACCTCTGGATAAGACCAGAACGCAGAAATTTTCATCATCCAGTAAGCTATAATCACATACTTAAAATCCAAAATTTCAAGTCTGTAGGTCATTTAGTTCCGTAGTTAAGCGAATGCAAAGTTTCGCATTTATGACAGATTTCGCATTTATGACTCATGATCATCAGAATAGAACTAGTACTTCCCATAAACTCAGAGAGCTGAAGTTTGGTACAGAGTTAGGGTTTAATAGCCACATAAATGGAAAACTATAAAAACTAGGATAATCGAAGATCTGGAGTACCTGGTGACCCTGATTAGAAAACACAAGAGCCCAGCCAAACTATTAGAGATCGACATACAAAAAATATTCAACTTGGTGGGCATTTGATGTCAAAAATCGAAGGTCTGAAGTATCTGATGAAGAATCCTCAGCTGGTCTCAGCTGTAATTAGAGATATGGTAATGCCCCCGTCTTATATTCTAGAGGCGCTGGAGAGGGACCACAGGCCTGCGTCTCGAGAAATCGAGGACCAGCGGTCCCAACTCCGCCAGGATCTCATGGAGACTTGGAGGGTGCGACTTGAGCAACCAAAGTGGGGAACTACTGTCATCACGGGGCGGTGAGACCGATCATGGACGAGTGGCTGCAGAGGCGGCATGGTGACCTCACGTATCGTGCGACGCAGATCGTTACCTGGCATGGATGTTTCGATAGCTATCTGTTTTGCATCCATCGTGAGGTCACACCCTGGAGTGCTCAGCGTGGGCGAGTCAGCGCAGGGACCTCGTAGTGGAAACCATGCTCCGAGCCATGGTCTCCAGTGCGAGTAGGTGGAACGCAGCCGTGTCCTTCTGCGAGCAAGTCATGCTCGCGAAGGAGGCGGCCGAGAGGGAGAGGGAGCGTACCCTCCCCGCTGAGTTTCGCAGTCAGCGGCCAGGGCGCCGCAGACTCATCTACGCACAGGACCATCGACCTCCATGATCGGGGCCTGAGGACGGCGGGATAGCCACCCGCACCGATCTTTCAGAAATTAAACCGTCTAAAGGAATAAATAATGAACGCGAATGGGCAATACGAAAAACTGTTGCTACTGTACAAGAATTGGAACCGGAAAAAAAAAAAGAAAGATTTGTAATAATAAAAAAACTACTATTAAAAAGAAAAAAACTGAGTCATATAAGAAAATGTATGAATAATGTAAAAAATTAGCCAAGTCTCAATGGAGCTGCTTGTTTATCTCTAAAAAGTAATGAAATCTAGACAAAATCGTGCCAAGTTTAAGGTTCCTTACTGCGATTTCTTTATTATTATAGTTAATGTTGTGTGACTTGGCCGTTGAACATCTTTATACGTTAGTGTGTACAAGTCAATTTTGTTTACATGTAATGTTATATTTGTTGTACCTCTGTTAGTTAAGCGAGATAATAGCCCATACTGGTATTGGTAATTGGACGCTAGTGTCTCATTTTAGGCTGTTGTTGATTGTGCAACACATGCATTCAGCATTGACAATGCTGTCTTCTGCTCTCTTCTTTTTGGAGCGTCAAATCGACCACCGATCTAACATAAAATAGACGTACAGACGGACTTCTATCAATGATTAGAAGTCCGTCTGTACTAGAACTAATTTTTTAATACTGTTTGTTTCAGGCTCGCCTATACATAAGTATTATTGAAATACGCAGCTTTATCAAGCCTACAATTGACTGGTTATTGAATCAACGTTTTCCAAGTGGCAATTTTCCATCGTCAGCGGTTCTGGTGATAGCTTGGTGCAATGGTGTCATGGAGCACCTGGTTTTGTACCCCTGTGTACCCATCAACGGCCAAGTCACACAACATTAACTATAATAATAAAGAAATCGCAGTGAGGAACCTTAAACTTGGCACGACTTTGTCTAGATTTCATTACTTTTTAGAGATAAACAAGCAGCTCCATTGAGACTTGGCTAATTTTTTACAGAATGTTTTTGGTGGGATAAATACTAGCTAAATGTACGCATGTCATTTTAGAATTTCAAAAACATTTCAGTACATTTTGGTCACTGATTAGAACATGAATATTGATAGGGTGTGGGTAGGCATAACAAAAGGACTTTAAAATCTTAGCTCCTAGTAATTAAGTATTTAAAATTATAAAATCTTAGTTATTTATTGTTATTTATGCAGTTATTTGTAGCCTGACTCACCTGCCCACTGCACAAGTAAAATCTATCCAACATTATCTCATACACATAAGCCTACACAAGACACATTATGGATGGCAAGTTGGAGAAAAGTCTTACTGACTTGGAAAAGATGTTCACCGCTCGACTTTGTGAACATGAGGCAAGGTTGCAGAAGGCTTTGGTGACCCCGGATCCTGCTTCTTCTGACTTGGCGACACTTTGCAGAGACTTTAACGAGTTCAAGTCCTTCATTTTGGAGTCTCTTGGACATCTTCGTACACAGGTACAGCTGTTGTCCTTGGGAATGGACAGACATGAAACTGTCATGCGTCGGAAGACCCTCCTCATCCATGGTGTACCGGAAAAGCAGGGCGAGGTTCTGCACTGCACCGTCACTTCCATATTGACCGACCGAATGAAGTTGCCTGATGCACATTCGGTTAGCATTGAGGGCTGCCATCGTCTAGGAACAGGCCAGGCCAAGACTCGTCCCATCTTCATCCGGTTTAAAGACTTGGACCACCGACACTTAGTTTGGGACAACAAAACAACACTGAAAGGTACTGGATTTACTGTTTCCGAGTTTCTTACTAGGGTTAGGCACCGTGTTTTCATGGATTCACGTAAGCACTTCCAAGTGAAACATGTGTGGACAACCAATGGGACGATCAATATTATAACGCCGGATAAAGTGCGCCACAAGATCGAATCTGCGGCCGAACTCAGTACTCTTATTGCGCGATTCCCTGACTCTTCTACTGTGAGCGGTGGCGCTGAGGCTTCTGCACCTATGATTTCGGTCCCGGGAGCACCTGCTGCGTCTTCCACAACTGCGACCAAAGCGCTGAGAAGCTGCCGTAAATATTGACCGGTACAATGTTTTGTTTACATTCATAATTTACTTCTCAAATTGGACGGTTAACTATAATTGTGTACTTTTAGGTTCGTGTTACTTTCATTTTTCGCTACCGAGCAATTTAATTTAGTTGTATGTTCGTTAAAACAATGTAAACATGGGTATAGGTATATTAGTATATAGGTACCTACATATTTTATATTGTAAATTCAATACCCGCGATTGTTATTCTTTTAGTTTGAGCCCGCGATGTAATTATTGTGTATGTGACGTCTATTTGACACCACGCATGACGTTGTCAAGTTGACAATCTTTATTTTTTATCCTCTTCTGGGGCAGGCTATAGTCTATGACCATACCTCCTTGTTATTATTTCGTCAATTAGATCGCCATGCGCTTCTTTATACTCAAGCTGTCTTCAACTGTTGTTTTTTTTATTTGTGTGTATTATAAACGTAGGAAACATTGTGTGTCATCTCTTCCAGTGCAGGGGGCTGGTGTGTCCTGTTAATATTTATACTTTCCCCTTCAATAGACATTTAATTTAAATTTACATATATTTATTTACTTATCTTTTTAAATTAATATATACATATATATATACTTATATTTATTATATTATATTTATCTATATAGTATATTTATGAATAATTCGTTCGATAGCCTTGAAAATGAAACCTTTCTTTCATGTTCTTCTTTTGACTCCAGTTTCGATAGTGCAGCAAGCCATAGTTCTGCAGCTTTGACCTTGAATGACGAGCTATCCTCAATCTTCTCAAACTTTCCTAAGAACCTTAACATAGTCCACATCAATGCCCAGAGTATTTCCCACCATCATTCTGATATTCTAGCATCCTTTAGCAGTGTTCGCGTGGACGCAGTCTTGGTATCCGAAACGTTCCTGAAGCCGTCCCATCGATCATCACTAGTTGCCCTCCCGGGGTTTGTACTAATTCGTAATGACAGGGCTGGCAAAGGCTGTGGCGGCGTAGCGATGTATCTGCGTGAAGACATTCCCTTTCGCATTATTAGTACCTCGTCTCCAACAACTAATGCAGCAGAACATCTTTTTTTGGAAATATCTGTACATCACTGCAAAATGTTTCTGGGTGTGTTCTATAGCCCTAGTCTTCACATAGATTATTTTGATGCACTGGATGCGCTGCTCAATGACTTGTGCCCAAATTATAATCAAACCGTTCTGATGGGCGATTTTAACACATGCCTCATTAAAGACGACCATCGTACCCACTCCTTACACTCTCTTCTAACTTCTATAAATCTACATATCCTTCCCCTTTCTGCTACTCACCATGTCCCTAATCGTAAACCTTCTCTACTCGACTTATTGATTGTATCTTCACCTGATCATGTAGCCTCACATGGTCAACTCACTGCTCCGTTTTCGTATCATGACCTCATTTATGCATCTCTATTTATTCGTCCACCTAAACGGAAATCACAATTTGCTGTGTTCCGGAATTTTAGGAGCATGGATCTGGAGGCTTTACGCGGTGATGCTGGCAGCTTAGATTGGGGACACGTCATTCATTGTGAAGCTGTCGACCAGAAGGTAGAACTTTTTAATAATGCCATTACCACTTTATATGATCGGCATGCACCGCTGCGTAGGGTAAGGTTAAAGCATGTCCCCGCTCCCTGGATTACGCTTGAAATCAAAGAGCTCATGGCTAACCGTGACCGGGCTAAAAGGAGGCTCAAGCGTAGTCCGACTGACTTCAATTTTGCTCGTTATAAGAACCTTCGCAACCGATGTGGTCGTCTGTGTCGTGATGCCAAACGCCGTCATTTTCACGAATCTCTTGTCAACCACAAATCTTCAGACGTCTGGAAATTCCTTAAAGCTAATGGAATCGGCAAATCACCAACTATTGATTGTCACAACATCGATGTTCGAGCCCTCAATAAGCATTTCTCTCTCCCACCTGTAACACTTGACCCGCTTGTTAGGTCCAACACTCTGCTCGATTTGTCTCTTTTGCCGGTCCCATCATGCCCTTCGTTTCATCTCTCTGCGGTTGGTGAGGATGATGTCCAAAAATCTCTTTTAGCCATCACTTCCTCTGCTGTTGGGAACGATCAGCTGTGTTCTAAAATGTTTTCTCCTATTCTCCTGTCCGTAATCCCCATTTTAACTCATATCTTTAATTTCTCCCTTTCCTCCGGCTGTTTTCCTAGTGCTTGGAAACAGGCACAAGTTATTCCACTACCTAAAACATCAAACCCTTCTCTCCCGTCCCAATTTCGTCCTATATCCATTCTACCATTCCTATCCAAAGTCCTTGAACATGTAGTACATCGCCAGTTGACTAGTTACCTGACACGGAATAATCTCCTTAGTCCCTTTCAATCTGGGTTTAGGACAGGTCACAGCACTGTGACGGCACTTCTTAAGGTGACCGACGACATACGTTGGGCCATGGAGAGTAGATCTCTTACGGTATTGGTGCTACTGGACTTCAGTAGTGCCTTTAACTCGGTAGACTTTGACATTCTCCTTGGTATCCTTAAGTCGTTGAATTGTTCCATGGAGGCTGTGACCTGGTTTAAATCCTATCTTCAGGGCCGCTCGCAGTGTGTTCGCTACAATGACGCTCAGTCTGACTGGTGCAATCTCACTGCGGGCGTGCCCCAAGGTGGCGTACTCTCTCCTCTTTTGTTCTCCATTTTTATCAACTCCGCAGTTAGAGTCATTTCTTGAAACTTCCATCTGTATGCAGACGACCTACAGCTGTATAGGCACTTTACCCTCAACGAGTATCGGACTGCCATCGCTGTCATGAATCATGACTTGAGTGCCATCAGCCTATGGGCAAGGTCATACGGCCTCCACATAAATCCCACTAAATCTCAGGCAATGGTAATTGGCAGTCGGCAGATGTTGGCAGGGCTGGATATGGCATCTCTTCCAGCTATCGTGCTGGATGATATCCCTATCAAATACACCAATGCCGCTAAGAACTTGGGAGTTATTATCGACAACAACTTGTCCTGGGGCTCTCATATTAACGAGGTCAGCAAGAAGGTCCACTTCCCCTTTCATACACTTAAATGTCTCCAGAGTTTCTTGCCCCACGATACTAAAATCTCGCTGGCCCAAACACTAATCGTGCCGATCTTGGACTACCCGGACGCTTGCTGCCTGGATGCTACAGAGGAGCTCTTAAACAAACTTGAGCGGTTGCAAAACTTAGGTATCCGATTTATTTTTAACTTACGTAAGTATGATCACGTCTCAAAATTTCGCAAGGAACTCAAGTGGCTCCCAATCCGTCTTCGTAGAAATACTCGGTTATTATGTCTCCTCTTCAATGTCCTACACAATCCCTCATATCCTTCCTACCTGCGGGAGCGGTTCACACTGATGCGTGCATCAGATGAATCGTGCCGGCCTCACCTCTCCTACCGCCTCAATTGTCCTTCCCACAAATCTGACTTCTTCTCCTACTCTTTCTCCGTTCATGCCGTCAGACTGTGGAACGCTCTTCCAACCGATATAAGGAACTGCAGAACTGTGTCTGGCTTCAAGAAGAGAGTCAAGGAACACTATCTCGCTTCCTTACCTTAATTATTGTACGTCTATGTATGTTTATATATCTTTTTATGTATGTATTTGTGTATTTATGTAGATATAGTTTATGTAAGTTTATTAACCTGCACACACATCAGGACCTGTTTGCATCACGATCTCCTCTCTTAGGCCCACTGGAAGAGATCTCTTTAGAGATAAGTGGCGCCATTGTATACATGTTTAGTTTGTATCCATTTACTGTTATATCACTGTGTGTGTACAAAAAAAAAAATTAAAAAAAAAAAAAAAAAATGAATAACACACCATTTATGTATTTTTTTTCTAGACTTTCGCGTTCTGTATGTCAGCCTGTGACCACGGCCCGATGTAACCCGGTCGAAACGTCAGGCCAAACATAAGGTAACTAATAAAAATAGTATTAAGAGTATAATGTCGACAAGCTTAAATCGAATAAGTATATCTAAACTTAATAAAACCGGTGACCTGATTGCAAATATGGACATATTGGTAAAAAATTTGAAGGGTCAGTCTCAATACCCAGAGGATTAACCCTATTAAACACGGTCAGATGTATTTAATCCCATGATCCAGCTTATGACTGGTCAGATTCAGAAAATATTTATTATAAATATTGAAGGTATTTAATTTGAAATTGCTTAGCGCCTAATCGATGCTTCTCAGGAGCAGAAGGCTGGTTATTTTCTGGCCCAAATAATAAGTATCGCTATCCAACGTGGCAACACAGCCAGCATTTTGGGAACCTTCCCAGTCGGCAATGACGCGGAGGATTTTTTAAACGATATTTTGTAATGTAAATATTTTTAGTCTATAAATATATATATATATATATATATATTGTATATTGTAATTCTTATTGTAAATAAATTTGAAATTTATTAGAAGGCAATGTTTAATGTTTGAAAGTGAACAGACACGGAAGAAATTATATATCAACGGCGAAGTGTAGATTTTGCGCGTAAAAATCCATGCGTACGAAGTTGCGTAGGTAGGTACGTCCACAAGTTTAATCTATACTAATCATAACATAGTATAAAACAAAGTCGCTACCGTCCGTATGTATGCTTAAATCTTTAAAATTACGAAACGGATTTTGATGCGGTTTTCACCAGTAGATAGAGCGGTTCTCAAGGAATGCTTTCGTGTAAGTATTTAATTAAACTAAGTATTATTAAAATAAATAGTCCGAGACGCCCAGGACTGTAATTGTAGCGGCTGGCACGTAAGATTTTGTTGCCTTTCATCAACATATCATCGCAAGGCAAAGGGTTAATTTTTTTTTCAAAATAACATGACATAACCCGTTATAAATGTGCCCGGTGACGGCAATAGGCTTGTCCTCTATTAAATGGTACTAAAAATACTGGCAAACTGTGGGTGTGTAATGCACCTCTGCCTACCCCTTCGGGGATATAGGCGTGATATGTGTGTGTGTGTGTGTATTATTATAAATATGAAAGATTTGATTGTTAGTATTGAATACTTAGGGTTTTAAAAATACTTTCACTTACATGTAGCTACATTATCCGTGAATAATACAAGCTACGCAAGTGTTTGAAGTGATCCAGAACAAAAAAAATATTTGACTTAAAGGTCTGCCATACAATAGGCTACTTTTTATCCCAGTAATGTATTCCCGTGGGAATTGAGAACTAGAAGTCAAATCAGGCGGGCGGAAAGAGCGAAAATCTGTAATTAGTAGAGTCATTGTTTATAAAATAAAATAAAATAAAATAACGTTTATTATCTTTGAAATTTTCAGAAAATTATTTAGATTCGTCAGAAGTTGGTGTGACTCTACCGAGGGTTCCAAAATGCAACGAGACTGAGAAGAGCCCTCAAGAAACTCAGCTCGGCTTTTTTCAAAATATTTCATCTTAAATCTAATACAGAGTTATTTAGAAAGGAGCAATTCGTTACGTTGTTACAACCAGGCCGCCTTGTCATCTAAGAAATCATTAATACTATAATAAGCTTTATGGCACAATTTACTTTTTATTAGTTTTTTAAATTTATTGACAGATAAATTTGCTATTTCGGTTGGCAATGTATTGTACATTCGAATAAAGTTCCCCGCAAAAGAATTACTCACTTTATGAAGCCTAAATTTAGGAACAGCCAGTTTATCCTTATTTCTTAAGTTTAGATTATGATTATCACTATTTTTCACAAATTTACTTTTGTTCTTGTGGGTATACAATAAAATTTCATAAATATACTGTGCATACACTGTAAGGATGTTAATATGCTTAAACTTATCTCTTAATGACTCCCGAGACCCCATTCCATAGATAGTCCGGATAGCCCTCTTCTGCAACACAAAGATGCATTCAATATCGGCAGCGTTACCCCACAGTAGTATGCCATATGTCATGATACTGTGGAAGTAGCTGAAGTAGACAAGACGCGCCGTTTTAATGTCTGTAAGTTGTCGGATCTTTTTGACAGCATAGGCTGCTGAACTAAGCCTGGCCGAAATTTTCCCGATATGAGGCCCCCATTGCAATTTGGAGTCTAACGTTATGCCCAGAAAGACAGTGTCATCGACCAATTCTATTATATCATCCCTAACCTTAACACTGGTTTTAACAAGTCTTACATTAGGTAAGGTGAATCTTACACATTTAGTTTTATTTTCATTTAATAATAAATTATTAGCACAAAACCAGTGGACTATCCTAGAGAGGGCAATGTTTACATCGTCAAGTTCGCGCTGTCTACGTTTAACTTTAAATATTAAAGAAGTGTCATCAGCAAACAAAACTACCTCGTGGTCGTCTCTTATGAGGTGAGGGAGATCATTAATATATACTAGAAAAAGAAAAGGTCCCAAAATTGAACCCTGCGGTACCCCCATTGCTACAGGAGAACCAGGTGACTGTTTACCATTGATCACTACTTTCTGGACCCTATCACTTAAGTAAGAATTGACGAAATTCAAGGCCGTCCCCCGGATTCCGTAATGATCAAGTTTCTTAATTAAAGTCTGGTGCTGAACGCAATCGAAGGCCTTAGATAAGTCACAGAATACACCATAAGCATCATATGACTCATCCCAGGCCCTGTATATACACTCTAATAATTTAATACCGGCATCAGTGGTGGACCGACCACGAGTGAAACCGAATTGTTTTGTATGTAATAGTTTATTAACGTTAAAGTGATTTTGCATTTGATTAAGCATAATTTTTTCAAAAATTTTACTAAATGTAGGTAGTACAGAAATGGGACGGAAATTGGACGGATCTGAAGAACTACCCGATTTAAACAGGGGAATTAATTTACTAGATTTCATTAAATCAGGGAACACACCACTATCAACACAATTATTAAATATTATTACTAGTTCAGGAGCAACCATTTCAATAAAAGAATTTACTAAATACACAGAGATGCCCCAGAGGTCAGCTGTTTTCTTGATATTTAAAGATTTAAAAGTTTTTAAGATAGTGTTTATGTTAACTTTACTGAATTTAAATATAACGTTACAACAAGGAACGTTTGCTTTTAACAAAGATTCTGCAATGGGGGTTGAAGAGCCTAGGGTTTTTGTCAAATCTACAGGAATTCGGGAGAAAAAATTTTCAAATTCGTTAGCGACCTCGAAGTCTGATGTAGTTATTTTACCATTTATATTAAGTTTAAAATGATTATCATTTAATTTTTGTTGACCTCTTTCCGCGTTTATAATTTTCCAAGTAGATTTAACTTTGTCTGCACTATTGAGAATTTTATCACTTATATATTTTGATTTAGCTGCTAAACAATCTGCTTTAAACTTTTTTGAATAAGTTTTAACATAATCTAGAAATTCAACTGATCTATTAAGCTGTCTTTCTGAGTATAGTTCATAAAGTTTTTGTCTACTTTTGTGTATACCCTCAGTGGCCCATTCACTGAAAGTAGGACTATCACTAATCATGACCTCCTTAGACTTGAATATGGAGTTGAACTCGTTGTAAAAAGAATCAAAAAATAATTTATACATTACATTTGGATCTAAGCCAGTGTCTAACAATGGAATTTTATTGCAAAGTCCAACCCTCATACGTTCCAAGCGGTCACCAGTTATTGGTCTACATAATATTTTACGTTTTATAACTTTTTCTTTAGTGATTTTAAAAGATGCTATTTGCCCACAATGGTCTGAATCTAGCTTTTTTATAATACTTTTACTTTCTGGCAACATATCGCTGTATATATTATCCAGGCAAGTGGCTATTGTATTACAATATCTAGTAGGCTCCAAAAATAAGTTTGTAAGATTGTGTGATTTAAATAAATTTAAAATATTATTACTCATAGGCATATTAACAAGTAAATCGACATTAAAATCACCACATACTATTAGGTACTTATTAGTTTTTCCAAGTTTACATAGAACTTTGTCAATAAGTTCCTCAAATTCGCAAAAGGGTGAGGTTCCAGGTTTATACACGCATACTACTATGAATTGCTCCATTTCCACGCACGACAGTTCGACTTTACACTCTAGAGAAAGAGACACAATATCTTTCCGTTCTTTAAATTTAAGTTGTTTATTTAATAAAATCAAAGATCCCCCCCCGTACTGTGGTCACCCTGCAGAATGCACTACCAACCCGGTGATTACTGAAATTGAACATGAGCTCATACGGCTTACGCATATGTTCTGTAATACAAAAAATATCAATATTATCTGAATTCATTAACAGTTCCAACTCTAACTCTTTGCCATGTGTTAAACAACCAATATTTTGATGCCCTATGTTGATATAATTTACATTTTTTGATTTGGTTTGATTTGGAGGGCATTTTTTAACATAATTAATATTTGTAACTAAATTTAATTCAATTAATTGACTATGTCTGCTAAAGGGTAATATTGCCTCTGTTGTCGTAGAACTTAATTTAAATTACTTGGAACAGATTCCAAAGTCTTAACACTAAATCTACATTGCTCAATAAAAGCAGTTTTGTCAGCCAAGTTCTTGGCTGAAGTGTAAAAATAATTGAATAGCAAACTTGCTATTTGTCTCTTATAATGCTTTGGTAGAAAATACCTACCTTTGTTTACATAAACAATATGTTTGTTATTGTTAAAGTTACTGTCAGAAGTTGACAAATTGTATTTATATACAGTTCTCTTAAAAACAGAATTAAAGTCAATTACATGGAATTTATTATTATATTGGCTAGTTAAATTGAGTTGTAAATTTATCTTATATCTAAGAGAATTTTCCACGTCTGGCACACCTTTTATGTATGGTAATGTAAACATTACTACATGTTCAACATTTAAGTTTTGCATTTTGTCAAAGTATAGGGATAGTTCATTTTTGTTAATTTTACCCCTGTTTGAGCAGAAAATAATTATTTTACTGTTTGAGTCAAAATTATATTCTAATATCTTTTGCATAATTTCATTTAAAGATGCACCTGGATAACAGTTATTAATAATTGAATAACAATTTGAATTAAATTGTTGTATCAGAAAAGAACTAAAATCAGTTCCAATATCATCACTAAATAAAACTAGTTTAGTATATCCAGTATGACTATTACCTTTTACACTGTCACACAATTCATACACTAATGAAGTAGAAGGTGAGCAAGTTGTAAGGGAAGCCTGGTTCTCCAATGATTGAGAAGGACTTGTGCAATTGATATTGCATGAGTGGCTATTTATGAAGGTATTAAGGCGCTCAGTATTATAATTAGATGTTTTGAGTACCTTATCTATACTTGATGAACACTTATTAAAGTCTTTACACTTCAGCCAAGAACTTGGCTGACAAAACTGCTTTTATTGAGCAATGTAGATTTAGTGTTAAGACTTTGGAATCTGTTCCAAGTAATTTAAATTAAGTTCTACGACAACAGAGGCAATATTACCCTTTAGCAGACATAGTCAATTAATTGAATTAAATTTAGTTACAAATATTAATTATGTTAAAAAATGCCCTCCAAATCAAACCAAATCAAAAAATGTAAATTATATCAACATAGGGCATCAAAATATTGGTTGTTTAACACATGGCAAAGAGTTAGAGTTGGAACTGTTAATGAATTCAGATAATATTGATATTTTTTGTATTACAGAACATATGCGTAAGCCGTATGAGGTCTTGTTCAATTTCAGTAATCACCGGGTTGGTAGTGCATTCTGCAGGGTGAGCACAGTACGGGGGGGATCTTTGATTTTATTAAATAAACAACTTAAATTTAAAGAACGGAAAGATATTGTGTCTCTTTCTCTAGAGTGTAAAGTCGAACTGTCGTGCGTGGAAATGGAGCAATTCATAGTAGTATGCGTGTATAAACCTGGAACCTCACCCTTTTGCGAATTTGAGGAACTTATTGACAAAGTTCTATGTAAACTTGGAAAAACTAATAAGTACCTAATAGTATGTGGTGATT
This sequence comes from Nudaria mundana, assembly GCA_963556515.1. NCBI lineage: Eukaryota > Metazoa > Arthropoda > Insecta > Lepidoptera > Erebidae > Nudaria > Nudaria mundana. The sequence continues at coordinate 13,431,397 of OY748302.1, read as the reverse complement.
TTAATGTCGATTTACTTGTTAATACGCCTATGAGTTATAATATTTTAAATTTATTTAAATCACACAATCTTACAAACTTATTTTTGGAGCCTACTAGATATTGTAATACAATAGCCACTTGCCTGGATAATATATACAGCGATATGTTGCCAGAAAGTAAAAGTATTATAAAAAAGCTAGATTCAGACCATTGTGGGCAAATAGCATCTTTTAAAATCACTAAAGAAAAAGTTATAAAACGTAAAATATTATGTAGACCAATAACTGGTGACCGCTTGGAACGTATGAGGGTTGGACTTTGCAATAAAATTCCATTCTTAGACACTGGCTTAGATCCAAATGTAATGTATAAATTATTTTTTGATTCTTTTTACAACGAGTTCAACTCCATATTCAAGTCTAAGGAGGTCATGATTAGTGATAGTCCTACTTTCAGTGAATGGGCCACTGAGGGTATACACAAAAGTAGACAAAAACTTTATGAACTATACTCAGAAAGACAGCTTAATAGATCAGTTGAATTTCTAGATTATGTTAAAACTTATTCAAAAAAGTTTAAAGCAGATTGTTTAGCAGCTAAATCAAAATATATAAGTGATAAAATTCTCAATAGTGCAGACAAAGTTAAATCTACTTGGAAAATTATAAACGCGGAAAGAGGTCAACAAAAATTAAATGATAATCATTTTAAACTTAATATAAATGGTAAAATAACTACATCAGACTTCGAGGTCGCTAACGAATTTGAAAATTTTTTCTCCCGAATTCCTGTAGATTTGACAAAAACCCTAGGCTCTTCAACCCCCATTGCAGAATCTTTGTTAAAAGCAAACGTTCCTTGTTGTAACGTTATATTTAAATTCAGTAAAGTTAACATAAACACTATCTTCAAAAACTTTTAAATCTTTAAATATCAAGAAAACAGCTGACCTCTGGGGCATCTCTGTGTATTTAGTAAATTCTTTTATTGAAATGGTTGCTCCTGAACTAGTAATAATATTTAATAATTGTGTTGATAGTGGTGTGTTCCCTGATTTAATGAAATCTAGTAAATTAATTCCCCTGTTTAAATCGGGTAGTACTTCAGATCCGTCCAATTTCCGTCCCATTTCTGTACTACCTACATTTAGTAAAATTTTTGAAAAAATTATGCTTAATCAAATGCAAAATCACTTTAACGTTAATAAACTATTACATACAAAACAATTCGGTTTCACTCGTGGTCGGTCCACCACTGATGCCGGTATTAAATTATTAGAGTGTATATACAGGGCCTGGGATGAGTCATATGATGCTTATGGTGTATTCTGTGACTTATCTAAGGCCTTCGATTGCGTTCAGCACCAGACTTTAATTAAGAAACTTGATCATTACGGAATCCGGGGGACGGCCTTGAATTTCGTCAATTCTTACTTAAGTGATAGGGTCCAGAAAGTAGTGATCAATGGTAAACAGTCACCTGGTTCTCCTGTAGCAATGGGGGTACCGCAGGGTTCAATTTTGGGACCTTTTCTTTTTCTAGTATATATTAATGATCTCCCTCACCTCATAAGAGACGACCACGAGGTAGTTTTGTTTGCTGATGACACTTCTTTAATATTTAAAGTTAAACGTGGACAGCGCGAACTTGACGATGTAAACATTGCCCTCTCTAGGATAGTCCACTGGTTTTGTGCTAATAATTTATTATTAAATGAAAATAAAACTAAATGTGTAAGATTCACCTTACCTAATGTAAGACTTGTTAAAACCAGTGTTAAGGTTAGGGATGATATAATAGAATTGGTCGATGACACTGTCTTTCTGGGCATAACGTTAGACTCCAAATTGCAATGGGGGCCTCATATCGGGAAAATTTCGGCCAGGCTTAGTTCAGCAGCCTATGCTGTCAAAAAGATCCGACAACTTACAGACATTAAAACGGCGCGTCTTGTCTACTTCAGCTACTTCCACAGTATCATGACATATGGCATACTACTGTGGGGTAACGCTGCCGATATTGAATGCATCTTTGTGTTGCAGAAGAGGGCTATCCGGACTATCTATGGAATGGGGTCTCGGGAGTCATTAAGAGATAAGTTTAAGCATATTAACATCCTTACAGTGTATTCACAGTATATTTATGAAATTTTATTGTATACCCACAAGAACAAAAGTAAATTTGTGAAAAATAGTGATAATCATAATCTAAACTTAAGAAATAAGGATAAACTGGCTGTTCCTAAATTTAGGCTTCATAAAGTGAGTAATTCTTTTGCGGGGAACTTTATTCGAATGTACAATACATTGCCAACCGAAATAGCAAATTTATCTGTCAATAAATTTAAAAAACTAATAAAAAGTAAATTGTGCCATAAAGCTTATTATAGTATTAATGATTTAGATGACAAGGCGGCCTGGTTGTAACAACGTAACGAATTGCTCCTTTCTAAATAACTCTGTATTAGATTTAAGATGAAATATTTTGAAAAAAGCCGAGCTGAGTTTCTTGAGGGCTCTTCTCAGTCTCGTTGCATTTTGGAACCCTCGGTAGAGTCACACCAACTTCTGACGAATCTAAATAATTTTCTGAAAATTTCAAAGATAATAAACGTTATTTTAATTTTAATTTTAATTTTTACTTTTAGAGACCATTCATATTTCTTAGTTACATACTCTAATTCAAATTGCAAATTTTTTATTTGTGACTCTAAGCGTTGTGTGTCAGTGTAATATTTTAAATGACTTTGTTTAAGTTCTAACATAGATAATTTAGCTTGTTCTCTTAATTTTAAACTAGAGTTAACATTTTTACACTTTTTGATTAAGAGTCTATGATATTTTAATTGTTTCTTTGATTTTAAAATGAATTTCTTTATTTTTAGGTATTTTTTTAGTTTATTCCTGCTGCAAAAATAAACTGGCTTGTCCAGTTGGTATGAACTGTCATTGGTAAGATCTATAGTAGACAAGTCCAGGTTTGGAACTGTTGCAGAAGGAACAAACTGCGGAGTACCACTCATTAGCTCGTTATAAAGGTTATCCGTTTGTTGGACTACGACTTGCTTGGCAGCTGACTCCAAGTGTAAGATGTGCCCCTGGGCATCCCGTAGCTCCTGTTCCAGCAAGGTAGTCCTCCTCAAGGTCCCTTCATACTCGTCACTGCACTCTTGAAACCTATCTACTATTGATTGAAGGTGGTTCCGCTGCATTACAATTTCATCATAACTAATATGAAGCCTAGCTAGTTCAGATTTTAGTTTTTTACTATCGTCTAAAGCACCTATCAACAAGTTTTCATTTTCTTCTCTTTCTTTTTCTAATTGTAAACAGAGCTCTGTTTTAGATTTAAGTTCCTGCAACACCAGCTGATGTTTGGGCTCCTCCTGCTGGCGGGATAAGGCTCTACGGCTACGGGTATTCATATTCTCGACAAATAAGTGCAATTAAACGCAATTTAGAAAATACAAGTAGGTAGTTCGAGGTTATATTAGGTACCGGTAAATTAAAATCAAAACTTTTCTGTACTTACGAAAATAGATCGCCTGTTTTCAATGTTGAGTATATGAATAAACACGTATAATAAAATAATTTTACCTATTATAGGAGAAACATTATGTATTTACGTGAAATAACATTGAACAATACGGTCAGCTGATTCGTCACTTTTTAGCTTATTTTTACACTAATATACACAAAATTCTTTGAAATGATTATTTTTGCACTACTATTGTGATGATATTTAGTTATCGATATAGGAGTTATCTGATGTAATTTGTATTTATTTCACTAATAAATTTATAGGAGCTAAAATTTTACGACTGTTCAATAGTGTTGCCAGACGCGGAGAAACAGCTAGCTAGCTAGCTAGCTTATTAAGCTCTCGCTGAACCGTATCTGTTAGTTAATTTAGTTAGTTAATTTAGTCCAACTTATGTTCATTTCTATTCATCTCAGGATTTCATTACCGATATTAAATTCTTAGTTGGAATCCGATTTAGCAGCGCCACTATTTAAACCTTACTTCACTGAAACTTCACACATAACCTACTTGTTATATAATATTAATATACATGTATGTTTAATATAATATTACAATTCATTATGATTAGGTACTTTTTTAGGGTTCCATAGAAAACGTTTCGAAACCCTTATAGTTTTGTCATGTCCGTCCGTCCGTCCATCCGTCCTCGGCATTGCTCCCAAACGGACATTCTAGAAACATGAAATTTTGCATGGATTTACTACGCCGACAAAGTGCTACAATAAAATTAAAAAAATAATTTTTTTTGGGTTGGTACCAACTCGTAAATTGGGGACAATATTTTTTTCTCGTGTCTACACCATTGTGTGAGGTATCATTAGATAGGTATATTAAATTCATTGCGAGGTTACTAAATTTTATTTTTTTATTTATTAAGTGTTTGTGGCAGAACCTTAAGTCGGACATCATTCCTTCTCATGGGGACCCACACCTACCGGCTCACTTTCGTGACCCCGATGGCATTAACCAGGCATTCTTAGATGTGCCTGGTGCATCACGTTTCACCATATCCGAGCTAACATTCTTCGAACACCACAGGGGAACTTCCTCACAGTTTTGCATGAGCCCTGTTAGCAGTGATGTTGTGTTTCGGATCATCAGGGATATTGGCACGAATGCACAGGGGGTGGACGGGATTGGTCATGAGATGCTATTGATGACCTTACCAACAGCCATGATCAATGCATCAATAGTGACCAACAAGTTCCCTGAGTTGTGGAAGTGTGCTATAGTGCGACCCATACCCAAAGTTAGCATCCCTCAAACGTTTAAAGATCTCAGGCCCATATCGATTCTCCCCTGTGTTTCTAAGGTGCTGGAGCGTGTAGTATATGTACAGGTGATGGATTACCTGGAGTCCAATGGGCTACTCTCAGAGTTTCAGTCTGGATTCCGGAAGGGGCGTGGTACTGCGACGGCTCTCTCGGATGTCATAGGGGGTATTATTGAGGCGAGGGATGTTGGAGAGGGCTCGATCCTGGTGCTTCTTGACTACTCTCGTGCCTTCGATGCTATCGACACTACACTGCTTCTCTCAAAACTGACATTCTACGGATTTTCAAGTGAAGTGGTGCGGTGGTTCGATAGTTATCTTAATAATAGGTCCCAGTATGTAGAGATCAGTAGCGAGGATGGATCTAGGCTCTGCTCTGGCCCCCGTCTGGTATCCAGAGGGGTGCCCCAGGGTTCTATTCTGGGCCCACTCTTGTACAGTGCTGATATCCAGAACACCTTTGAGAGCTGCAAGTACCACATATATGCGGACAACCTGCAGATCTATAAGTCCTTTAAACCCGAAGATACTTTAATAGCTGTGCAACACATAAATGAGGAACTGGAAAGAGTGGCTGGGCGGTCGAAGAGCAACTCGTTGGTGTTGAATCCATCCAAATCCAAGTTTATAGTGCTGGGTTCGAAACATCAGGTTGCGTCAGTACTGGCATGGGATCCAGTCATAGTGCTAGGTGGCACTGGGATTGAAAGGGTCGAGTCTGCCACTAACCTAGGTCTCACAATGGATTCTGAGCTTCGTTTCGAGGCGCACATTAGCAAAATTGTAAGCAATTGTTTTTACAGGCTCAAGGTGCTTTATAATATAAGAGAATTCTTGAGTGTTTCACTGCGCAAGCTTTTGGTGGATAGCTTAATATTGTCTAAGTTCAATTATTGTGATACGGCCACATATACGGCCCATGTTCATTCAGTTCAGCAACGAGTTCAGAATGCTTGTGTCCGTTTCTGTGTTGACATCCCAAGGCGAAGCCATATCACACCATACATAAATTATCTTAAAATGCTAAGAATGGCCGCAAGAAGGAAGCTACATCTGACTGGTTTACTATTTCGTGTGGTAAATACTCAAAAGCCGGAATACCTTTATGGTAGGCTGAGTTGGAGACACGACAAACTAAGATATAGCAAGAGGACTACTGTAGCCCCTTTGACACTCCATAAGTATAGGTCTGCCGCTTTCCGAGGTTGTTTTAGGCATGCAGCCACTAGTTGCTGGAACATTCTTAAACCTCCAATACGCAACCTTAAAAATCGAAGAACATTCAAATTAATGGTGAAAAAACTGTACTTAATGGAACAGCTATAAACTGCATAGCTCTTCAGCCTTTAAACTTATAAATTATCTCCTAATTTTATAACTTAGGTACTAAATTGATACTTACCCTTGTTTTTTATTTTATCTCTGTTTCCTTGTACCTTTGTGGGTGCATGACTTCGATTTTTTTAGTGATTTTGTATTGATTTAATTTTGTTGATGTATCATATTCTTCTTCTTCTTCTTTTAAACACGTGGCTCCATCGATATTGATCGATGATTCGCCAATGTGAAGGTAATGCCTGATTAGTTGATAGTCCCGCACAGAAGAACTAGTTATTCCTAACTAGCTCCAGGTGCAGGACAAGAAACGTTGTTCGGTATGTGATTATCTGAGAGCCCGATTTTTGCGGAGCGCCAGAGGTAACCTAAAAAGGCACCAGCCATGCGCTCAGCAAAAATCGAACTCCTATCATATTTTTAAATAATGCCGAGAATGATTGCCGCGTGTCGTGAAGTGTCATATCATCTGTCTGTTATTCTTGTCGGTCTGGGTTGACGGATGACAGTACTGACAGCTGGCAGTTGAGTTGGTCTCGAACGCGAAGCTATGGTACCTACCGGACCTATGAGTTTACCATAGACACGGCTTGTTTGTTTTTTTCGTTATATATAGACACAAACACACGACATATTATTATAAATATTACATACACTTATTTATTTTATTTGTGTATTTATGTATTTGATTTATTTATTATTTTACTTGTGCATTGTTATCGCCTTGTCTGTTTAAGAATAAACACATTTTTCTTTTCTTCTTTCTTTCTTTATTTACAAAAATCAGATGAATTGAGAACTTCCTCTTTTTTTTGGAGTCGGTTGAATATCTGCAGATCCTATGAATTTCCTTCTTACTCTCACTAAACGCCAGAGATGAATAGGTACATAAATATAATTTCAAACAGAACCGCAGTCCTTTAATCAGTCCTCCATTCAATTATTTATGTACTCGAATCAAATGCCTCACATAAATAATCCTCTTTAGCTTATGTAAATAAAATATATTATTGTAGCAAATGGAACATAATAAAAGAATTACTTGTTACAATGATTTCTAACAATCGTTAATAACCTTAGCAATATAAGATTTGTTGGCACTAAGGATAATAAAAGCCACGTATTGTGTTGAGTTAATATTTGTACCCAAATAATACTTTGTCTATTTTATTGTTACCTATTTATATAACGAGGATTTTGTTTTGTAAAAAAATGTTGTTTTTTGAGTCCGAGCCGCCCTGGACTTTAAATGGCTGTACCACAGCGGCTGGCACGTAAGATTTTGTTGCATTTCATGAACATTTCATCGCTAGGCAAATTTATTATTCAAAATTACAATATATAATACTAATAATACTTTTTATTAAATTCATTCGGCCATTTTGGACTACTATAACCCATTATATGTGTGCACGGTGACGGCAAGAGGCTTGGCACTCTATTACGTGGTACTAAAAATAGTGGCAAATTGTGGGTGTGTAATGTGCCTCTACCTACCCCTTTGGGGATATAGGCGTGATATGTGTGTTTGTGTATAGTTGACCGAGCGACCGAAACGTCTACATGTCGGAATCGGACAATTTTGCTTTCTTCCGTCTGTCTGTCCGTCTGCATGTGTGATCCGGGCTAGCAGCCACTGTTTTATCCGATCTTCACGAAACTTGGCACAAGTGTTTCTTGATTTAAAATTTTTTTTTCATTGTGAGCTTTTTTGGATTGGGGGGAAAGCTCAAATAAAGATTTTATATTTTTCAGCGGCCCCATTTTATCCAATTTCCGCGAAACTTGGCAGAAATATTCATTTCCTTAAAACAATGTATCCATAGTAAGATTTTTTTGAAGGGGGGAGTGAATTTGCGGGAAATTCAATAAAAAAATGATTTTAATGTTCACGATGTCTACTGTTCGACCATAGGGCGACCACTAGTATTGTCTGATGAAGAATGATGAAGTGTCTGATGTGACGTGATAGAGGTAACGTGAGATGAACAAAACTACAAGCGAGCTATCACAGTGTCTCACTCAACCCCAAACGGCTCAAATATTATGTAATTCCCTGCTTGATAGGCGTATTATTTTAACAAAGTCGTTTATCATAATCTCTCTGTCCCTATGTATGCTTAGATTTTAATCACGCAACGGATTTTAATGCGTTTTTTAGAATGGTTCTCGAGGATGGTTTTAGTAAATAATTTGTCAAACGGGCAAATTCGTAAGTTAATAATTTTTATTAAATGGTTACTTTATTTAATTTGGGAAGCAAATAACGCTTTTGTAACATACATAGTTCATATGAAGACGTTGTTTCTTGTTTCACATGAGTTAGAAAGTCGTTTCCACTTGACAGTTATTACATTTTGTGGCGACAGCCTGCTTAAAACATAGGAGTACCTCACAAATTTATTTATGTTGTAGGAAGTACTCGACGCTTAACATATGTTTGCTTACCAAATTAATATTTCTCATAAATTAAGTTTATAGTCTATTTTGTGTTCTTAGTTAAAACATTAAAATATTAAATATTAAATTTCATTATTAATGACCCTTATAAAAACTTGCACACACACACACACACAAACATGCACACACATATCACGCCTATATCCCCGAAGGGGTAGGCAGAGGTGAACACCCACAGTTTGCCAGTAGTTTTACTACCAAGTAATAGGGGGCTAGCCCACTGCCGTCATCGGCCATATACAATACAGTATAAACATGTTAAAAATTTAAAAAAAAAAAAATTAAAAAAGGACATTTTTTTGGCACAGCCAATTAAAGTCCTGGGCGTCTCGGACAATAAAACTTGCGTAAAAAACATAAAGCGTGACAAACAGAGCTTTTGTTTTTTACATATTTTGTTTGATGTTTTTGTTTGGATACATCATTAGTACTAGTCCATTAAAATGTTACATTTGGGCGTGCAAAAGTCAGAGGACGCTATTTTATTTTTTAGATATCAAGGGGGGAGTAGTGTAAAGCTAAATCCAAGTTTGTGGGGTCCCTTATGGGTTTTCCGCCATCTTGATTGCAAATAGTTATCGCGCTCTATCGGGCAAACTATTCATCACACAAAAAAAATGCGACCACATTTTTGTCGCAAATTAAATTCTCTACAACTATGTACTACAACTTTTTGTCGTAGAATTAAACGTAACAAAGTTATTAACAAAAGTAGATGATTTTTTTTTAAGGGGTCTAAATTTTTTTCTGATCATTTTTTTTGTAGAGTAGTTTTCGAGGAATAATTTCCAATATTAACATTTCAATATTTATTTATTTATAATGGTTTTACAGCGCTCCGAAATGAACAGTATTCTCCAATACTCGTAAATATTTACATAAAAATGAATGATCACACAGTTTTCTCTCATTTTTTCATTATTGAAATTAAAATACATTGTAGTTATTGAGGTTGCACTGTTGTTAATAACTATTTATGGACTCTTTTACCCCACGACAAAACTTTAGAAATGATTGATTTTCACAATAATGTCTAATCCGAGCGTACATTTCCTAGAATTCTACATATATATATAAAATCATGCCTCTTTCCCAGTGGGGTAGGCAGAGACCACGAATTTCCACTTGAACCATAATGAAAGTTGAAGAAGCGAAAGAAGTATGCCAGGGTCGTAGCAAGTGGAAATTCGTGGTCTCTGCCTACCCCACTGGGAAAGAGGCGTGATTTTATGTATGTATGTATATAGAATTCTAGGAAATGTACACTCGGAATAGAAATTATTGCGAAAATCAATCATTTCAAAAGTTTCATCGTGGGGGAAAGAGTCCATAAATTGTTATTACAGTGTTATTGTTACAGTGCAACATCAATAATGACAATGTTTTTTTTTATTTCAATAATGAAAAAATTAAAGAAAACTGTGTGATCATTAATTTGTATGTAAATACTTGCGAGTTTGGAGAATACTGTTAATTTCGTAACGCTGTAAAACCATTATAAATAAATAAATATTGAAATGTTAATATTGGAAATTATTCCTCGAAAACTCCTGTACAAAAATGCTTTACTGTAAAATGATCAGAAAAAAAAATTTAACCCCTTAAAGAAAATTTTCATCTACTTTTGTTAATAACTTTGTCATGTTTAATTCTACGACAAAAAGTTTTAGCACAAAGTTGTAGAGAAATTAATTTGCGATAAAAACATTGTCGCATGTTTTTTGTGCGATGAATAGTTTGCCCGATAGAGCGCGATAACCATTTGCAACCCTTTTTCAAGGTTGTCGTTAGGCCGTGTTGTCGTTAATTTCGGAGCGCTGTAAAACCCTTATACATAAATAAATATCGAAATGTTAATATTGGAAATTATTTCTCGAAAACTCATCTACAAATATGCTATGGTGAAATTTACTGTAAAATGATCAGGAAAAGTTTATAAGAAATTCGTTCTCAAATTTTTATCTGTTTTTGTTAATAACTTTGTAATGTTTAATTCTACGACAAAAAGTTGTACTACAAAGTTGTAGAAAATTTAATTTGCGACAAAAATGTGGTCGCAATTTTTTTGCTCATTGAATAGTTTGCCCCATGGAGCGCGATAACTATTTGCAACCTTTTTTCAAGATGGTGGAAAACTCATATGGGTTGGGACCCCATAAACTTGGATTTAGCTTTACACTACCCCGCCCTTGATATCTGAAACATAAAATAGCATCCTCTGACTTTTGCACACTTAGCCACAAAAAAATTAACATTTCAATGGACTATACGGATTGAAAAAAAACTGATATAAAACAGTTTTACCTACACTATTGATATTGGTGTGCATAATTTACAACAGGTAATAATAATATTTGTACCTACCATAAACTAATAACACCTTCTTCTTCTTCTTTTTTAAAAAACGTGGCTCCATCGATGTTTCCACCAATGTCAAGGTAATGCTTAATTAGTTGATACACTAAAATTCTCTACAACTTTGTAGTTCAACTTTTTGTCGTAGAATTAAACATTACAAAGTTATTAACAAAAACAGATAAAAATTTGAGAACGAATTTCTTATATATTTTTCCTGATCATTTTACAGTAAATTTCACCACAGCATATTTGTAGATGAGTTTTCGAGAAATAATTTCCAATTTTAACATTTCGATATTTATTTATTTATAAGGGTTTTACAGCGCTCCGAAATTAACGACAACACGGCCTAACGACAACCTTGAAAAAGGGTTGCAAATGGTTATCGCGCTCTATCAGGCACAGAAGAATTAGTTATTCCTAACTAACTCCAGTGTCTAGGAACCCGATTTTTTCGGAGCGCCAGAGGTAACCTAAAAAGCCACCAGCCACGCGCTCAGCAAAAATCGAACTCTCCAACAACACCTTGCAATTCACACTTCAAAGTTTCACACTCAAAGAAAATCAAACCAAAAATTATGTTCTCACTGCGGTGCATAAAAATGAAGAATAAAGCTAATAAGTCTTAACATTAATTAGAAGAATTAGAGCAAACGTAACCGGTCCCCAATAAGTGTCAAGGACAGCCTGTGGTGAGGGTAAAACAGGCTATTTTGTACGAACACCGAACAGGCAATGTTATGGCTGCTTTAATTACTTGGTACAAATAAATTAATGTCTTGTTTGTCGTTAGGGCTATTTGAAACTTGTTCGGCCTGTGTTTTACTTAAACTGGGGACAAAAACATTGAAGATTGAATTTCTGAAGCTTCTTGAATTAAATTTGTACCTATCGGTTTAGTGGGTGGGAGTCTTATTTTGTTTTTTTTTATTCTCTCCGCTCTCAATTCCGTTGCCGGGCGTCTCTAGTTCGCACGCAGAAGGTATTTCCAGTGGCGCCCGGCTAGGTGGGAGTCTTTGATATTATTATAACTTTTTTACTTAATTATGACGATTATCGAAGACGAGTATCTATCAAATTAATTGGCGTTATGGAGTTAAGGTATTTTTTCGCCCTTATTATTATATAGCGAAGAATATTATAGTAAAGCTCAATCTTAGGCGACTCATGTATTTCGTTTGTCCGCATACTCCTCCTAAACGCCTGAACCGATCTCCTTCAAACTTAACACAGTGATAACGTGTGCCGTGAGGGTGGCTTAGAACAAAAATAATTGAAAATCGGACATATTACTGAGGAATAATCACCGAAAAAAACAATGGTCCCATTGAAAACAATGTAAAACTTTCACGTGCAGAATGTTATTTTCGAAATTCAAGTATTAATTGATTTTCATACGTTTTGCAGTTTAAAAAGAGTTTGAACATAAAAACATAAATCGTTGTCGTTCGAAAATTTAACACTTCGCTCAGTTTTTGTAACAGCAGCATGCATTGTATACCTAGTTTTTACGATATCCTAACTAATATTATCAATCCTATATTTACTTGTTTGTTTGTACCCTCTTCACGGTAAAACGACTGGAAGGATTTGGTTTAAAATTCGCATAGGGATAGTTTTGGGAACGAAGAAGAAAATAAGATACATTAAGACTATTCCACGCGTGCGGAGCTGCGGGTAACAGCTAGTATTTATTATGTACCTAGGTATTACTGGATAGCATGAATTACGTCATACTATAACGTAACTAGTTTACGTTTACTGTTTTATGAGATATCCTAGTTACACAGAAATACGAGCAATCAAAACTTGACACAACAACCGACTTTAAATTAACGAAATGGGACCAATTGGGAAAAGTAACTTTCATTTAAAAAAATAATTTTAAATCGGGTCTGCCAGTTCAGAGACATGAGGTAACAAACACCTAAAAAGACCTACAGTCGAATTGAGAACCTCCTTTTTTGGAAGTCGGTTGAAATAAAGTAGAAAATTTCGTCGACATATGTTTCACCAACTCACCAGGCATTCTCAAGACTGTCTCAAAGAGAACAGTCGGTTGAAAAGCCGCGTACCATTACAATGGCCCATTACGTGTTATTACCCAAAGTAGGTAATATAAAAAATAAATGTACACGTAAGGGTTTACAAATAAAAAGTGCCTAAAACCCTTTTAGCGGTGTTTATGTGGTATCAATGTTTAGACGCTTAACGAGCTGACATCTGTATGACACGCGATATGAGCGTTATCTTCAGGCTAAATCAGTTTGGAGATGTTACCCCGTAAATGTTGTTTTGCTGGAATTCGACGAAAAAATACACGTCAAAATTTACACAACAACTGACTTCAAATTACCGAAATGGGACCAAATAATGGTCGGAATGGGACCAAATTGAAATGGGACCACTTGGGAAGTAGTAGCTAAAAAAATATTTTAAAAATCGGTTCACTCAGTCCAAAGATATGAGGTAACAGAGATAAAAAAAATTAATAATAAAAAGAAGAAGAAAAAAAAAAGAAGTTGGTTGAAAATGGATAGGCAAGGAGGGTAAAAATATTTTGTGACAACATGTCGGTACTTTTCTGTTCGTGCTCTTTTGCACCTAACCGAACAATTTATGTATAGGTTATGTGCAAATTTTATAATTATAAAGCATTGAATTATAAAAATTTGTTCATCTTCAGTTCGTTTTTGTACATTTCGCATCAAAAACTCTTGAAATAAAACACGAAAAAATATAAAGAACATGGTTTGCATTTCTAACATATTTAATACTAGCTGATCGCCGCCCGCGTGAATAAGTTTACTCGTTCCCGGTTCCCGTGGGAACACATTACCGGGATAAAAAAAAAATTTTTAGTTTAAAAAAGAATTTTTGAAATCGGCACAGTAGTTTTTGAGTTTATTCATTACAAACATACACACAAAAATACAAATCTTTCCTCTTTATAATAGTAGTATAGATAATGGGTTTTGCCTACATGGGATCCAATACCATGCCTTTGCCTAAAGCCCTTTGTTTCAAATTTCCTTACATTTTACATTAAACATTACGTTACCTCAGATTTTTGTTTAAGATAATGTCTTTCAACTTCGGTTGATTTACTTTTAGCACGCCGGTAATGGTATTTTATAATATGATAATCTCAGGTTATTCGGATATTCAATGGTATAAAATAAAATTTATGGAAATTTACTTATACGGTTTCCTACTAAAGGCATTTGGTAGAAATTAAAAACATATCAAACCACATAATTTCATTATCATCTCAGCCCGTTTGACTCTCACTGCTGGACTTATGCCTCCCCCAAAGAGGGGGAATACAGCCTACATAAATACCGCGCTAACCAGACTGGTAGGTATATGGTTTTGCATCGAGTTTTCCTCCTCTAAAGACTGGCTGTCATTTATCTGCTAAGCCTCACATGTCATACACTAACATTGAGGGATTAAATCTGTGTGACCGTGATTAATATGGCTTATAAGCTAAGGATATTACGACAGGACCTTGGACTTCCTAGGCCCCCCTTATACGGGACGATTAATCGTTACTATCCATCGCTTTAGACCGATCGCAACGACGGATCTGTAATGTATGTTACGCTCGTTAACGATTTACTTGATCGCAAGCGACATCGGAGATCGCAACAAAAACCCATGCAATCATGAATATCGTAACGATGAATCGATAGTGTATTGGCTCTTGCGATCAACGATTCGATTTTTGTTCCTTAATTCATTTAAAATATTTACATGCGAATACTGATATCGCTTTAATAGCCATTTCTTAACCCACACTTTTCTAGGTTTTCTTATTTTCTTCTGTAACATAATCAAAGTTACCGCCACAGACGAGAAAAGAAGTTTGTTTTCCATTTTACAGGACACGTATTGCATTTTTGAGCACGTCTTTATCGTTCCATTTCAAATGTATAAAAGATCGATCGTAACGACCAATCGCTTCGTGTATGAGCGCCATCACTACAGATAAATCGTTTCGATCGGTCGGTAGCGATGGATCGCAACGATGAATTGTACCGTATATGGGGGGCTTAACGGTCCTTGTTAGCAATACTAGTACTTTTTACTATAATATCCAGGATATGATAATTGAAACTCCTTTATTCTGGAGGCTTAGAAAGCTACTGACGCAAGCCACCGTTTTAGGGTTCCGTAGTTCAAGTCTTGGAACCCTTATAGTTTCATGATGTCCGTCCGTACGGCCTCGGCTCTCCTCCCAAATAGCTAGTACTAGAAACTAACATGCGTGATATTCAACTTTAGATTGTTTTTTGTTAAAACTGAGCGTCCTGGCTGGGTCGTAAAATCTAAAACTATAAGGATGGTAGTCCATTTGTACTTTGAAGGAAAACTAAAGCTGATTACATAATCTGCTAGTTCAGGAGGTATTGAGGCTATGATCGATATCGATAGACTGGAAAAGCCAATTAAAAAAAAAATCTATTGAAAGTCACTGCTTTCCGAGTGGTCCCATTCAGGCAATTGTTTGATCGTGTTCCAGTAATTTTAAGGTTTTTATGTCAATTTTTACGTGTTTTAATTTTTTCTTATACACACTGTAACAATTCAATTCAATTCTTTGTTATAGCCTCTGCTTGCACTTGCAGCAACTTGCCAATGACCAGTGAGTAAAGCTAATAACGTAGGAGATTTTAACTGTGGGTCGAAATATGATCGGTGGCCGAGTAATTCCATAACTCAGTCAGTCTAAACAAAAAAAAAACCACACAAGAATAGTGTCCCTTCGTCCAGCATACTCACCATGGAATCCTGATGTATCATCAATGCCAAAAAATTGTGCTGAAATAGTGCTAATTAGTGCCCAAAGGAAAAAAATAGTGCTCTTATACTTAAGAAATTACAGCCATAGTTCGATGAGTATGCTGGACGAAGGTTTCGCCCAGCATACTCACCTCCGTTTGTGGAATCTGTGTACGCTTCAATTATAATTCATACTTAAAAAAATTGTGCCTATATAGTGCCAAATGGTGCCCAAAAAGAAAAAACGGTGCTCTAATAACTCCGGAGTTATAGGCTTCGTTCATTGTTTTGCTGGACGAAGGGACACCAAGAATACAATTAAAACTACCATAGATAAAGAATATTCTATCTACAGTAACTACTAACTACACAATACATTAAGATAGATAAGAGACCACAAAAAAAGGGGGATATGGTTACGTAATTTAAGTAGGTAGGTACCTATAGTTTTAATTTATTATAATTATTCAATATATTTACAAAGGGTCTTGATAAAAGGGGTATGGACCAGGGCTAGAAGAGTTTTGAAAGATGTAGGCAGAGGGATATTAGAGGAAAGCACATCGTACAGAGAAATTCGTTGATTTGGACAGGAGAAGAAGATGTGATCCGCGTCACCTTCATCCAAACCGCATTCACAAAGAGAATGATCCCTAACCTTAATCTTTGCCAAGTGAACTGGCGTACAGTACACACTGTAACGCTGGCCAACTTAAATAGCTTTGATCTACGTCATTTGGAGTGAGTCTCCTGTCGTATCGTAATACATTTTCCGTCAAAGAGCAGATGGTATTAGTTTGCAGGCAGTTGAGTATGATTTGATATCTTCTATGTTTACGTTTCGAGACTAGACCGTTTTGCTTTTATCTAGATGTATACGTGTATGTGTGTTTCGAGCTAGCAGCCATAGTTTTTTTACCCGATCTCCACGAAAATTTGCACATGTTCCTTGATATTATACAGGCTGAATTAGAATCATGAACAATACTTTATATTAAGATGTGGAATGCTCATTTTTTACTTTTTTTTCAGTGGTTATACATGATAATGATGATTTTAAGTGCATTGCGGTTACTTAAATATTATCAAGTACTACGTACCCCACCATAACCACAGATTAATAAATAGTTACTACGTAACAGATACATCACTCCCATACAAAAGCGACAATACCTACTCTATATTAACCTACAAAATTTTAATAATAATACCTGCTGCACAGAACGAGAAGAATTGTACCTTAAACACGCGTTTATAGAGTCGAGACTGTGTTGCCCGCCGTGCGAGTGACGCTATCGTAAGAATGTGCTAGGGTTGTACCTATTATGATTATTGTAATAAAACGAATGTTACGAATCAACCATTTTTTTATTAGTCAATCAAATATGATTTATATTTTTTATTGATCAATAAATAAAAATACATTATTTACTAAGTCACGGTTCAAGGTGTACTAATTATCACGGTTCATGAAATGCAGCCTGGTGACAGACGGACGGACGGACAGACAGACAGACAGACGGACAGTGAAGTCTTAGTAATAGGGTTCTGTATTGCCCCTTTGGGTACGGAGCCCTAAAAAGAAAATAAATAATATCTATGGATAGGTCAACAAAAATGATATTAAGGTTTAGATTTAGGTGGGATTAGGTTTAGGTTTAAATATGTTGTACCATACCATACAAATTTCCAGGTACCGAAAATTGGTATGAACGAGATCTAGTTAGTAGTTTTTTTTTTGATACACCATAAATCTTAAAATTAAAATATTATGTTACTTGCTGCTACGGAACCCTTCATGGGCGAGTCCGACTCGCACTTGGCCGCTTTTTTTGTTCGCCAAACATAACGTAATCCCGGT
The DNA here is from genome assembly GCA_963556515.1 of Nudaria mundana. Classification (NCBI taxonomy): domain Eukaryota; kingdom Metazoa; phylum Arthropoda; class Insecta; order Lepidoptera; family Erebidae; genus Nudaria; species Nudaria mundana. Next base: position 13,413,802 of record OY748302.1, on the reverse strand, counting down.
GCACGGAAAACAAAAAGAAATGTAAGTAAATGAAACCCAAGTTAAAAATGCATTTTGTTATTATTAAAATAGTGCATACCATTTGCACTATAATCCGCACAATAATTACGTGGTTTCTGCATTTCGAAGTGTAAGCGCGGGAAACGTGCAGTTCGGTGCGATGCGAGCGCTCAGGCGGGCGTTCGGCAGCCCTCTGCCAGTTTGTACTCTCGAAGGTACGCCGAGCGGTAGGTATAAAGCGCGCGGCTTTGAGCGAGTGACGGAGGCCTGCCATAACCTAGCTGTTAGTAGCGTGTTTAGGCATATAAAAATAATTTTAAAATGTTGGTGAGGTTTACTACAGAATATAATAGAATAAACTTTATTGTACACCAATACAAATAATAAGAAACATCGTATGACAATGTACAAATGGCGGCCGTATCACTAAAAGCGATCTCTTACAGGCAACCTTTGGATGGACATAAATGATTAGAAATAAGATGTGAAAGTATTATTTGATGATATATTTAAAAAAAAATGTATATGAATAATTTAGGCGACCCCTACTTAGTATTTATATGTTGTTGTTTTACTTATACCTATTCTGTTTGTTTTTAAGTTTTCGTCCTAAGATATAAGTGTTAGCTGAATAAAAACAACTTTTATGAAGATGTTTGTTTGCCAAAAAATAAATTGACCGTATTCTAAGTATGACTCGGTTTTAGCTTCGAGTAAAATTTGTTGTTGATAATTTTCCAAGAATTCTTGATATGAAAATTACATTATACATTACATTACAAAGCGTTATAAATAATAGATTACCCACCTATTATTTATAACTTGCATTTTGGAACATATTAGTATTTAGTAATAACAATTTAATAAATATTGGATAGAAACAGGCGTTACTTGGCGAAAATCCATGACAAAACAATGGTAAGTAAAAATTTTTTTAAGAAAAAACTTTTTAGCATTAATTAATAGCATTAATTTTTCGCAGAATCAAAAGGACAACAAAACGTCGACAATTGTTTCGCCTCTAAACGAGGCATTATCAAGACTGTCTCAGAGAGAACAGCAAAATTCGTGGTTGGAACGTGTTTGCTTATAAGTAAACGCGTGCAAATTTCATTATCGCGATGTAGGATTCTTTACAATAACCAATGTGGGTAGAAACCTCAGATCATGCTAACTAAGTTCCAAAAATAGGTATTCACCAATACTTGACCTTATCTGTTTGATTTAATTACTGTCTCTTGATAAGTTGCATAGAAAACCCAAACAACACATACAAACCAACAACAGTTAATGTGTCTGTCTGTTCGCAAACAGATTAAGTAAGGGAGATGTGTGAAAATCTATTTGTTCATTGAGTAAGGTGTCCGCATCTCTTCTAACTATTTCTAGCCTTTCCCAAACACTTAACTTGAACCCTTTCTCACATAACCGTAAAACTTTAAAAGTGTTACTATTGTTCAAGGAATGACCAGTGTCAAGAAGATGCTTCGCGAAGAGGGACCTTTCGGGACAACCATTGCGGGACGCCGCTCTATGTTCCTTATATCTAATATCGAAGGACCTGCCAGTCTGTCCCACATACTTCAAACCACATTCATCACAACTCAACAAATAAACACCTGATCTGCGTGAGACCGACACCGAATCCTTGCCATTACACAGCTCCCTCAAGGCATTCTGAGTTCTAAAAGCAACAAATATATTACTTTCCCTCATGATCTTAGCTATACTCAACGAGACGGGACCCACGAACGGCAAACAGGCCGTGTACTTCCTAGGTGGATCTTGAATCGGATATAATAAATGAAAACTAGCCTTTCTACGTTTTTTATTTAATAATGAGTGAACCATTCCTACGTCATAGCCATTACTTTGTGCTATGTAGCAAATGATGGACAATTCTTCACCAAATGCCTGTGGGCTCAACGGTACCGCCAGTAACCTGCTCAGTAAGCTGTGGAAAGCTGCCATTTTATGTTGCCATGGATGATTGGATGAGTAAGGAATAACTGTGTCTGTAACTGTTGGTTTCCTATAGATACGGAACTCATGAACACCGTTCCTTCTAGTAATTGAAAGGTCCAAGAAATTGAGAGTGGAATCTGACTCCAACTCTAGTGAAAAATCAATTCTAGGGTGTACTGAGTTCAACTTGGAGACAAGGACACTGAGCTGACGTTTTGTTCCTGTCCAACATATAATAATATCATCCACATATCTAAAATAGTACAAGACATGAACGTTCCCAACTATGTGGTTAGTCTCGAATGCATCCATAAATATTTCAGCTATTAAAGGACTGAGTGGCGACCCCATAGCCAGACCATTCCTCTGTAGAAAAAAACTGTTGTTGAACTGAAAGTAATTCTGAGTCATACACAATCTTGTTAGGTTATAAATTTCCTCTATTTTATTAAAATTTACCCTTTTTATTGTTAATTTGTGTCTCAAAATATCTAATACTTCATTATACGGTACGTTAGTGAATAAACTTTTCACGTCCAAAGACACAAGTTGAGCATTGGACGGTAACTTAATATTTTTAATCTTGTTTATGAGGTCAGTACTATTTTTTATAGAAAATTTTGGGTTAAAATCTATTGCTTCTTTAATGATTGTGTTCAAAAACTTCGACAAATTATATGCCGGCGCGCCCCTGTATGCGACAACAGGTCTAATTGGGCACCCTTCCTTGTGTATTTTTGGAAGGCCATAAAACAACGGACAACTGGGATTCACGTTTTGTTGTCCTTTTGATTCTGCGAAAAATTAATGCTATTAATTAATGCTAAAAAGTTTTTTCTTAAAAAAATTTTTACTTACCATTGTTTTAACAATTTAATATTTGCTAATACTTAAACTACTCAACTAAAGTTAAATACACACCATAAAAAATATTTTAGAGAATATTTTTGGCTGTAGGGACTAGCAAATGAAAGTCTATTTGAGTTTATTCTGACTGTGTACTCTGTCAAAACGTGGCTTAAATATTTATAGAGCAGATTTTTTCAAGAGTGGCAGCAACAGTAATTTAAAATAGTAGATTTTGTCATTCATAGAATAAAATAGAATCAAATGACTGACTCGGTGGCGTGGTCGGTATGGCATTCGCTTTCGGAGTCTTCCAGGGTTCGATTCCCGGTCGGGACAAACTTTATGTGATGACACATACGTTTGTATCGAAGTCTAGATGTTTGCTATGTATAATATGTATGTAAAATAATGGAAAATATGGTGTATCTGACACTAGAGGTGAATTGCATTCTAGCTAATCCCACAACCAGGAAGGACTATTCAGATTCTGTTTTATATCTTTTAAGCGGCGTAGAGGGCAATAGTAGGCACTAGGGATAAAAGGTAGTGTTAACGTAGAACTGATACTATGAGGCTGTCATGACTGGCTAGACTAGTCAAAGCCTCCTTAAAAAAATTTATAAAAAAATAATATTATCTGACCATAAAATACAAAGACAAGCGGACGGCGGCTTTGTCCATGTGGAACAGAATTTCTAAACGAAACGAAAAGAGGTTATCTCACCACCGGGTGCCACTGCAAAAACTCCCGCGTGCGTGCCTGAGGCGCTTGGCAATGGACGTAGGGGTCGCTGCGGCCTTGGGTCGTGGACTTCAAAGAAAGGGCGTATCTGTCAATGAATCTATCTATACATACAAAACATTGATTTTGTGTTATTGTTGCTCTTGAATAATTAGGTAGCAAGATACCGTTAGAGGTGATACTATCTGCAGTATAGAAATGGTGAATGTAATTTTGTCCCCCCTTAGCTCTCGAGAACTGCTTATGCTCCTATGATGGTTGACCCCTCTATGGATAGCCCTCGATCTGGAGGCAAGCCAAAAAATGAAAATTTGACCCAGCCCTAAGGGGTCAAAAGTTATAGGCCAAAACCTATGGCGTGGTGCGCCGCGAAGCACCGCGCAAGACACTGTACTAGTTCATTGAGAAAATTCTTGCAACTGAAGTACACGACTGACAATAATTTTTGAGGAGTTGATAGGGCCCTTTAGTAGAACTATTTCCTATTCTGTGCCTTTACAGTCTTAGAAGTTTATAAATCAATGAGTACACCTTCAGTGCTACGGCTACGAGTGGCATAGATGATAAATTCACTAGACTGACCAATATTTTGAAATATTTACACAACTAACATAGTCACAACAGTAAAATTCATAATATTATGTCATAATAACACACCCTGAATAGATACATAACAAAACCCACTTCCATTAGTGGTCAAACTATCACAGAACGTAATCCACTTATTCAAATGAATTAATTTCTAATTCTACGCCATTTTACAACGTACCTAATCATTTTATCGGATTAGATATGTACCATTACTAATAAAATTATTTCCTTGCATATGTTGCGTTCCTTGCGTATGTTGAATAAATAAAGTCTAACTGAGCGAAAGTGCTACCCGGAGGTACCGGGTTCAATCAATCCGGTTAATTAAATATTTGTACAATCTGCACATATTTGTTTCGAAGTTTCGGCGTTTTCGTATCTATAAAACAAAGTAATCCACAGCGTCTGTCTTGTTTGTAATAAACTCAAAAACGAATGCACTGATTTTCATGCTGATTTCACCAATGGATAGAGGGGTTTTCGAAGAAGGTCTTCTTAGCATACAATTTGGCAAACGTATGTACGCATAGAATAATAATTTACAAGAATCTATATTATTATAGCTATATTGTACGTTTTGCTGAACATTCTGTATAGTTGAGCGGAGCGAAGCGGACAAGTGTAAATCGTTTGTGTGCCAACTCCTCCGAAATGGCTTGACCGATTCTGACCAAATTTGGCATGCTGGTTGACATCATACCCGGGAGTGCATATCTCTGAAATCATGAAAATAGAGCTGACCACGGAGGAATAATCACCGAAAATGTCGTGGACATCACCGAAAAACCAGATGATTAAATGGTTGCCATGGAAACAACAAAACAATGAAGATATATTTTTTTTCATTTCATTAATTAATTTAAGTGTTCGATTCTGATTTTGATATGTAATAAAAACATTTGCCCCGCTCAACCTTTGCAATTAGCAGCATACATTGCATATCTAGTATTATAGTTGTATACATACGTAGTAAACCTTTGGACTATGAAACATAGGATATGTATTGTGGTCATTTCCTGGCAACATGGCCGTCATTAAGCCCGTCATATTGACAGATCAGCATACATTATTCATCTCTACGTATGCTCATATTACCGCAAGATTATTTGCATATATACTACTAGATACTCAGGTCGCAGGCGTAAGGCGAGCTTTGAATTTGTGTGAGTGCAGTGTACGTGAACGTATATGAGACACTTTTACACACACATGTGTTGTACAAACAGCTACAAAAAGAGTTTTTACTCTACTTTTCGTGGTCACTCACACAAATGCAAAGCTGCGCTTACGCCTCGCGACCTGTAACTACCTATTAACTGTGATATAGTTCAGACACGATATGTAGACGTGTGGTATTTGTCGAACATAAGAAAGGTCCGATATAAAGGTCGTGTTCAAGGAGCTTTTTTGAAAGCGTGTATATATACAATATTGCAAAGTCTTCGTACACTTCGATGACGTCATACTTTTTTAAAGTCCATAGATAAGCGCAAGGTGTGCACTCGGAAGTATTTCCAGTGGCCCGCAGTGGATTTTGGCCACCTATAGTTATAAGTTGGGTACTTTCCCTCATCGTTTAGGTCGTGTTTTATCCCGCTTTGGTAAGTTAATCCTTCTAGCCTGCTTCTGTTAGGACGGTGGATGCTTAGTCCATCGTGTTGACCTCGGGCCCCGATCATGGAGGTCGATGGTCTTGGGCGTAGATAAGTCTGCGGCGCTCAACTGAGTTGCGCCAGAAGGGCGGAACGCTCTCCTCGAACATAGGGCAAACGTCACCTTCCCATGGTAAGGAAGTACAGTATTGTGTTAGTGCTAAATTCTAAAGAGTTCCAATAACTTTGATCACGCTTTTTCTTACAAAATACTGTAGTTCAATATTACAATAATACTGTGAAATGATCCTTTTCTGAATATATTTTAAACACACGACCCAAATAAATTGAACGATAACAATCCAGAATCGCTTTCCAAAGCAAAACTGTGACCCTTCTTAGGATGGAAACTTATTTTTTATTTTATCCGTAGGTAAGCTTATTGTACCCAGGCCCTATTATTTGCATCTGATGTCGTTATTTCATATTTTATTGTTACACATTCTAGACAATTTATGATTGAAAATCATTAAAGTTTAAAAAAGGTGTGTTAATTTTTTTAAGTATTAGCATCATAATATAGTGTGAATTTTTCAAGTGGACCTGGATGGCCAAATCCGGAACTATAAGGAATAGCGGAAAATGCTCAAAGGAGTCACGATCCCGATTTTGATGAAACTTATAACCTCATCATTAGATTTTTTAAAAACCTATAATCCTAGCTGGGAATCGAACCCATTGATTTTGAAAAAAACCTCTTATACTTTATTATTACACCATACGATAGTGTTGCTGTTAAGGATCAAATTCTGGGAAGTAATGATATACGGCAAATTTAAGGAAAACTTAGAATATTAATAAAATTCATATTTCTTGTCTGTGTCTTAGTCTCTTATAACACTGGGCAGAGGCGTGCGCGCTACCACCGCCTCCGCCCAGTGTGATAAGAGACAGACATGTAACAGCTTGTTTCTTATAGTGTATTAAACGCGAGATTACGGTACTACTTACTAATTCCATACGCAAGATACAACATTATGTTCTACTTTCAAATTTTACCTGCCAACGAGCATCATTTAGAAGACGAAATAGTGTTCTGTGATTACGAACAAAATTGACTCAAAATTGACATAAAATATGAATTTTATGAAAATTCTAAGTTTTCCTTAAATTTGCCGTATATCATTACTTCCCAGAATTTGATCCTTAACAGCAACACTGTCGTATGGTGTAATAATAAAGTTTTTTTTCTAAATCAATGGGTTCGATTTCCAGCTAAGATTATAGGCTTTTAAAAAATCTAATGACGGGGTTTTAAGTTTCATCAAAATCGGGCTGACTCCTTTGAGCATTTTTCGCTATTCCTTATAGTTCCGGATTTGGCCATCCAAGCCCACTTTTAAAAATTCACCTGTATATTATACCTAGAATCTCGCTTACGCTAACTGACATACTTTACTCTCCATGCCTATTAAACAAAACTTTTTGAATTTCCTTCTTCCACTAATGTTAGGGCCAGGTTTATTGTGAACTCACACCCAGTGTCAACACTCCGAGGCCTCAAGCGTAGACACCGCACTTGGTTGAGTGCTCAGCGTGGGCAACGTAGCGCCGGGACCTCGTCGTGGGCCTGTGCCAATGATGCGGGATAAAACCTGACCTAACCCCAGACAGAGGCCACATAGGTGGGCTAGGTGGAGACTAAAGATGGGTGGATAAGGTCCCTATACTATATTATTAAGGTTTTATACTGGTCTCAGTGAAACGTGACCTATAATCTTATCTAATATTTACTTGAAATTTTGTTTTAGTCAACTACCTACATTTTGTGACAAGCGGGTGCGGTATGTAAACACGCATGCTTTTTCAAACACGCATAACAAGATTCACAAGAACACAATGTCACGATTATTTCTATTATAAATGTCAAGATTACTTTATCCAGAGAGCAAAGGTATGAAAGAAAGAAAGAAAGAAAGAATATTTTTTATTGTTACATCACAACTTAACACTCAACGTTATACAAAGAAAAATATAACTTATCTGTGGTCAATTTTACGTCTGTGGCCATCATGGCCACAGACGTAAAATTGATGTAAGTGACATGGTCGTGTCACAAACTGTCACAACACAAGTGTGGTTTGGTTTGGTTTGACAATTATGAGTGACGTATGTGTGGCAGGAAACACGTGGCAAGCACGTGCCGCGTTTTTGGAACATATTATTTAACTATTTATATTATTTACAGTATGCAGACCTACATACAATTAGATAATGTAGGTCTGTTGCATATATAATATTACGTTTTGGCATTGTACACTTTTTATGCCAGTATTGTTGATCATTTTGTAACAACGTAGCTTTTTGATGTAGTCGGTAATAACTTTGGCGTCTTACAGATTTGCTTCCAAATACCCCGAGGGAATCTATCGAAATTGAATCAGGATGCATACTGATTGAGAAATTTTATTAGAACAAAGATCAAACGAGAGTCGGAATATGTTATTAATTTATTATTTTCAAGAAAAGTAGTTTAATGTAATAAAACATATAAAAAATCTTATAACCTTAGAAGTCCCTAGTGACTTTATAGTTTAATAAGATTATGCTAAAGTATAAAGACTAGGTTTTAGTTTAGATACTAGGTTTCGACTTCTGTAGGTAATCTCCAAGAAACCTAAGAAACATCAAACTTAAGTCAACAAAAATTACGTGAACTATCACGGTTCACGAGATACAGCGCAAGACAGACGGACGGATGGACCGATGGACAGGGGTCTCAGTAATAGGGTTCCCGTTTTACCCTAAAAAGTGTTTTAGTACCAAAAAAAGTGAATATTTTCGGGGTCTGTATTTTCGGAGGGGTAGGCAGAAATATGATCTTTACGGAGAATTTAAAAACGAACAAACAAACTTTGAAAAAAATTTTTTGCAGATCGTACAAATTTTTGACCCTACCTTGGGATCAAACCTTTTAGGAAGCACTGTCAGCCAGGTTGTAATATCAACCGTCTACGGCAACAAGGCAGTACCATAACATTATTCCACGGTAAAGCATTTCAAAGAACTTATAAACTTATAATTGCGCAGGTTCAGACTTCCCGTTGAGAAATTGTGCCGAAGAATATTATTAATTTATGATTGTCAAGTTCTCAAATAGAGTTAATTAAGAATTGAAATGGGACTTATCGAAACAAAAAGGTAATTTTGGATAGAATCAGGCGTTACCTGGCGAAAGTCCATGACAAAGCAATGGTAAGTATGATGTTCAAACTTTTTCAAATAATAGCATTATTTTCGCTAAAATAGAAGACATTAAAACGTCGACATATGTTTCACCTCTACACGAGGCATTCTCAAGACTGTCTCCAGAGAGAACAGCAAAATATGAAGCAAGATCATAGTTGTTTTTAAGGTATGAACATGTAAATATCGCTAGCGCGATGTAGGATGTGTCAGAAACAACAACCGGGGGTAGAAAAATTAAGTTAGGTTAATAAATTCAAAATAGGTATTTTTAAGACAAAAATATTTTTTTTAATTGGCAGAAAACATAGTGTAACACACAAACCAACAAAAAACTACTGTGGCTGTCCATTCACGAACAAATTAAGCAAAGGAGACGCATGAAAGTCAGTCTGTTTATTGAGTAAGGTATCCACGTCCCGCCTAACTATTTCTAGACGCTCCCAGACACATAACTTGAACCCCTTCTCACACAACCTCAAAATTGAGTGTTGCCAAGATCCTGAGGAAAAACAATATATTTACGGCTTTTAGAACCCAGAACACCTTGAGGGAGTTATGTAATGGTAAAGATTTAGGTTCTGTTTCATGGAGGAAAAGTTGATTTTTGTCTTAAAAATACCTATTTTGAATTTATTAACCTAACTTAATTTTTCTACCCCCGGTTGTTGTTTTCTGACACATCCTACATCGCGCTAGCGATATTTACATGTTCATACCTTAAAAACAACTATGATCTTGCTTCATATTTTGCTGTTCTCTCTGAGACAGTCTTGAGAATGCCTCGTGTAGAGGTGAAACATATGTCGACGTTTTAAGGTCTTCTATTTTAGCGAAAATAATGCTATTATTTGAAAAAGTTTGAACATCATACTTACCATTGCTTTTTTAAAAAGATAATTACCAAAATGCGAAAAGTAAGAAAGATAGAACGAAATTTGAGTAAAGAAAATTTATTTATTATTTAGCCTCACACATTACAAGCTAAACAGAAAATAATTACGGACATGAAAATTTTGTTTACTTTTTTTTTTTTTTTTTTTATTAATAAAGTACCGTAGTACTTTATTAAGATTACAATCTAGCCAAATAGACTAATAAGTAAATACATTTCACCTAATTTACTACGTCAAGATAACACTAAGCACGCGTCCATTAACACTCAGTTTTTTATTAAGGCGAAGACACTTTGTTCATGTGTTCTTTGTACGCAGCACTTATCACTACATTTATTTATTTGTCACTAAAAACACTACACTAACTCGAACGGTTTCGTTCGTTTCAGTCTTCTTACTATATTAGTGATGTCAAGAAGCTGGATTGCCTCAACATTCACATGGTTATGAAGTCTGTTTTCGTGAGCTTCTGCATATTTTTGTATGACTCGATCAACGTCGTCCATGTCTAGGTCTCGGTGTAGATCGCAGTTGCGAATGTACCAAGGTGCATTAACTATGTCCCTGAGCACTATATTTTGGGATCGTTGGATGATTTGACGATTGCTCTTACTGGTACAGCCCCAAAGCTGGATACCATAAGTCCATACTGGCATCAATACCTGTTTGTATAATAGGACTTTGTTGTGTACTGATAGGAGAGAGTGTCTTCCAAGCAGCCAGTACATTTTCTGGTAGCGTATTTTCAATTCTGTTTTTTTTTTCTTGACGTGTGCTTTCCAGCGCAGCTTAGCGTCAAGTGTTATACCCAGATATTTAGCTGTATTTGCGTATGGGACTTGTTGGCCATTAATATATACAGGAAAATATTGTGCTCTTTTGTTTGTGAAGTCAACGTGAATTGACTTGCTTTCATTTAGCTTAATCCTCCATTTTTTAGTCCAGTTAAGAACTTGATTAACTGCTATTTTTACAGCCTTTTTCTACAGCCTCTTCATGATTATTAGCTATCGACATAATAGCCGTATCATCGGCGAAAGTGGCAATAGGATGATTTTCGCTAACTGGGATATCACTGGTGTAGAGTAGGTACAGGATAGGTCCTAATAAGCTAATATAATTTTACTTAGCAAACAAAATTTTCATTTAGGCAAAGTTGTTCAGATTAAAGTAATATACCTACCTAGGTACATAGTAACTATCTAAAACTATTATTTAGTAACACTACATTTCAATTACTTAACCTATTTATTACTTACTAGCACATGCTGGCAGACAATATTTATAACAATAATTTTACGTGAACGAACGTAAAATTTTTGTTATAAATATTTTGCCTCAAGTCTAGCTAACTGTGAAATCCCTGTACACAACGTCACAAACATTTTCAAAAAAATCCGGCTTCCCACAATTTTTTGATGGAAGTAACTCTTCAATAAACTTACATTACTCTCTTTTGAAAGATATTAATAAATGTTATTAACTTATGTTTTTGCTACTCTAACAAAGTTATAATTTTTGATTTAATTTTAATTTAGTATATTTTGCGCTAAATAATTTATTATTCATAACTTAAAGTTTTTGTTCTAAAATCAAATAGATTGTTCTAAAGCAAAGTATAACTTCTAAGATTATAATAATAAGAATAATCAACGATCATTGTCCCGATAGTCGTTTCAGCAAACGGACTAATAGCGAAGAGTCTTGGTCAAAATATCAAGAGACTCTCGCTAGACTGTTGGATCAAGGGTCAGATACAGAAGGCTGTCGTCCTCGACACGGCACCCATCGTTAGGAGGTTTCTCAGCCTGTGACCTCAGCCGCCGGTAGTTTGAGCCCTACTCCGTAAACAAAGTAAAAACTTTGTTTCTTATTCAAGTGAAAATTAACAGGTTTAGAAAATTTATAGGTTAAGAATTTAAAAGAAATAAACAGAATAAAAATTCTGTTTATTTCTTTTTTTTTCTTTAATAAATAAACAGATAAATAATATTACATAAATTTTCTAAACCTGTTAAATTGTAAAATCTTTGTTTCTTACTCAAGTGAAAAATAAAAAAAAGTTTAAAGAATGTAAAAGAATATACATAGATACGTATGCTTGTTTACTTTCTTTTCTATCAGTAATAAATTAATATTATTACTTGCGGACGTCCATTTGCCAATTTATATAATAAAAACGTTCCTCAAACCACTCTATCCATTGGTAAAAACCGCATCAAAATCCGTTGTGTAGTTTTAAAGATCTAAGCAACATAGGAAGCGACTTTGTTTTATGTTAAGATAAATAAATAATAATATTAGGTCTTTACATGAAATTTCCGTTTGGACTTTGATCGACAATTACGAATTAAAGGTGATTGTGGAAGCCGATGATACACTATCTACGGCTGAATTAGCAGCAGCTTTCGACGTTAGCGTCAAAACAATATTGGTCTATTTGCGTCAAATGCGCAAGGTACTCGTAAAAAAGCTTGACAAATGGGTGCCCCACGAACTCAATGATCGCCAGCGCGAAGTACGCGTCGAGACATGCCTTGCATTGCTCAACAGACACACAAATGAAGGAATTTTGAACCGCATTGTTACTTGCGATGAACAATGGATTCTGTTTGATAACCGCAAGCGCCCAGCAAATTGGTTAGATCCTGGTTCAGCACCTAAACAAGCCCTAAACGAAAACTTACCCCTTTATTTTTATTTTTTTGAAATTTGCTGACCGAGCTAGCGGCCGCACCTACGTCCATTGCCGAGCGCCTCCGGTAGACACTGAGAGAATTCCCGGTGGCGCCCGGCGAAACTTGGCCACCTGCGTGGCCACTGCGTTGTAGTCGGGTGTTACCCCGCATCTTTGGGGTCGGGTTTTATCCCACGTCGGTGAGTGAAGGTGTGCGTGGGGTGCAGCCCCACATCACGCAGCCCTTCTAGCCTGCTTCTGTAAGGACGGTGGGTTGCTAATCCATCGTCCTCAGGCCCTGAACCTGGAGGTCGATGGTCCTGAGCGTAGTCACGTCTACGGCGCCCTCGCCGCACACTTCGGAACTCAGCGGGGAGGGTACGCTCCCTCACCCTACCGGCCGCCTCCTTCACGAGCATTACCTGCTCGCAGAAGGAAACAGCCGCGTTCCGCTGGCGCCCGCTATAAAGAGACCATGGCTCGTAGCATGGTCTCCAGCGAGAGCGTATCTACGCCCAGGCCTACAACGAGGTCCCGGCGCAGACTCGCCCAGGCTGAGCATTCCACCAACGTGTGGAATGCCGAAAGCCTCGCAGTGTTGACACGCGGGTGTGACCTCACGATGCATGCGAAACAAATACTCACCGACCGTTTCCGTGCCCGGAGATGATCTGTGTCACACGATACGTGAGGCCACCGTGCTGCCTCTGCAGCCACTCTTCCATGATCGGTCTCACCGCCGCGCTGGTGGTGGTTCCCCACTTTGGTTGCGAAGTCGCACCTTCCATGTCTCCATGAGATCCTGGCGGTGTTGGGACCGCTGAGCCTCGATTTCTCGAGACGCAGGCCTGTGACTCCGCTGCAGCGCCTCCTTGTGCCATTGGAACAATGCCGCAAGGGCTCTTGCTTCCAGGTCCCATGGAGGGGTCGCGGCTAGGAGACATGCAGCCTCTAGGGAGATCGTGCGGTACACTCTTATTGTTCTGACGGCCAAGGTCCTCAACGGTCTGTGTAAAACAGCAGCGTTGTTGGCCGTTAGTCTTGGCGCCCATACGGGAGCCCCGTACACGGCCATACTCCGCACGATCCCCAGCAGTCTCCTGCAGGAAGCGTTGGGTCCCTTTAAGTTGGGAATCAGTCTCGAAAGCGCGACTGTCGCCCCCGTCACTTTGGGAACTAAACTTCGGAAATGTGGTCCGAAGTTCCACCGGCTATCGAGTACGAGCCCCAGATACTTCATTGTGGGCTCGATGCAGATGCTAACGCTCCCTACATTTACGCTGGATCCTGGAGGTGGCCCGCGCCGAGGTTCGTGAAAACACAGAACCTCGGACTTATTCAGTGCCACGTCCAGTCCCAGCCGCCGTATCCGACCCACGACTTCAGCAATCCCAGTCATGACCTTGAGTGTTGCCTCCTGGTGCGTTGCTTCCCGCGCCGTGACGAGAATATCGTCGGCGTAGCAAGTTACGCTGACGCCCTCTAGCAACGCACCCCGCAACATCCAGTCGTATCCGATGTTCCACAGGAGAGGTCCTAGGACCGACCCCTGAGGAACACCGCAAGATACACCTCGCCGAGCTGGCCTGAGCCAGCTAGGGTAAGTTATAGCCCTCTCGGATAAATATGCCCCGACAATACGACGGAGGTAGAAAGGCACTTCGTGGTATACCAAGTGCCTCCCTAACGCAACTCCAGGGTAAGGTGTTAAAGGCGTTGGCGATATCAAGAGATACTGCCAACACCACCTCGCCCCGCGAGACAGCTTCCTCCGCCAGGGTCTTCACGTGCATGATCGCGCTCACGGTGGACCGTCCCCGACAGAAACCGTACTGGTTGTCCGCCAGGGCTGGGCCCACACGCGTGAGATGCTTGACGAGGTGTTCTGCGATAATTCGCTCAAAGAGCTTACACACCTCGTCGAGCAACACGATCGGCTGGTAACCGGACGGTGAGTCCACCGGCCGCCCCGCTTTCCGGATCAGGACCAGTTTCCCCGTCCTCCACACCTTGGGAAACTGGCCCCTTTCGAGGCATGCGCTGAAGAGCCCCCTCAGTCGAGGCCCGAATTCCTCGAGGGCCAGGAGATTCTTACCAAACGAGGTGAGCATTACTGCAGATATGTACTGTGAAGAACTAAATAAATCTTTATTTTCGTTTCTTACTTGCTAAATACATATTAGTGGTAGAGACACTCCCTGTTAGTAATAAATACTTGTGTAGGGCAGCCTCGCTCTTCACATTTTATAAAAACTTCTATCTCTTCTAATTTATACTTGGGCACATAGCACCTACGAATAAAATGAAAGCTGCAAAGAGCTTTTAAATTTGTCGAGACAAATCCTTAACACATTTTCTTCGATTTAGTGAAGTTTAAAAGACATTTTTCTAAATTTTTCCAAGATTTCCACTCCATCATATTGACGACGGTCGTTTGTAAGACTGACTGAAACTTTAAAGTAAACTATCTGAGCTTGTAAGGGGAAGACGTGATCAGAAAATCAAACTACTGTTACGTCGTCTTCTAAATTCGTTTAAAAATTTTGATTATACATTAAAATTTGTATGCAGAACAAGATCTTAAATGCAATTAGAATAGACTAGATGTTTTTATAGCAATTACTATGCTAAATTTGTACGACGCGCGATACTTTTATGCGTATTCACGGTAGCTGCGGAATATTTTTTAGGGTTCCATAGTAAACATCTCGGAACCCTTATAGTTTCGTCATGTCCGTCCGTCCTTCCGTCCGTTCTCAACTATCCTCCCAAACGGTTAATGCTAGAAAGAAAAAAGAATTGCACGGATATGTGTATTTACTATTTCGACAAAGTGCTACAATAAAATTATGAAAAATATTTTTATCTGCGGTACCTCCCCTACAAGTGAAGTGGGGATGACTTTTTTTTCTTGCGTCAATCCCATCGTGTGGTATACCACGCATTTTAGGGTTCCGTAGTAAGTCTCGGAACCTTTCTAGTTTAGTCATGTCAGTCCGTCTTTCCATTCGTCCGTACTGAGCCTTCTTCCTAAACGGTTAGTGCTAGAAACATGAAACTTTGCATGGATATGTGTTTCTATCACCCCAACAAAGAGCTAAAAAAAACTGACGGAAAATTTTTTTTTTGGGATACCACTCCTACACCTAATTGAGGGATGTTTTTTTTCTTCCATCTCATCTAAAAGCTAAATGGCTGGCTCGCAAAATCTCAAAAAAAATCATTATGGTAGTCCATGTATTGAACTTTAAACTTGTGACAATTTCTTTACAATAAGAATTACAATACTGGTTCTGAGAAGCATCGATTAAGCGTTTAGCAATATCTGTATAAAGGCGGCGAGCGCTCCCATGGCCCCAGTGTCTCAAACCCAAACAGCTCAAATATGTAATCACCTGCTAGGTTAGTATATTTAATTTTATGCTGTTTGAGACCTTCACCCGATGTAGCAGCAGCGCCGGCACACCCAGATGTGCTTGGAAGTTGTGAAGGTGCTACAAAAGTGGTGCTACAAAAGTGGTGTACAAAAGGCTTCCCGTCTTCCACGGTAGCAAAGACATACCGTCCGGTCTCTTTCCATCGCTTCGTGCTAACTTATTTGGCTCACGTACGGCCGTAAGACCTGCGGTGGTAAGAGCCCTACGAATTATGTACTGCTACAGGGAACTGTCAGAACTTTAAATGAAAACTATAACGGATTAGATTACTCTGTCAGTTCAAAAGTTATAGATGCTATTATGGGTGACTACGGAACCCTATTCTATACGTGTCACGACAAGCACTTGGTTCGTTATTTTACTGTTGGTACAAACAAACGATCTACTGTTTTATTATCGTGTAGATTTATGTTATGTGTCTCAATATAACGTAGACTCGTTTAGTAAAATGAAACAACCTTATAAAACATCGCTTTAAAACAATTATTTTATTTGCAAACAAAACTTCATGTACCCGTGTTGAAATAATTTACACGAACACACTACAATTACATTACGGTAGCTAAATTTAAATTAAAAATTCAACTGTATTTTCGCTTAATTTGGCTTTTCGTTTAATGTAAACAAGTTTCATGTTATAATTAAGTTACGGGCAGTAGGCTCACCCTCTATTACGTAAGGACCTACAAAGCAAACTTGCTAATGGTAAGCGTATAATGTGCCTCTACCTACCCCTTCAGAGAAACAGGTAATCCAAAAGAGGTATAGTTACGTAGTATCTATCTCAACACAGTATAAAACAAAGGCGCCCGCTGCATGTCTGTCGGTCCCTATGTATGTAAGTAAACTACGCAACGGATTTTGATGATTTTTGTGAGTGAGAGTGGTTCTCTAGAAAGGTTCTAGTATATAACTAGCTGTTGCCTGTAGCTCGGCCTGCGTGTTATAGTTTTCTTGATCACCAGTTACTGAATTATTATGTATAGCTGTTGCCCGCAGCTCTGCCTGCGTGGTACTTTAGATCGACATAACTTTCTTATTTATGAACCGATTGAAATAAAACAAATCTTAAATGTTAAGTTGAATAAACCTCAACGCATTACTAAAAACCGCATTCAAATCGGTTAAGCCGTTTCTGAGATTAGCGTGTTCAAACATTCAGACAAACAGACAAACAGACAAAAATTCTAAAAACCATTGTTTTGGGTACTATTGCGTTCATAAAGCCCCCCTACAACCGTTTCTCTATTATATCTTCGATGCACAGACAGCCCACTTACAATTTTATTATATGTATTGATTACAATTTTATTATACGAGTTATTCATTTCTCAAGCGAGCGAAGCTGTGGGCGTCCGCTAGTCAAATATAAAATTCTCGTATTACAGTGTTGCTAAACTCCTCTGAAATGTCAAGAACGATATTTATTACGAAAATTTTTGTGCATATTTGGTAGGTCTGAGAATCGTCGGGAGCCACTGGAAATACCTACCTTCAGGTGCGTAAATTTTGAAACCCTTAAGATCAAAAACTTTTTTTTTGTAAATAGCAATACAACGTTTACGGGGTCAGCTAGTAGGTACAAAATTTAAAAAAATATGATACTAAAGATTTTTTTCATTGTCTTTCTATACATGGGCACACTAAAAGTTTTGCACTTCTAGCTAATCGGAACTATTTGCATTTCGAATGTTATATTTTTTTAAACGTTGCAACCTTCTTAGTAATAAAAAAAAACAATTGGCGCGAAATCATTTTGTCAATCGTTTTTTATCACACATCAAAGTTCTACGTATGCAACGAAAATGGAATTAAGTCGAAAAGATTTTGGAGCGATGTTTTTATGATTTTAAAAGTTCTCTCTCTCCGCAAGACTGTGCCTCTCGTCTTCAAAATGCTTTTGGGAGAGAAGCACCTTGTTTGAGCACCGTGAGGCGATGGTTTGCTGAATTTGAGAGAGGTCGAGTTTCTTTACATGACGAATTTCGTAAAGGGCGGCCTTCAACTGCCGTCAACGAAAATAATGTGGCTACTGTTAAGCGGTTAATTGAAGAAAACCCGCGGATTACCTATGAGACAATTCGGGGACTATTGGGGATTGGTATGAGTCAAATCCAGAAAATTTTACACGAAGAATTGAAAGTTCGGAAACTTTGTTGTCGTTGGATCCCTTATGAACTGACAGCGGAGCAGAAGCGGGCTCGCGTGGAATGGTGCTCACAGATGCTACTGAAGTACGACCACCGACATTCTAATGCTGTTTATGACATTGTCACAGAAGACGAAACGTAGATTTATTGTTTTGAACCTGAAAAAACACAGCAATATTGTGAATGGGTGTTTGAAAATGAGAACAAGCCAACAAAAGTGAGGCAGCCGAGAAACGTTGGCAAAAAAATTATCGCGTTTTTTTTCTCAGCTACGGGTCCCATCTGTACAATTCCACTTGAAGATCAAAAGAGTGTTAATGCCGAGTGGTATTCTACCATTTGTTTACCCAGGGTGTTAGAAAAAGTTCGCGAAAGACGACCCAAAAGCTGCGTTCTCCTACATCATGACAACGCTTCTTCACACACGGCCAACAAAACAAAGTCATTTTTAGCTTCCAAAAAGGTACAAATTTTCACCCATCCTGCGCATAGCAGACTGTGATTTCTGTATTTTCCCCAAAATTAAAAGATTTGATGAGAGGTTTTACTTTTACCAACTCCGAAGAGGAAGTGATAGCGTTCAATCAGCACGTAGAAAACATGCCTTCAGATCTGTAATCCTCCTGTTTTAAAAAAATGGATCGATCGCATGAAAAAAATTTTAAAATGTAAAAGAGAGTATTTTGAAAAGCAATAAACATAATATTTTGGTTTTAACATGTTGTTTTTTTAAGTTACGCAAAACTTATAATGTGACCTACGTAGTATAAGTAGGTACACGGATTTCTTGCGTGTTTCACAGATTAATAAGTTCAACTCAGGCCATACTTGTTCCCCGGAACCGCGTTGGGCGCTCAAGAGTTTAGACCGGGAGGCTCTCCTGGAGGCATCCATCGTGCAGGCCTGGATTCCGGCGCCGGACAGGCCTGTCGACGTGGATGACGAGGCGGAGTGGTTCAGGAGAGTCATGTCGCAAATCTGCGATGCGGCGATGCCTAGGGTTACACCCGGGCCGGCCAGGAAGCAGGTGTACTGGTGGTCGTCGGAGATCGCACAGCTGCGTGCAGCATGCGTCTCCGCCCGCCGTCAGTATACCAGGTTTCGCCGGAGGCATCGTCGACCAGACGACGCGGCAGCCCGGGAGGCGGAGCTATATGCGTCCTACAGAGAGGCTAAGGGCACCCTCCAGGAAGCGATCACGCGGGCTAAGACGGCAGCCCGCGAGGAGCTCTTGGAGACCCTGGAGCGGAACCCATGGGGGCGCCCATACCTACAGGTCAGAGGTAAACTCCGACCGAGGGCGCTTCCACTGACCCAGAGTCTCCAGCCGGATCGGCTGGAGGGGGTCTTGGGCTCTCTGTTTCCGACGAGCGTGGAGGAGCACATCCCTCCGCGCATGGCTCCGTCTCAGACGCGCAACGCGGATAGTAGCAGCGAAGACGACGTACCCGAAGTCAGAGAGGGTGAGTTAGGAGCGGTGGTACTACGGCTCAGTCGCCGGAAAACCACCGCCCCTGGACCCGACGGCATTCCGGGCCGTGTATGGGTCCTGGCCCTCGAGGAACTCGGGCCTCGACTGAGGGGGCTCTTCAGCGCATGCCTCGAAAGGGGCCAGTTTCCCAAGGTGTGGAGGACGGGGAAACTGGTCCTGATCCGGAAAGCGGGGCGGCCGGTGGACTCACCGTCCGGTTACCGGCCGATCGTGCTGCTCGACGAGGTGTGTAAGCTCTTTGAGCGAATTATCGCGGAACGCCTCGTCGAGCATCTCACGCGTGTGGGCCCAGACCTGGCGGACAACCAGTACGGTTTTCGTCGGGGACGGTCCACCGTGAGCGCGATCATGCGCGTGAGGACCCTGGCGGAGGAAGCAGTCTCGCGGGGCGAGGTGGTGTTGGCGGTGTCTCTTGACATCGCCAACGCCTTTAACACCTTACCCTGGAGTTGCGTTAGAGAGGCACTGGTATACCACGAAGTGCCTCTCTACCTCCGTCGTATTGTCGGGGCATATTTATCCGAGAGGGCTATAACATACCCTAGCTGGCTCGGGCCAGCTCGGCGAGATGTGTCGTGCGGTGTTCCTCAGGGGTCGGTCCTAGGACCTCTCCTGTGGAACATCGGATACGACTGGGTGTTGCGGGGTGCGTTGCCTGAGGGCGTAGGCGTAACCTGTTACGCCGACGATACGCTCGTCACGGCGCGGGGAGTAACGCACCAGGAGGCAACACTCAAGGTCACGACTGGGGTTGCTGAAGTCGTGGGTCGGATACGGCGGCTGGGACTGGACGTGGCACTGAATAAGTCCGAGGCGCTGTGTTTTCACGGACCTCGGCGCGGGCCACCTCCAGGATCCAGCATAAATGTAGGGAGCGTTAGCATCGGCATCGAGCCCACAATGAAGTATCTGGGGCTTGTACTCGATAGCCGGTGGAACTTCGGACCACACTTCCGAAGTTTGGTCCCCAAAGTGACGGGAGCGACAGCCGCGCTTTCGCGACTGATGCCCAACTTAAAGGGACCCAACGCTTCCTGCAGGAGACTGTACCTGGGGATCGTGCGGAGTATGGCCGTGTACGGGGCTCCCGTATGGGCGCCGAGACTGACGGCCAACAACGCTGCCATTTTACACAGATCGTTGAGGACCTTGGCCGTCAGGACAATACGAGGGTACCGCACGATCTCCCTAGAGGCTGCATGTCTCCTAGCCGCGACCCCTCCATGGGACCTGGAAGCGAGAGCCCTTGCGTCATTGTTTCAATGGCACAAGGAGGCGCTGGAGCTGGACCACAGGCCTGCGTCTCGAGAAATCGAGGCCCAGCGGTCCCAACTCCGACAGGATCTCATGGAGACATGGAAGGTGCGACTTCAGCAACCAAAGTGGGGAACCACCACCATCGCGGCGGTGAGACCGATCATGGAGGAGTGGCTGCAGAGGCAGCACGGTGGCCTCACGTATCGTGCGACACAGATCATCACTGGGCACGGAAACTTCGGTGAGTATCTGTTTCGCATGCATCGTGAGGTCACACCCGCGTGTCAACACTGTGAGGCTTCCGGCGAGGACACGGCATTCCACACGTTGGTGGAATGCTCAGCATGGGCGAGTCAGCGCCGGGACCTCGTGGTGGGCCTGGACGTGGATACGCTCTCGCTGGAGACCATGCTACGAGCCATGGTCTCTAGCGAGAGCCAGTGGAACGCGGCCGTTTCCTTCTGCGAGCAGGTAATGCTCGTGAAGGAGGCGGCCGGTAGGATGAGGGAGCGTACCCTCCCCGCTGAGTTCCGAAGTGTGCGGCGGGGACGCCGCAGACGTGACTACGCCCAGGACCATCGACCTCCATGATCGGGGCCTGAGGACGATGGATTAGCAACCCACCGTCCTTACAGAAGCAGGCTAGAAGGGCTGCGTGATGTGGGGCTTCACTCCACGCACGACTTCACTCACCGACGCGGGATTTAACCCGACCCCAAGGATGCGGGGTAACACCCGACCACCACGCAGTGGCCACAATGGGGGCCAAGGTCCGCCGGGCGCCACTGGGAATTCTCTCAGTGTCTACCGGAGGCGCTCGGCAATGGACGTAGGTGCGGCCGCGGCCCAGGGCAGCGGAATAAAAAAAAAAAAAAAAAAAAAAAAAAAAAAAAAAAAAAAAAAAAAAAAAAGGCCATACTTGTTATTTCATCTCATATATTCAAATACATACAATTTCTTCAAATAACAATAATGTTGAAAGCAGGAAATTTGTTATGTTGGATAAGTTCGTGATATATTATGAGTTTTCGATAAGGTCGCTCTACAGGCAACATTTTGACGTCAGCTCGTAAAAAATTTAATGCTACACGTCAAGAATTGGAAATATTTTCTGATAGGAAATATGATTCGTCGACAGTTTAATCAAAACTTTTGTTGTCAAACTCATTATTGAATCCCGCTGAAGGTTACTACATCTTTTGTACTACATACATACATACATTCGGTCACGCCTCTTTCCCATGGGGGTAGACAGAGACTATGAAATTCTACTTTGTACTAATTACATTTATATCTGTGTTATCACTTATATGGGAGATATAGTTATAATACGAGTATATGAACAATTTTATTTCCTGTGAAATTAAACCTTTGCCGTCCATCGCTTACAATTAAATGACATAGTTAATGGTAACCGGTGATTTACAATGACGTGATACATTTATTTACAATAAGAACTACATAATTATGTACTAAAAATATTTACACTACAAAATATCGTTTAAAACATCCTCCGCGTCATTGCTGCCTGGGAAGGTTCCCAGAATGCTGGCTGTCTTACCACGTTGGATGGCGATACTTATTCTTTGTGCCAGAAAATAGCCATCCTGAGAAGCATCGATTAAGTGTTTAGCAATGTCTATCAAATATTCTACAATTATTTATTTCATTTTGTTCATTAAAGAGTTTTTTTTTAATTTTATTCAGTAAAATAAAAATTTATAGTAAGTAGCTACTTTTATTAGATAACTAAAATGAAACGAAAAGAAATCTCTAAGCATACATAGGGAACGGAACCAACTTTGTTTTATACTATGTTAAAAACCTTCTATCTAATGGTGGAACTCATGAAAGAGGCATTTATGTCAACTGTCAAACATGTCATTGTCAAACTGTCTATTGACAATCATAAAAGTTGCCTCATAAAAATCATGGTGGTGAAAATATCGCCTCTAACTTAAAAAGGGTTAAAGATCTAAGCATACATAGGGAACGTCAGCGACTTAATTTTATACTATGTTATGATTTGTGTTATTGGTTCATTCATACATGACAACGCGTAATACGCAGTACACGTACCTACTAACAAATAAAACAGACCAATATAAAAGCATAATAAAATAATATAATGTAGGTAATTAACCATAGTAACTGATACCTAATTCAGAATATAATAAGACATTAATTTGACAAATTCGGCGGAACAATTGCCAAAGTCACGGAATGAATTTAAAGCGACATATTATTATCAAAAGTTAAAGTCCATAAAATATTCCATAGAGATTTGTAAGAAGTTCAACCGCAAGTTTTAATTCAAAAACTTATCCTGCTTTCCGATCAGATATATTATATTAAACTTTGAATTTATTTTTCCTTTTACTAGTCCCATGTGGAAAATTTAAGTCATTGACTTTGGTGTAGTCGCATGGCAGCAATAAGATGCTCTTATAAGTACCCATTACCACAGAATAGGAAGAAAGTGTGTCCAGTTAACGACAACTTAAACGTGATTTGACTGCTTCGGTGGCGTGGTCGGTAGTGCATCCGCTTTCGACGCCGGAGTCTCGGGTTGGATTTCCGGTCGGGACAAACTTTGTGTGATGACACATACGTTTGTATCGAAGTCTGGATGTTTCCTATGTATAATATGTATGTATTTACAAAAAAAGGTATTTAAGTATTTATATCAGTTTATCTAGTATTCATATCACAAGCTCTGCTTAGTTTGAGACTAGATGGCGTTGTGTGAACTGTCCTAACATATTTATATTTATTTATTTATTTATGTTTCGCTTTCTGGACACATGTAATAATATTGGTGTGTCCAGATGACGAAAGAATACGATGTTCTATAGTTGATTTTCACGTGTCGAGTTAGTGACTAACCCCTATTACGAGTACCAGGTATTTACATATAATGAAAAGTTTGGTAAGCATATAAAAATGTGTGATATAGTTTTCCCGTTCCCAATTCCCAGTAGAACATAATATTACAGGAGTAAAACCTAAAAACTCAGGGATAATGTAACTACATATTAGTGACTGGATTTTTAAAATCGGTACAGTAGGTAGTTTCTGAGCAAACGAACAAACCATGAAATCTTTCTTCTGTAAAACAATAATAATTACATACGTGAAAAACATTATCGTCAGCTTTGTACAGTCGGGTAAAATAAGGGTGTCGTCGAGAACAATTAACATGATAATTTCAAATAATTAACAATTAACTCAAACATTTTCAGTGAACAAAGATTAAAGATAAGGGGTTTCATTTGAACATTTAACATGCCGCCCTTATGACCCAGCTAGTTTGCCTTTGTGTGTTGGAGTTTAGTATCATGGAGGTAACACTTACAGTTTAACAGAGGATTTCATTTAGTTAGCAATTTGCTAGCCAAGTGAAAGACTTAACACAAACTTAAATGGCATAGTATTTTAAGGGTTCCGTACGCAAAGGGTTGGGAATCCTATTACTAAGATTCCACTATCCGTCCGTCCAGTCTCGTGAACCGTACAGCTATAACTTGAACAGCTGTTAAAATTGTTCTTTTAAAGTATTAGCCATAGGCTTTTGAATAGCTAGCAGTAGGATTTTTGGTGGACTTATCAAGCCCGCGTTTGACATCTACCTTGATAAACCTATCCATTACAAGCTCGTCTAGTCTTTAGAATGATGTTGCTAATTCTTCACTCTTTATTATTGGTGCAAATGTCTTGCACATGATCGCGAAAAAGTCATAATTGTGTGCATCAGTAATAACTCCTGACGCACTGGAATATTTTAACCTCCACAGCTCCCTAAAGGTAATTCATAAATATTTATAAGCAACTATACATTAACGCCAGACCGCAGAGATTCTGTTTATTTGTATATTATGATACCTATGTAACACCTTTCCTGGTTGTTGAAAATTTAGTTTCATCAACAAAGCGGTCATGAACTTTCTATGCTTGCCCACCCACATGAGACAAAGAAATACTGGACAAGAGTGGGTGTATAATGCACCTCTACGTAGACTCGGGAAAACAGGCGTGATGTATCTGTCGAAAACATTGTTACCAACATTGTAGGGTATTGAAAATATCTTTAACACTGGTAATTTAATACAATTTAGAGAAAATAAAATGAGCTTCTGGAAACAAGCCGGAACATTACGCAGGTCTTATCCGACACGCTTATAATACATTCCATCTCTTTATACTTGTGAAAATTCTCTGAAATTCACCTTGTATCGATACGCTCGGTGACCCGAGTGAAAGATTTTCCAGGAAATAATGCTGTACAGGATGTTTCTAGAACGTAACATCACCTATTTTTGTTCCCCTTCAATGCGTAGCGGCAAATACAATAACTATTGTTAGAACTTAGATTTATTTAGCAATTTTATAAGTTTTTGTTAGTCTCTGTTACAGAGCATACGTAGTTATCCCCAAATGAATGGACATAAGTATTGATTACATCCATATTATGCTAGCCACTTTGTAGGTCTCACGTGAAAGGAATAGAGCTTAGTCCCGTTTATAGGTACATTTGCCAGAGGCCCACTCGTTTATCAGCAACAGCATGTATACACACATCTATGTGAATATGACAATGGGCTCGGTTATGTTGATACGGTTTCTTAACACCCTCATTTTCGAGGTTTTTGATTCCAAAGGGAATTAAGAAATCCGAAAGCTAAACAATGTGTTCAATAATTTGTACAAAATGTCGTAAAGTTTAAGTATTTGGAACTTTCTAAAGTGTAATTGGCGGAACATTTTGAGCGATGGGTAGTTACATCTTCTGCCAAATCGGATCAAATTATTACGGATTCATGAGAGAGAGAAATTTTATTGGCTATAAGCAGCTTAAATAAGTATTCAATTTAAGACGCAATTAAGATGACGTTATTGAAAATGTTCATCTTTATAATCACGCGTGAATCGCCGCAGTGGTAGGCTGAGACATCATTATTAAACGCCCTCTTGTGGCCAATAACTTTATTGGTCCAATGTAATAAGGCAATCATATTGCCGCCGGGGAGTTAATTGTTTGCCCTAGTCTTGTCCGTTGATTGGCAGGTGCGTCACTTGCAGATGAGATTGTCCTCCATAATCCTGAAAGGACCAATCGACCAAGGAAAGTGGACCCTTCCCCTTAGTTAGTTTCAACTTGATCAACCTATTGATCATTATAATAATGGTATCCAAAAAGTCCTAAACAGGGATCCTATGTACATTTTGTTTTTTATATAGAGGTATGTATATATGTCAATAATCGCATAAAAGACCCGTTTGTCTTAAGTTTATAAAGATATCCTATGATTCCAAAGGAGTGTGAAAAGTGATAACTTGATAACTACATGCTGCCCCTTTTAAACTTATTTTTGTAAGTACTTTACTTACCTACCATGTACGAAAAAAAACATGTTACGATATAAACGCATTAAATATGTATGACTCGAAAGTTACAACATGGTGAACGATGGAAGGAAATTCCAAAAAAGTTAAGCTTGAGCGGATATAAACAAAAAACCCTTTTTACGCCATCATCTAAAAGATAAAGGCCGTGAATTATGGCCCAAACACCATTTATATGAAAGCCTGTCCGTGTACGATGGGTATCCATCTCTATACGGTATAGTCCGCTTTTATGGAGCTGCAAATAACACGGATCTCCATTAATTTATAAAGTTGTGGGTAAACTGGTAACAATATAACATGGTACCTAACTATACTAAGATACAAAGACTTATATTTTGAACTGTAAGGCCCAGGTCGTCACCTGTACACAGAGCAAACGAGTGTGCTGACAGAGAGTGTGCTCAGGTGTGCTGGTAGAGATTCCTTTATAAATACCGCCCTGTACTATGCTCACTGATACACTCACACAGTTCTACTTTAGAGTTCTTTTTTCTCAAAAATAATCTAACTAGTGTTTATTAAATTACGTGCGAAATGTCTCTGACCTCTAAATGGCTCCACCGTCTCAAGGAAAAGGAACAAGTTTTAGGTGTTACTTAACTTACTAAGAACGATCCAATTGACGTCAATAATAATGAAGTGTTTGATAATTTAATTGTATTGGACATACAATTTCAATACATAGACAAGAAGGGTAGTACTGAAAAATTGGTCACCGTTGTTGGCAGCGCACCTTCATAAAACAACGTACGCGCCGACTCGGGGGGTCCGACACTACAGCGCCCCAGCGACGTAACGCGCTTGAACACGGGCAATAATGTGGCTTCGCAATCTTTGTAATAAAATATTATTTACGAGAAGTAAACAAATTAATACAGTCCACTTCATTCTTTCATTTCATGGAGTAACCATTACGACCGTTGCAGTCGTTGTTGCCAATTGGCAATAACTCGTTATAGTCAATTGGCCGTATTTTCGTAATAACTTTTTTAATTTTATTATTTAGTTTTTATTTATTTATTTTTATTTTATTTTTATTTATTTATTTATTTCAGGCAACAAATAGAAAAGTTACAGTTGGTATAAACTTATTCTACGGCCCATAGATAAATACCTTAAAACTAAGAATACATATAGATATTACAAAATGTATATTAGTAATAGAATCTTAAGACTATTGTTATACACACTTCACTATCGCACTTCGGTCTTTTTGCGTACCAGTAGTAGCGATCCGCGGAAGCGACGGAACACCACGCCCTGTGGCCAGAAGGTTTCCTCCATGACGAGGCTCAGTCTAGTGTTGGGCACTCGCACCACGAACGACAGGAAACTGACGTTACGGCTCGCCTCCAACAGCTGCACTCTCGGCGTGAAGTTGGCCTTCTTGCGCACGTACTGTCCGATGTCATCCGCCTTAGTGGTGTAGTGTAGGCGGGAGACATACACGGGTGTACTCGGTATTGCGGCCTGCAGCGCTGGGCTGGACTGCGCTGCATCGGTGCCGCAACGGTTCACTTTGGTTCGTGATCGGCGCTTCCTTTGCACTGTCACGAAACCATCAGTAGCCACATCCGGTACCTTCTGTGGTAGTGGCTTCGGTGGAGCGGTCGTTGCGCTGATGGTGACGAAACTTTGTCGTTTCATGGGGGCTGTAGGCACGGACAGCGGAGCGGGGCGCGGGGTTCGCGCGGCCTTACAGGTAGGGGCCGCGCGAGTGCGGGGCATTGCGCGCTCAGCACTCGATGACGGCGACAAAACTGCTGACGCGTAACTCGCATTGAGGTCAGCTTCACGACGCATGTTTATGTTGGCGTTAGGTGGTGACCTAGATACCGCTGTAGACTCGCGCAAAGTAATAAGTTCTTTACGCAAACTCACAACGATATCCTCGGTCGTTGCCAACCTCGTCTGGACGTCCGCCAAGCTTGCCTTTAAGGACACTATGTCCTTTAAAAGGCAGGTAACGTCGACGTGGTCGAATGTGACCGGAGGAAGCTTCGATAAGTCCTGGGCCACAAACGTAGGCACGTCGTCAGGATCGGTTGCCTTAAGCAGCGTGATGATGTCTTGTATGCTTTTTGTTGTCCCGTCACGCCTGCGGGACACCATCTGGTCGCTCTTATTGAGCACGCTGTACAGTAGTCGCTTAGAGGCAGCTATCTCTTCCTGGCTGAAACTCGACGAACAGATCTGGATAGCCGACAGCTCGTCCATCACATCCAGCTTCTGTTGCAGGAACGCCAGTATCTCATTTGGGACGAGTTGCGAACTCATCGCGATACGTGCAACGGCTGACGCCGCGCTACACTATTACGAGTAGGTATTTTTTCAGCACACGCGTCCGCATCAAAACGCGGCCCAAACAAGACTGAGAGGTATAATGGTTTTTAGAGGTTTTTAGAGGTATAATATTTCTTACATATTTATTACGTTATGTCTTACTATATTTCGTAATTTTCCACTTCTATGGCTGCAATGACGTCAACTCGCGCCCCTTCTAGTACGATACAACTTTTATTTGAGACTTGAGGTTGGAGGTCTATGGTTTGAAACTTGTCCGGTATACAAATTATGTACTGCAAATTTTCAGGCTTCGTTGTTACTAATAGCTTAGTGGCAAGAGCTATGAGGAATAGTAGGAATCTTAACAAGGCATTTGTGTCAAGATTGTGATGTTGAGTTTCAATGGGTTCTTGATGTACTCAGCATTTGCAGATAATTAAGGGGATGGGACTCCAAAAATTCAGGTAACAATGAATTAGCGTTTAGGTAATATTACCGAGGACAACTGTTTGCAAGAAGATTAAAGTGTTTTTGATATTGTATAATACAAAAAATATTTCAAAAACCTCTTTTTGAATTTTTTCATAGTTATTCGTAGTAATTTAATGGTTGTGTTGTTTATTTTATTTGTTTCTGACCACATAATTTATGACCATAAAATACACACCTAGTTAGTTTTGCACTACATTCTAATAAGCGGTTTCATAACCAAGTATAACAGTTTAATTCAGTCACTCAATTAATACTTTCACGTTTCAAAGCACCTGTTTAAATTAAACTATACATAAATCAATTTACTCATGTAACTAACTTACAAACTTGCTTTACCACATTCTCTTGGGGAAGTGAGGACAGAATATTAAATTGAATGGAATCAGGTGTTACCTGGCGAAAGTACATGATAAAACAATGGGGTAAGATGTTGAATTTTTATATAATTGCACTAATTTCGCTAAATAGAAGACATTATAAACGTCGACATATGTTTCATCTACTCACGAGGTATTCTCAAGACTGTCTCAAAGAGAACAGCGAAATCCGAAGAAAGAACATAGCTGTTTTTAAGGTATGAACGTGCAAATCTCGCTAGCGCGATGTAGAACGTCTCACATACAAGTACTTTACCATTGAACACAATGTTAACCTGATTCAGACATGCCAAAAACAAAAAAACGGAGGTAGAAATATTAAATGTGGTTCCGCAAGTGAAAATTAGGTTTTTTTTTTATCAAAAAGTAACTTTTTTAATTATCAAAACTATGGTGCGACATGTAGATCAAACCGCCAAAAACTACAGTGGCTGTCTTTCCACGAACAACAGCAAATTTTAAATGGCAGGAGGCGACATTTTTCAGTGTTTTCTACTTAGATTGAGTATACAGCTTGCTTTTTCCTTTGAAGTATAATTTTATGTAAGTATGAAGGTAGGTAGGTATATTTACCTGTTTTGATACTCGTTCTCTTAAGTGGGGTATGACTAACCGTCACACCATTTTGTCACACTAGTGTGGAACAGAAGAATTTTTTTCTTCACCGTCACACTATCTAGTGTGACTGGCGAGAAATAAGTTTTTGGGTGCAAAGGGGCTCTACCAACATCTATAGGGCCCCAGCGACCTCACCTGCTAGTGGCGCACCTGCTGATAAACGGACGAGGCTCGTTAATTTACGGTACCTATGGAGTGGCTTCGGCCCCTACGTGGGTACCAGGTGGTACAACAGTGTTGGTCCGGGGGGGTACCACCGTGCAGCTGTGCTAAAGCCCCCCAAGTAACCCAGCCCAGGCTGGGTTGCGTTAGGGGTTCAGCAGCTGCACCGCCGGGCCCGGGGCGATGTATGGTGCAGCAGGCATGGGACCAGTGGGGGCGAAACGGAGTCTAGTGTGGGTGGTGTGGGTCGATTCGCCGGCCAGGGAGACCCTTAGCAACGGCGTTGCCGCGGCCGCCCGCAACACAGTCATGGGGCCCGCCTGGGGCCAACCACCCCAGGTGGCTGCCCCACATGTTGCGCATAATCCTGATGTGGGATCGCCGCTCCGGGTGGTAACCGGTGTGGGGTAGCGGCGGCCTTGCATCAGGGGGGTTTGGGAGCCCTTCCGTCCGGCGAGTCGGCTCCGACCTAACCACACGGTTCTAGACAAAGCTAGCCCCTGCGCTTTGTCACTTACTGCTGCACCAGATGTCGCCCTGTCTTCACGCTTCTTCTTCAAAATCTACAATGGCAGTGCAACAAAAAAGAAATAAACGTTACACAGCGGCCCTAGGAAACCCCACAACTTCACATTTCGAGGTGGAGTTCACTAACGTCCGTGGACTCCATGCGAACCTCGATACCGTCCACCACCACCTTGAGACGGCACGGCCCGCTGTGATGTTCCTCACGGAGACACAAATACGCCGCCCTGACGACACGTCTTACCTGTGTTACCCCGGCTATGTCATCGAGGAACAATTTCGAGACAAAGCCGGGGTGTGCGTGTTCGTTAGGGCGGATGTTTGCTGCCGCCGGTTGCGCTGCCTAGAGAATCCCTCCAATTCCGTCCTTTGGCTGCACGTAGACCATGGCTCTATGAGCCAGATCTACGTGTGCGTCTACCGATCCCACACAGGGGATTCTGAGACAACAAAGCTCTTCCAGTACCTCAGCGAGACGGCTGATGAAGCGCAGGTGCGGTTCCCGAACGCTGACCTAGTATTTCTGGGGGACTTCAATGGCCATCACATTGAATGGCTGGGGTCCCTCAAGACTGATCATGCGGGTAGAGCCGCCCATGCGTTCGCTCTCTCCCACGGTCTGACCCAGATGGTATGCGGGATCACCCGGATACCAGACAGGTCAGATCACGCGCCCGCTCTGCTGGATCTACTGCTGACGAGTCGCCCAGCCCAGTACAGTGTTTCGGTAGGAGCCCCACTGGGTAGTTCCGACCACTGTGTTGTTCACGCTGGCATGAAGGTGTCACCTCCTGCACGTCCTGTACAAACGTCACGACGACTATGGCACTACTCGTCAGCGGATTGGCACGGTCTACGCGATTATTATGCGTCCGTCCCCTGGAGCCAGCGCTGCTTTGTAGGAAAGGCTCCTTCGGATAGTGCTTCTGCTATTGCTGGCGAGATCAGTTTAGGGATGGATTATTACATCCCTTTCACTGATGTCGCCAGTATCCGCAGAGCCCGTCCCTGGTTCGGGCGAGATTGTGCCAAAGCTGTTCGACAAAAACAGTCGGCATATCGCGCCTGGATCAGGGCCCGGGCTGTGCGCGACCCAAACGTGGGCCACCTCAAAGCAGCGTACAACCGGGCCACAAAGTCGAGTAAGAGGGCCTTTAAGAGAGCGGATGCCCAGCGCGTCGCGCGGCTTGGTCAGGAGCTCACTTCCCATCCCACGGGCAGCCGTGGATTCTGGCAACTGGCCAAAGCCGTGCAATCTAACTTTTGTCAGCCCTCGCTGCCACCGCTGCGTTACCCAGATGGAACACTGGCTCACAAAGCCCGAGAGAAAGCGGATATGCTCGCAGACCTCTTTGCGGCTAATTCCCGGGTCGACGACCGTGGCCTGCAGCCCCCCGCCATCGCCAACTGTGGCCACACAATGCCTGATATTGTTATCAGGCAATGTGATGTACGGGCAGTGCTGCGGTCACTCGACACGCGGAAAGCCAGTGGCCCTGACGGCATTCCGGCGGTGGTGCTACGAAAATGTGCAGCTGAGTTGTCTCCAGTATTAACGCGTCTGTACCGCCTGTCATACTCTTCAGGGCTCGTGCCGGAGGTCTGGAAGGAGGCGAACGTACAACCGATCCCCAAGAAAGGGGATCGGTCCGATCCAGGCAACTATCGACCCATAGCTGTCACCTCAGTCATTTGCAAGGTGCTTGAGCTCCTTATAAATAAGCAGCTCATGCAATTCCTAGAGGATCACTCGCTAATCAATGATCGACAATACGGCTTCAGGCCAAAGCGATCAACGGGTGATCTTCTGGCATTCGTAACGCATGTCTGGGGTGGGGCTATGGAAAGGCACGGCGAGTCCTTGGCTATTAGCCTGGACATCGCCAAAGCCTTCGATAGGGTCTGGCATGCTTCGCTCCTTTCCAAGCTTCCGGCATATGGTCTACCTCCTCAACTGTGCAGCTGGATTGCCAGCTTTTTAAACGAGCGCCGAGTGCGGGTCCTCTGCGATGGCCAGGCTTCTCGCTTCTTGCAAGTGAATGCCGGGGTACCGCAGGGGTCCGTACTATCACCAACTCTCTTTCTTCTGCATATCAATGATATGCTATCCCTCGGGAACATTCATTGCTATGCAGATGACAGCACACTGCACGGGAGTTACTCGGTTCGTCCGACGGCGGGGCGATCTGAGATTGAGGAGGAGAGACGACGACTCGTGGCTGATCTCGACCGTAACCTCGACAGTATCTCACAATGGGGTACCGAGAACCTGGTCGAGTTCAATGCCCGCAAAACACAGGCGTGTGCATTTACTGCGAAGAAATCCCCTTTCCTTCCCCTACCCTCTCTTCAGAATGCATTATTACCAATGAAGGACAACCTTGATATCCTTGGCATAGACGTTCGTCGAGAGCTCAATAATAAAAACTACATCGAAAGATGTATAGGGCTAGCTTCGCGGAAACTAGGAATACTGAATAAGGTAAAGAGATTCTTTACACCGGACCAGAGGTGTCTGCTGTACAAGACGCAGATTAGACCCTGCGTCGAATACTGCTCTCACCTCTGGGACGGCTCCGCGAAGTATCTGCTGGACGCTCTCGACGCTATGCAGCGACGGGCTATCCGTTTTATAGGTTGTCCGGAGGTAACGGGAAGCCTTGAGCCGCTAGCTCAGCGCCGAACAATAGCTTCCTTGGCCGCATTCTACCGTATTTACCACGGCGAGTGTTCTGAAGAGCTCTTCAATCTGATCCCACCCTCTTCCTTCCGATCCCGAACGACTCGTGCCGGGCAGAGATGCCACCCCCACACAGTGGATAGCATGTTCGCGAGAACCGAACGTTTTAAACGTTCGTTTCTCTGCCGAACGATAGTGGCCTGGAACGCCCTGCCTGTGCACGTGTTTCCTCCCATATATAATCCTGGGTTCTTTAAGCGGAGCGTGAAGAGGCACATCAGTAGGTCGTCAAGTTGAGGGCCACTCTCAATAGTAATGTGTGCTGTGAGAGTGGCCCACAATCGCTAGACGTCGTCACGACTTACCACCAGGCCGGCGGCGTCAATTTGGCGAACCAAATATAAAAAAAAAAAAAAAAAAAATAAGTGGATCCTTGGACGGGGTACGACTAACCGTCACTCCATTTTGTCACACCAGGGTGGAACAGAAGATTTTTTTTTCGAATTTGTTTCGAATGACGTTGTAGCGATAGGTCGTTGAAGTCTGTTTAGGTGAAGACTGATATAAATATCAGTGTACTTTTCTCACAATAATACTGAATTTTATAGATCGCCGTTGATATTATAGATGTTCTGAATTTTGCTTTTCCTGATACAAAAATAAATACTATATTATTGGCATTACCAAACGAGAACTAATGATGAAAAAGATGATTGACTTACATCCTACTTACAACTTTTTAGAGGGATGAAATGTTTTACGGCAGTGAGAGTCTAATTGCCTGAATGGTTTTGGGAAACAGTATAAGAACATGCTCGTGATACATAATTTTTCATGCCGATTTCCTCTTATTATACGCCCACTTTTCGCCAGTAGCTTTGTTTGGGGTCACGTAATAAGGGTGAATCTATTGCTGTTTGGAAGAGAAATGGGTAATGGACAAAGGGGTGACGCGGCCCTGGGTCACTTTATTTAAAAATACACACACACATATCATGACTATATCCCCGAAGAGGTAGGCAGAGGTGCATTACACACCCACAGTTTGCCAGTATTTCTAGTCCCACGTAAAAGGGGCAAGCCTATTGCCGTCACCGGGCACATTTATAATGGGTTATGTCCAATATGGCCGAATTAATTTAATAAAAAGTAGCAGCTATATTGTAATTTTGAAAAAAAAAATTTAAACCCGTTACCTTGCGAAGAAAGGAACCAAAGTCTTACGTGTCAGCCGCTATGGCACAGCTAATTTAAGTCCTGGGCGACTCGGATTATTATATTTAAAAATAAATTAATATTAAGTACGCATCAAGTATATATACGAGTATGTATAAGAATCTTCGGAATCCATAATGTGTTATCGTTACCTTCCAGTTACCAACTGTCAAGTAAACTATTAACTCAATACAGTTCCTTAATTTCTTCTGGCTGTCCCGAATAGTTGTAATTTGTGTCAAGCGAATGTAACGCTGACTTCGGGAACAATGATTATACAGTGGAACCTAATACCAGTAATATATGAAGTTTGGTAACTTAATTATGGTGAGACTCGCACAAATTGGAAGAAATTTAATTATTATACTTTACTAAACATTAAGAGCTTCATCACATAAGTAGGGCTTAGGATTAGCGAGAAGTCCGATGACTTAGTTTGATTCTTTCCTGGTGCAAAGATTGTCCATTGCCATTCAGCAGGGCAAAGCTGCCAGCATCATTGGCACTTTCGCACTAGGAACGATGGAGGACGTGTTTGGTGATTTTTGTTATGTAAACCAAATTATTTGTTATGTAAGCTTAATATATGTATATAAGTATGTTATAAGTATGACATAAGTATAATATAAGTATGTATCTGAATACAAATAAAAAAAATGGCATGGATTTTCAAAAATAAAGAGTCAGAGCCGTCTCAGAACTCCATATCTATACTACGTATCACATATCTATACTAGTATATTATATTATCTGTGTCTATACTCACTGATCTTTCTTACGTTTGTTGCTTTGAGTTTGCAGCTTATACAGGTGTAAAACAATGGTAAGTAAAATGTTTTAAGAAAAAACTTTAAAAAATATATATATTATATATATTATACAGGTGTCCCAAAACTCAAGTTAGTTAGTTAGTTTGAACCATGACTCACTAATTCTGCATTAATTTGTAGTTGCGATTAATAGCACCGTTAACGAAGATTACGAAATTAAAAAAATCACAGCGAAATTGTGACATTGGCGATCACAGGACTTAAAAATGCGACCAAGGGTGTCGAATTTCAACTTTTTTGAAGAAATGTTTATTATCGCTGAACTGAGTGATATAGATGATATATAACTTGGCCTTTCATCTGGTCCCAGATTATCGTTGAGTTTTGGGACACTTGTATAAAATGACGTACCAAGTCTGGTCGTCACTCCTGGGCTTTTGTTATAATTACGAACCGCAGTATACGAAGTTGTTTGAGGTACATCATAATAATAGTTGTATAATATAATGTGGTGATACTCGTATCAAAACTTAACTTTTATTGTGTCCCTCACCTGCAAGCGATGGACCTGCTGACACACGGATGATGTTCCGGCGAATATAGTCAAATTACCCGTGAATTTAAAGTCTTGTCCGCTATTCAGTGGAACCAACCTCATTAGCAAAATATGTGGGCATAAAATAAGTACCTGGCCACCCCGGTACATTTGCATTAACACTGTTTTACAAGTAACACTTCTAGGTGAAAATTATTTATCTAATTATATAGACCTATAAAGGACTTTTCAAACTTAAGTATTCGCTGCCGCTGTGAGTAGGAGCGCTTGAGAAGGAAACCAAAGAAATACATACCGGACGGTATGGTACACCGCACGGTAACGCATGAGAATAAGAAAATATGCCTTAGTGTGAACGTAATATTTCCGCATACTGATTTGGTTTCCTCTACTGCAGACGGTAGCAAATACCGCTTAGTTTTGAATAGGTATTGTAGTATTTAGTACTTGTTATATCAAGTACCTACTAGGTACGATACTGAGGACGGTAGTGCGGGTAATTACTAGGCGTGGGTATCGTTTGTCGGGCCAGTCTTATACGGGCATCCGTTGAGTGAACACCTCTACGGCATAGTGATAGTAATATATTATGGCATAACTGGATGCTACAGGTATTAACCCCTCCATTGCAGTTCTATAAGACTAACTGACCAGGGGAACTTCACCACAGATACCAACTTCTACCAACACAGATACGCCATCTAACGGGTGCTATTATAATATGCAAATCACCCAGGAATGCATTGGAATACTTATTACACACAAAATTTTATCTAAATCAGTCCCGCCATTTCGGAGGAGTTTGGTATCAAATATGTACTACCTACAGACGAAGTATGAAGGGTGATGGTAAAAGGTTTAATAAATAAAAACCAAATTATGAAAGAAACACTTTATTTTTTTTAAAGATCCACTAACAGTGCATTCACAGTTAAAGTTTCTTATGGCAAGAAACTGGTTTAAAAGGTACAACTCAAAATAAATACATAATAAAAATGCGTGAAATACAACATTACATTTATAGTGAAATATGTATATAGCTTTTTCTATTTATATTAGACTTAAAATATTCGTGATCATTTATTTTTCTACAGAAGGCCGTGTTTTAGGCGTTATAATGAGTTAATTTTACAAACCGCAATACTTATACTTTTCAGTTAAATGCACAGAAAAATATTTTTACTACTTGCGTCTACATAGATATATGTTTCCGAGGAAATTATAAAAACCTACTTACATAATTAATACATCTACATAAATATACATCCATTACACCACTTACAGATACATAATATTTTACTAAATAAAATAATACGTAGGTATTATTTTATTTAGTAAAATCGTGGTAGAAATGATTGTTTTGACTGTAAATAAAAAGATACCAGCCATGCCTTACACCATAAACCAAGAATCAAAATAACTAGATATAAGTAAGTGTATGAGTGTATCTATAAGCATGTTCTACAATATTTAGGGATTTATGTTACGGCTAAAGCCCAAAGTGACGCGAATAAAACTTATAAAACTCCTCAAAAAAGATCTTAAATAGACAAAATCTTAAAATTTTCAGAATCTAATTTTGACACCTTGATTCAGAGCAATATAGCTTTACTCTACATTTCTGGGCGATGGAAAAGAGTTCTGGCCCTTTAAAAAATTGAGGAAGTGCGAGTTTTAGGTAGATAATGTCCATAACATAAAACACTATTTTTTAACATCAATACATTTGTAGTTTTTTGGTATATTTACTTATAATAATGAATCTACATAGCGTATGGTATCGATAAATAGGTAAATAAAATGGTCGAAGTACATCTCCAATTAAATTATATTTTATACATTTTGTATTTTCTAAATGACGTGTATTTATTTACAATATACGTTGATCTACACTGATCGTTGGTTTGTATATTAGATTTATACATTATTGTCTATAAAATTATTTTCATCGCTAAATTCTAATTATACAAATGACTAGTCTGTTATTTTATAAGTATAATTTGTAAATTCGTCTCCAAGTAAATACGTCACACGAAAAATAGTAATCTAAACAAAAAAATAATGTCTGATCCAGCCTACTTATATTTTAAAAAGAAACTGAGTTATGGTACCATATTTCAGTGGACTTAAATTTTGAGTGTTATTTTCTTAAGGTTCAATTTATGTTGAACAAAATAGGTGTATAATTATGATTAAGTACTCTTATAATGACTAGACGAAGTAGAGATATGTGTGATATATACACATTTTAAAGCATACCCTACTAATCTGAAACTTATTTTAATATGCATTAATAGTTAATGATATTACACTAAATCACAACACTGCATCATTTAAATCATTGTGGAATGTGTTAAAGCTATTATACAACAAGTTGTAATGTTTATCGCAAATCTGAAAGCACTTTGTTTAGAATCGATAGCACTATCCAATAGTTGTTTTCAAAGTACGTAAATTTTATCGCAAAATTCAATTATGCAAGTATTGAATATTCTATTTCACGAATTCTGCGGTTAGATGACATGCCGACGTTACTTTTTTGACAAACGTGGTGTTTACCAAAAGTACTAGCGACTTAGGTCGCGTTCTCCGTTTAAAAATTATACTTTTTGGGTCGCGTCCAGACAGAGACTGAGCGCTCCTCAATTAAGACACGCAGAAAGTGCATGTGCTGGCATGTCTAACCATTCATAGGACGAACTTCATGAAATAGAAATATTGCGTGGATTCACTAGGAAACATTTGGCGCGCAACACGTCGTAACGATCTGTTCGGCAACGTTACACAACAAAGGGCGACGTTGCCAACATGCAGTTAGGCTTGTGGTTCGAAAAAAACAAAAGTTCCGCGTTAACTTTCAACATGTTGGACATCATGTTGTCCAACATGTTACACGCCAAATATTGTCTATATAACGGATCTGTGCCATAACTGTAAAACAAAATAACTGTATTTTATTTTTATAAAAGCACTTACACCTTAAATTAAGACTATGTGAGTGGTATAGTATGAATAGGAACCCCTTTCAAATATGTACAGAGCGTCAAATAATGTACAACTTAAATATAAAACGGTGGAGGGATAGGTTACCTAAAACCTCTTTGGTCTTGATTTATTATAATTCAGGTAAATATACTCTTGCCTATAGTAACTATTATCGAAAAGGGTATATTATATTACTTTTATAACTAATATATTAACTACATGTTAACAATATCTAATAGATTTCGAGGTACGCAGTAAGCACATTAACTAATTTAGAACAAACGCTTTCTGTATATTTTCGAAGTTATATTTACAAAACTTACTTACCTTCTAACATTAATATTGTGCAAATGAGAATAGCTATAAAACGTTTTTGTTGGTTCTAAGGCTTTGTCCAAACAGCGAAGCTACATGTTGGTGCGGCAACCGCGCTCAAAAATGCCACAGTCACAGACAACCGTAGAGACGTACCTACCTGCTGCTCGCGACTTGTAAATTTCGCGAATGTTACGCGTAGCTGGCGAACGCGCACTGCCACGCCTATGCCTGGACACACCATAGTATCGTCGAAGTGAAGTCCTTTATGTAAGCTTTTGTTTGCTAATTAATAAAAAGTATCTCTTAAAATTTCAAAACAAATCTAGTGTTTGGGACAATGTTAAGAATTGAAATGTCTATATCTCACTAAGTACAGGAGTTAAGTGATGCTCCAACTTTATATTATTATATGAATACGTCAAAAATATAGAATGTCTACACAAAAACCTAAAATTCTTCAAACTAAAAGGTATAGTGCATAGTAAATACTATCTAATCTAACATGTTTTATTTTCTAGATTGATTTACTTAGAAGCAAAACTCATTTGCTTTTACATCTAGAGGGCATATTTCTATGTAAGTCGTAATTTATCCCAAGTTCAACTTTATGTACATAATTCTTAATGTATTACGTAGTAAAGCTTCACACAAATTACTATAAAATATAAGACCCACATGTAAATATTATTAACATTAATGTACACGACAATTTGACTATTAACTAGGTTTTATAGCTACATAGGTTTTTTTTTGCATTTAAAGCTAACTAAACTATTGTGTTATAAGAAAAGTCTTTCACAACAATAATATGTAGTAACACAAACAATAAAATTGAAAGAATGAAAAAATAAATGTTACGAATAACCCACTTGGTATAAACAACATCCAC
Source organism: Nudaria mundana (assembly GCA_963556515.1). Lineage (NCBI taxonomy): Eukaryota > Metazoa > Arthropoda > Insecta > Lepidoptera > Erebidae > Nudaria > Nudaria mundana. The sequence goes on along the minus strand of OY748302.1, from coordinate 13,373,629 downwards.
CGAGCCTTTTCCCAACGCGGTTGGGGTCGGCTTTCCAGTCTAACTGCGATTTGGCTGAACTTCAATATTTGACGTGAAGCGACTGCCATTGACCAACCCATGGGCGATATCGATGTTCTGTAGTTAAACCGGTCGAATATTTGATTTAGGGCTCCAACTACCCCTAACGACTGCCATGAGATATTTGTATGACAACCGGGACTCCGAGGCACGGAGGGGTCTCAATGTCTTAAGAAATGGTCCCCCATCCTAAGACCGGCCTGACGAGATGTTGCTTAACCTTTGCAATGTTTTAACATTGTCGGTTACAACTAGACCACGAGCCCCCACTTGGTATAAACATTGATAATAAATGGGTAATTATGGCTATAATGACTTTCACTATTCAAGTGAAATTTCATAAATAAGTGAGTTATATTTCCATTCATAGTAACTTAAATATTAGGATACTTCACATTACAGAGTATTTTCAACATAAATTCACTTACTATTATTTGACTATACAATTATTATGTTGAATTCGAAATGATTGAACATTTATAATCACGATTTCTACGCTAATTCTTAACATATCATTAAATAAGGAACGTTTTATGTCTACAATATTATTCAACTTTACATTTTAAGCAAGTGCTAAATTAAATGTATCTACAAGTTAAGAAGTTCAGTATTATTTACATGACATTTACGTAGTTCCACTTGATTCCTCACTGTCAACTTCACCGGGTTTAGTTTGGCCGATATTAAAATCTTTTAAAGCATCTTGTATATGTTTTACCTGTTAAACAAATACACATTTTTAATATGAAACTAGAAAATATCCAAAGAAATTTTTTATCATACCGTTATACTTCTATCCCCAATAATATACCTCTAATAGTTATTAATAATAATTAATTAATAATTAATATGTTTGGACATTCTCATACAACGTCATCTAACCCAATCTAAGCTATTAGCTTGTGCTATGGGATCTAGACAACTGATAAACATACTTATATATTTCCAAATACTTACGTACTATACATAGGAAACACCCAAACTCCGAAACAGACATTTGTGGATCACATAAATATTTGATTTAACTCGGGAATCGAACCCGAGACTCCGGAGTCGAAAGCCGATGCACTACCGACCACGCCACCGAAGCAGTTGTTCACACGGTAAACTTGGTGTCACCTCGTAATGAAATGTGTCTTTAATGTGTTAATGTATAAGGACTAAACCATGTTTAACGCAATCTGTCTGCAGATAGAAACAGGCATATTTGTACACCCACATTCTCGCTATTAAACGTTTTTGATCCAACGTACTTGGGAGGCGAGCATTTTGCCGCTTATCGGGAACTTGTATGTTTATCAGAACCTCATCCGTTGATATATAAAGTTCAACTTGCAGGTGAGGTAGAGCTAGAACCCTTAGAGGATGGTAGTGCCCCTTTACCTTAATATACTACTGACGTTTGTAAGAGCCATTTAATGACATATACAAATAAATAAATCATTTGGGTGCAAAGGGGCTCTACCAACAACTTTAGGGCGCCAGTGACCTCACCTGCTAGTGGCGCACCTGCTGATCAACGGACGAGGCTCGTTAATTTACGGTACCTATGTAGTGGCTACGGCCCCTACGTGGGTACCAGGTGGTACAACAGTGTTGGTCCGGGGGGGTACCACCGTGCAGCTGTGCTAAAGCCCTCCAAGTAACCCAGTCCAGGCTGGGTTGCGTTAGGGGTTCAGCAGCTGCACCGCCGGGCCTGGGGTGATGTATGGTGCAGCAGGCATGGGACCAGTGGGGGCCCTTCCGTCCGGCGAGTCGGCTCCGACCTAACCACAAGGTTCTAGACAAAGCTAGCCCCTGCGCTTTGTCATTTACTGCTGCACCAAATGTCGCCCTGTCTTCACGCTTCTTCTTCCTCAAATCTACAATGGCAGTGCAACGAAAAAAATGTAAACGTTTCACAGCGGCCGCGGCCCCAGGAAACCCCACAACTTCACTTTTCGATGTGGAGTTCACTAACATCCGTGACTCCATGCGAACCTCGATGCCGTCCACCATCACCTTGAGACGGCACGGCCCGCTGTATGTTCCTCACGGAGACACAAATACGCCGCCCTGAGGACACGTCTTACCTGTGTTACCCCGGCTATGTCATCGAGGAACAATTTCGAGATAAAGCCGGGGTGTGCGTGTTCGTTAGGGCGGATGTTTGCTGCCCCGGTTGTGCTGCCTAGAGAACCCCTCCAACTCCGTCCTTTGGCTGCACGTAGACCATGGCTCTATGAGCCAGATCTACGTGTGCGTCTACCGTTCCCACACAGGGGATTCTGAGACAACAAAACTCTTCCAGTACCTCAGCGAGACGGCTGATAAAGCGCAGGTGCGGTTCCCAAACGCTGACCTAGTATTTCTGGGGGACTTCAATGGCCATCACATTGAATGGCTGGGGTCCCACCACTGTGTTGTTCACGCTGGCATGAAGGTGTCACCTCCTGCACGTCCTATACAAACGTCACGACGTCTATGGCACTACTCGTCAGCGGATTGGGACGGTCTACACGATTTTTATGCGTCCGTCCCCTGGAGCCGGCGCTGCTTTGTAGGAAAGGCTCCTTCGGATAGCGTTTCTGTGATCGCTGGCGAGATCAGTTTAGGGGTGGAATATTTAATCCCTTTCACTGATGTCGCCAGTATCCGCAGAGCCCGTCCCTGGTTCGGGCGAGATTGTGCCAAAGCTGTTCGACAAAAATAGTCGGCATATCGCGCCTGGATCAGGGCCCGGGCTGTGCGCGACCCAAACGTGGGCCACCTTAAAGCAGCGTACAACCGGGCCACAAAATCCAGTAAGAGGGCCTTTAAGAGAGCGGATGCCCAGCGCGTCGCGTGGCTTGGTCAGGAGCTCACTTCCCATCCCACGGGCAGCCGTGGATTCTGGCAACTGGCCAAAGCCGTGCAATCTAACTTTTGTCAGCCGTCGCTGCCACCAATGCGTTACCCAGATGGAACACTGGCTCACAAAGCCCAAGAGAAAGCGGATATGCTCGCAGACCTCTTTGCGGCTAATTTCCGGGTCGACGACCGTGGCCTGCAGCCCCCCGCCATCGCCAACTGTGGCCACAATATGCCTGCTATTGATATCAGGCAATGTGATGTACGGGCAGTGCAGTGGCCCTGACGGCATTCTGGCGGTGACGCTACGAAAATGTTTAGCTGAGTTGTCTCCAGTATTAACACGTCTGTACCGCCTGTCATACTCTACAGGGCTCGTGCCAGAGGTCTGGAAGGAGGCGAACGTACAACCGATCCCCAAGAAAGGGGATCGATCCGATCCAGGCAACTATCGACCCATAGCTGTCACCTCAGTCATTTGCAAGGTGCTTGAGCTCCTTATAAATAAGCAGCTCATGCGATACCTCGAGGATCACTCGCTAATCAATGATCGACAATATGGCTTCAAGTCAAAACGATCAACGGGTGACCTCCTGGCATTCGTCACGCATATATGGGGTGAGGCTATGGAAAGATACGGCGAGTCCTTGGCTATTAGCCTGGAGATCGCCAAAGCTTTCATTTAGGTCTTCAAAGGTCCGTTTAAAACCCACTCCTGTGAAGATCACAGCTGTGGTAAGCTATGGCCCTCTCTGATAAATAAGCCCCGACAGTACAATGAAGTTAGAAAAGCACCCCATCTGTCAAGAGACACCGCCGCCACCACTACCTCGTCCTGCTTCTACCGCCAGGTACGATCATGCACTCACGTGCATAATCGCATTCACGGTGGAGCGTCCCCGACGGAAACCGTACCTACTGGTTGTCCGCCAGGTTTGGCCCCACGTTCGTGAGATGCTCGACGAGGCATTCCGCAATTATCCGCTCAAAAAGCTTACAAACCTCGTCGAGCAACTCGATCGGCCTGTAACCAGACGATGGGTTCACCGGCCGCTACGTTTTCCGGATCAGGACCAGCTTGTCCATCCTCCACATCTAGGGATACTGGCCCCTGTTGAGGCATGTTTCAACCGAGAGAAGAGTAGCTCGTAAAACTAATAGGTATTGAAGTCATGTTTTTCCTTTATAAACATCGGTTAGCATTTGGTGACCTCGAAGGAAGTAGGAGGCCCTTATCGATCGCGGGGCCCTGGGCACGTGCCCATTGTGCTCAATGGGAAAGAGGGGCATGCCACTCTCTATAGTATTGTGTGCTGTGAGAGTGGCCCACAATCGCTTGACGTCGTCACGACTTACCATCAGGCGGGCGGCGTCAATTTGGCGAACCAAATATAAAAAAAAAATAAAAACATTTCATAATGTTAACTGCTTATACGAGCTGTAGCCAGATAAAATTTCAAAATGTAACTGCTTTCATGGCGTGGTCGGTAATGTATCCGGTTTCAACGCCGGAGTCTCGGGTTCAATTCCCGATTGGGACAAATTTTAAGTTTTGACATACGTTTGTACCGAAGTCTGGATGTTTCGTATAATGTATTTACAAAAAAAATGTATATAAGTATTTATATCAGTTTATCTAGTACTTATATCACAAGCTCTGCTTAGTTTGAGACTAGAGGCGTTGTGTGAATTGTCCTAACAATTTTTTTTTTTTTTTATTTATTTAAAAGTATTAAACCGCACCGTGTATAAAAGTCCTCAGTCAAATTATACCTTAATTATTTTCAGTATTAACCTAATATTTTATCACATTACCTGAAAATAACCTTACCTGTGAAGCAGAGGGATCAGTACCCGGGTGTTGATACTTGTGCAGGAAATAGCATGTCCCGAGTATGTCCTTGGGGAACGAATTCGGTAGACACGACGGGTCCCGGGATTCCATCTCGAAACCCGGAAATTTTATTAGCCACCTGAGCAAAACATGTTAGGGTAATAAAATGGTTTTACGCTCTGTGGGAATTGTCTGTTGTACGTGAATATGATGACAACTTACATACAATATTGTAATGTGATACAACATGTCAAACATTACCACAAAAACCGACTTCCAATTACCAGAATGTGACCAAATAGTTGTCGGTATGGGACCAAATGGAAATGGGATCACTCGGGATGCAGAAACTTTCATTAAAAAAAAATCAAAATCGGATAACCTCCTCCTACTTCTTTTTTTGAGTCGGTTAAACACCACGCGTCACATGTAATCCTGCCATTAGCCAGATCTTATATTAATATTTAAAACTTCTTTTTTCCAATCATAAAATCAGGTCCTTAATGTTTACCTCTATTAACCTCTCTCTAAATTGAACCATGTATAAAGTTTTATATAAACTTTAAATCATTCTCATTAACCGCTTCTTCTTCTTATTTTTTTAAAAACGTGGTTCCATCAATGTTTATCTACGATTTCGCCAATGTCAAGGTAATGCTTGATATTTCCCGCACAGAAGAACTAATTATTCAACTAGTTCACGGTACGGGACAAGGAAACGTTGTTCGGTATTGTAGTTGAGCGTCTGGCGACCCGATTTTGCGAGGCACCGAGGTAACCTAAAAAGCCACCAGGCACACACTCAGCCAAATTTGAATTCCCCATTAACCGCTTGTGCCTTATCTACGAGTATGAGTAAGTAAATTAGCAAGTGTGCACACCGACATTTTATTATTAAATTTTATGAGTTGAGTAAAACGATAAAAGTTCTTAGATTTTCGTGTTCTGCAATAATATTATTTGTTGGATGGAAACAGGCGTTACTTGGCGAAAATCCATGACAAAGCAATGGTAAGTAAAATGTTTAAAAAAAATGTTTTAAACTTTTTTAAATTTGTAATAGCATTGTTTTCCGCAGAATTAAAAAAGTCAACAAAACGTCGACAAATGTTTCGCCTCTAAACGAGGCATTATCAAGACTGTCTCAGAGAGAACAGCAAAATTTGTGGTTAGAACATATTTGCTTATAAGTAAACGTGTGCAAATTTCATTATCGCGATGTAGGATTTTTCACAATAACTAACGTGGGTAGAAACCTCAGATCATGCTAACTAAGTTCCAAATATTGGTGAATACCTATTTTGCTGTTCTCTCTGAGACAGTCTTGATAATGCCTCGTTTAGAGGCGAAACAATTGTCGACGTTTTGTTGTCTTTTTTAATTCTGCGGAAAACAATGCTATTACAAATTTAAAAAGTTTAAAACATTTTTTAAAAACATTTTACTTACCATTGATAATATTATTTGTTGTTCTTTAATAAGCATACGATTAGAACAACGTTATGACTATTTATGTATAATATTCCTGCCTATAGCTATGTAAAATCTACGAACATAATAATATCGTATATTTTGTGACAATCTCTGGTTAGTTGTACCAACTGGGACAACATTTATGGATTTTAGCAACATCTGTAACATTGCTCCAAATATTAGTCATATTTATAACAGTAAAATACGCATCAAATTAAAATATTAACTGGTATGTTTAAAATGAGATAAGATAAGATACGATAATATACGATAAGATACGATAAGATAAGCTAATAAAAGATAAGATAAGATATATTTAATAACTAATATACATATAATATTAACAAGTTTGCCCGCGTTGTTTATTAAGCTATAGTCAAGCAGAATATTTCGCGTTTAAGTCCCGCGATTCAAACATTATAACATTAAAAACTTGGGGGTTTCTTGTTCTGTTGGTTTAACGTTACCCCTGGAAAGGGAATAGCTGGTAGTTCAAGACCACCGCCAGGACTATCGTTTTCAACCGACTTCTAAAAAAGGAGGTGGTTCGTATTCGACTGTATGTTTTTTTATGTTTGTTACCTTATATCTTCCGACTAGGTGAACCGTTAATTGGAAGCTACTACTTCCCACGTGGTCCCATTTTAATTTGGTCCCATTCCGAAGACTATTTGATCCCATTTCGGTAGTTTGAAGTCGGTTGCTGTGTCAATTTTTGACGTGTATTTTTTGGATTAATATTATACCTAATATTATTAAAAACTTATCAAATAAATGTAGTTAGGTAGCATTGGAATTTAAAAATAAAAACTTACTCATATGTCGTAGGACTGACATTTATCTTGAGTGGTTCTGAACCAGATTCGAACTTGTTAGCCAGTGTGACGTTATGGCCAAACAAACAGTACTTCAGCATTGTTTTGCCGACCACGCCCGCAAGTACTGTCCCTGTGTGTAGACCTATACGCATCTGGGAATATAATAATAATAATAATAACAGATTTTATACTATTTTATAACAATAAACAAAGTCTACAAAATTAACATAGAAGATTTGACACATGTCATATGAATACCTACGAAAATATCAACAATATTATGGCTAAATTCAAAATGAAGTGATTGAGATGCAAACAAGAGCCAGAAGCAGAAATGCGCAACTAACACCCCCGGACTCGTCACTAAACTCCGCCTCGCAGGCACCGGACCGCACATCGCCGACACAGGTGCTCGCTGAGGCGTCGAGCTCTTCAAGTGACGAGTATTTCTCTCCGCCGACGTCGCCAACACCTGTACGCCGGCGAGGGAGAGGCCGGCCGCCGAGCAGTTTGGGGCCCCGAAGCCTACCAGCTTCGAGTAGGGTCCCCACTACCGGTGGTATTGTGCACCGCATGCGATGGACTTCATCCATCAATGAAAACGTCATGCGGGCATATTATGAGGCCACAGATGGGGAAACCAACCTGACTGCGTACCGTTCAAGGATGCTTCCTTTGTTTCAGGCTCTTGAACCAACAATGACCGTTGCCGTCCAACGGCTATCGGATCAAGTGCGGGCTATCCAACGTTGTAAGTTGTTGGATCAATCTGTGCTTGATCGACTACGCCTGGAAGTATTATCTACTCGTACAGCTCCAGTGTCAACGAGAGCACCGTCACCTGTGACACAGACGGTTGCTACAAGTGTGACGTTAGCGTCGCCCGCACCCGACGCGGGAAATGATACGAGTGATACATCTATCCAGGTAAGCGAGCAATTGAGGAGTACTTTGGAAGATGTGATCTCGCAGTATAGGTTTATACCTAATTCTAGACCGCGGCTACCACGCTTGCCAATGCATAAACGAAATCTGGCGTTGATGGGAGCCCTGAATGCATTGCTAGAGCCGTACTTACGGACTAGCAGTGATTTGCTTGATACTCACTCGATTCTTTACTGTGGAGCCATTGCCGCTTGTCGTGTTGCACGCGTTAAATTCCCCGAAGCTAACCGTGCACCACGACCGGATGGTATTCCCGTATGGCAGGCAAGAATCGAGCGACGTATCGGCACATTTAGGACTCTCATTGCAAAGCTTATCTCTTTCAGCCGGGGAAATAGTCGTCCCCGGGTCATGCGTTTCGTGACTCAGGCATTTGCTGAGACCGGTATTCGTCCCCAGCAATACTTAGCCAATGTCACGGAACGTATTGACTTTCTGAAACAGAAAGTGTATGCATGGGCAAACCGTATCCGTCGTTATAGAGAGCGTGTAAATAGATACAGTATCATCGAACCCATGGAATCTATTACCATAGACTCCGAAGACGTTAGTTGTGCAATGCGTACGGCCCCGAACTGGAAGAGTCCTGGGCCGGATGGATTGCACAACTTTTGGATAAAGTGGGTTCAGAGCTCGCATGAACGCTTGGCAACACAGTATCAAGAAGCCCTTGAGTCTGGTTCCTTACCCGCTTTCATGACCACTGGCATCACCTTCCTGCTCCACAAATCAGGTAGTACCACGGAACCTAAAAACTATAGACCCATCACTTGCTTACCTACCATCTACAAGCTCCTTACATCTATTCTGAGAAGTAAAATAAACTCGCACATAGTATCTAATAATATCTTAGATAACGCTCAGAATGGATGTAGGGCTGGGTCTCGTGGTACTAAGGAGCTACTCCTCATTGATATGGCCATTAGCCAACAAGTCAAGCGGAGTAGGGGCGCCCTCTCTACTGCCTGGATTGACTACAAGAAGGCCTATGATTCGGTGCCTCATTCATGGCTGAGGAGGATTTTAGAGTTGTATAAAATTAATCCGACTCTTAAATCCTTCTTAGTCTCGTGTATGGGGCAGTGGACCACAGTCCTTCGTCAACCAGGTAGTGGTGGGCACGCCTCTGACCCGCAAGGCTTGATAAGGATCGAGCGTGGTATATTCCAGGGCGACAGTTTGAGTCCATTGTGGTTTTGTTTAGCACTGAATCCACTTAGCACATTGCTGAAGGATTCAGGGTTAGGCTATCGGTTTCGTAGAGGGGGTGAGGTTATATCTCACCTGATGTACATGGATGACCTCAAACTGTTCACATTGAAGCACCAAGATTTAGTGACATTATTAAAAACTACGGAAGTTTTTAGTAATGCCATTAAGATGGAGTTCGGTGTTGATAAGTGTGCGGTTATGCATGTACAACGGGGGAAGGTTGTAAATTCACCGAATTTACAACTTTCTGAGATAATAACTCTCAGATCTCTCTCCGAGACCGAAACATACAAATACCTAGGTATGTCAGAGTCATTGGGTATAGCGGTAGAGGATATTAAGAAATCGGTGAAAGAACGTTTTTTTGGCCGCCTGACAAAAGTTCTTAACAGTTCTTTGTCCGGTGGTAACAAAATGCGGGCTTTCAACGGTTGGGTGATACCTTTATTGTTATACTCCTTTGGCATACTTAGGTGGACTCAAACGGAACTAGACGCCCTGGATAGGCGAGTCCGTCAACAACTGACATTGCATCGAATGTTACACCCACGATCTTCTGTCATGAGACTGTACATTCCGCGGAAGTGGGGGGGTCGAGGCTTTTTGAATGCCAAGAACCTCCACAACCGTGAAGTGTGCAGTCTGAGAGATTACTTTCTACAGAACGGGTGTGATATTCATTGCGATGTTGTGATGGTTGGCAAGGGCCTAACACCTCTTTCCTTGGCTAACGAGAACTGGCGTAAACCAAAGGTGCTAGGTACTGAAGACCGTAAGGACGTATGGAAGAGTAAGGAGCTACACGGGCGGTTCTACCGGGTCTTAACAGGACCCGACGTAGACCTGCTCGCTTCGGTGAACTGGCTACGTTTTGGGGACCTCTTTGGGGAAACTGAAGGTTTTGCCTGTGCAATTGCAGATGAGGTTATCAAGACGAACAACTATCGGAAATACATCATGAAGGACGGTACGGTCGACATTTGTCGAGCATGCCACCGTCCTGGTGAATCACTTCGCCATATTATTTCCGGTTGTTCGTATCTTGCTAACACCGAGTACTTGCATAGGCACAATCAAGTAGCCAGGATCATCCACCAGCAACTTGCTCTTCAATATGGCCTTATTGAGTTTGAAGTACCGTACTATAAGTACGTAGTGCCAGTTCTTGAGAATGGTCGTGCATTGCTCTACTGGGACCGATCAATCATCACGGACAGGACTATTGTTGCCAATAGGCCCGATATCGTGTTGGTTGATCGGACCCAGCGTCGGGCAGTGCTCGTCGATATCGCCGTCCCGCATGACGAGAATCTCGTGAAGGCAGAGAAGGACAAACTTAGTAAGTACCTCGATCTGTCCTTCGAGATAACCGCCATGTGGGACGTAGACTCGACGATCATTGTCCCGGTGGTCGTTTCGGCAAACGGATTAATAGCGAAGAGTCTCGATCAACATCTCAAGAGACTCTCGTTAGATTGTTGGATCAAGAGTCAGATTCAGAAGGTTGTTATCCTCGACACGTGCCGTATTGTTAGGAGGTTTCTTAGTCTGTAGCCTCCACCGCCGGTAGTTTGGGTCCTACTCCGCTACTGGTGGGTCACTATTTTTTATATTTTTAAATGTATTTGTGTTTTTTATAAATGTATTTAAAAATGTATAAAATAAGAATAGAAATGAATAAACGATATAATAATAATAATAATAAGCCTTTTTATTTCCTGTCTAAACAATAGTTGGTAGTTGCAATATTACAGTAAACAAAAAATTGATTAGTGTTAGTAAGTAAGCTTAGATTATGTTAGTAATATAAGTATATTATGTTTTAAAAAAAAAAAAATATTTATAAATTTTCAGGAACCCCGGTTTGGGTAAAGGCCTCCTCCAAAGATGCCCATTTTTCTGTGGGTGCGTATACTTGTATAAATGATATCTTGTTACCTTCAATATTCATGTTGAGAGTTGCTACTCGTTCTGTTATCCCAATAAAGCTCTCTATACTGTTTTCCAGCGACTTGTGTATTATGAATCCCACCCCATATTGTCCAGGTGTACATCCAATGTAGCAAAGTATAAAGGTGTCGTGTTCTTCTATTTTGTTGCCCTGACATCTAACTTCCGAAATCCCCATGATATCGTAGTTAATTTTACTTAAACATTCTTCAAGTTCTAATAGTCGGTCGTATGTTGACAGGGTGTTGACGTTGTATGTTATAATATTTAAGTGACGGTTTAGCTTTGTGTGATTTTTTTGAAATTTTTAAAATTTTTAAGGTTGAGTTTGAGATTTGTATCTTTGGAGGGTTATGGTCTTAATCTTCCACGGTGACCAGCCGGGTTGGAAGATTTATTGTGTTTTTTATAGATGTTTGTTTACTTGTAGTATCGGTGTGAAGAGAGGGGGTTAGTTGCTATGCATTTTTATTCGGTGTATTTTTATTTGTCAAGAAATTTAGCATGCTTGGTTTTATAACTCTTTCTGTGACAATATTTGTTCCTGTTACCTTCATATTTGAGCAAGACTGTTGTTGTTTATTCTTTTTTGTTTTATTTTCTTGAGTATGTATATTCTCAGGGGATATTGAGAGATTTCTTTTATTCGCTGTGTTCCTGTTATTGTCTAGTATTATAAGTTTATCGTACTTTATTATGGCATTGTTCCCTTTTTCTCTCTCAATCTTTACTTGCTCTTGTAATTCTTTTCTTTTATTTAATATATCACGTGGATAGTCTTCTTGTATGTAGTATGTTGTGTCTTTCAGTGAAATTTTTTGTTTTAATATATCAATTTTTAATCGTAGATTAGTAAAAGTAACAACAATTGGTCTAGATCTTTCTCCTTTTTTTCCAATTCTCTTTATTTCTTGTATGTCTCTTCGTTCAATATTTAAATCCAAGTGGTTTTTGATAAATTCAACCAGTATGTTTTCCAAGTTTAAATAAGATGTCTCCTTTTCTTCTATTCCGAAAACTACAATGTTTCTTTGTCTTGCTTGTTTTTCTAGGAAATAAAGACGTTTCTCTTGATTTTCTACTTTCATTTGGAGGTTTTCATATTTTTCTTCTAATGTTCTAAATTTTTCTTCCATGATGTTATTTATGTTTTGTGTTACTTGTTCTGTCACTTTATCGGCGCTTTTTTGAATGGTGAGTTTTTGTTCATCCAACTCTTTTTGGATGTGGCGAAGTGCATTCATAATTTCCTCCATCATTTATGAGATTGTTTTTAATTAAATGTTAAAAATGTTGTTTATAGTACTGGTGGTGTCCTCTAGTGCCCCTTTGCTGAACTTTTAATTACAACTAAGTGGTGTCCTCTGTTGTATGGTAGTCGTAAATTAACCTATTATTGGCACTCCTCCTATTATTGGCACCCTTTCCTATTATTGGCACCCTTTCCTATTATTGGCACCTCTTCTAATACTGGTACTCGTCCTATTATTGGCACCCCTTCCTATTATTGGCACTGTACAGCGTAGTGCAGTCAAGTTCCAACAAGATGGCGCTGTTTTCAATTATTATATTGAGAATTGCTGAATCATCTAGTACATATTTAGGGTTTAGTACATCTGGGAATATAACATTTTATAATAATTAGCACAAAATTGGCTTAGAGGTAACCAAGCAGGTTAACACATTACAAAAGTTAAGCAACTTTTAGTCAGGCTGGTCTTAGGATTGGTGACCATTTCTTAGACATTGAAATCCCTCCGTACCTCGGAGAGCACGTTAACTGTCCCGGTAACTGAATTGAATAATTAATATTTAATTGAATTTTTAATTGAATGAATGAAATTGAACATCCAGAGAAGTCGTTACGGGTATTTGGAGCCCTAAAAATAAATCCTCGCGGTCAAACTACAGAACTTCGATATCGCCCATGGGTTGTAGAGGTCAGATGGCAGTCGCTTCATGGAAAATATCAAAGGTAAGCTACATCGCATTTATACTGGAAAACCGACCCCAACTGATTTGGGAAAAGGTTTGGTGGATGACGAATTAGCACAAAATCAAATAAATTTATTAAGTTTGTTGTCAATAACACTTAGGAATTCTACATATAAATGCCAGATTCTCAAGGCAACAAGTAAAACCTGTGATAAAGAACCTGGCAATATAAGCTCTCGACCACTCTCTTCAAGTCGCCAGTAATTCCATGAAACTTGGTGGGTGGCAGGCACGCTGAAATCACACGGACTAAAACTCACGGTTTCTCTTTTTCTTTCTTATTCCGTGTAAAATCTGGGTTAAAGGCAAAAACCAGTAGAACACTCCAAATAGAGACCGGTGAACCACCTATAATTAATTAACTTATATTGATATCTTACCTTTATTGGATTTCCCTCATGAGTCAAATGTTGTGCGCAAGTCTCGACCATACGGAGTGCCATCCAAGCTATCTGCGGCGCGTGTGTGTCAATTTTACGATGTAACCCACTTGCCACACAATATGCATCGCCTATAGTCTCCACCTAAAGAAACAAAATACTTGGGATATAGATACTAAATAGAAGATACAATAAACATAGGTATATAGGAACGCCACCAAGATCTTATGGGTCCAAACCAATCTTACTTACAAGTGGTAGGTTACATCTGCCGATCAACAGATGAGACTGCTAACCGAGAAAGCGGCAACAGGCTCACCCGTAATTATGTTTTAAAATTTCTAGGAAATATGCACAGGTAAGAATAAACTGTTAAACGGTCAGGACTTCGTTCATGTGAAATACTTGCTGAACATTCTTTCTTCGTGTTTGGTATGGAATTGTTGCATACTTTCAAAGCGAGTTCTCAAAGGGAATTAATTGTCCTTGTGTTTGCAACATTCCACATTTGCTAACGCGCACGCTACGCAGCGTCTGTGTAAGATTAGTATGTAAAGTAGCCTATTTTCTTATCCTAACTCCCATTAAGTTTATCAAAACTTTGTTCTGCGGTGAAGGTGTAAGTATTGGCAAAATGTGGGTGTACCCTTTAAAGCAAGAGGCATAATCATGTTTATGAGTACTTACAAAGTTGGCGCTGTTTTTATGTCAAGCATTTTTTCACCAACGTGCTGATCTCGCCCGCAATGCGTGTCGATTTCAAATTTAATATCTTATTAAAGTGCGGACGCCGGTTGCTATAGTAAAGGGGCTAGTCGCGAACTGATTTGACGATGACATCGACACGTATTGCGGGCGAGATCAGCAAGCTGGTGAAAAACGCATGTCAGGAAAAGTGCCATAATTAAAATATTCTTTAGCCACTGTTTAACTGATGATAAAAAAACGACGCGTACATATTTATGTAAGACTAGCGTTCGCCCGCGACTTCGTCCGCGTGGTTTTGGAATTTTTCCCGTTCCCGTCGTTTGTAATTATTGTTCCCGTCGCGTCACCCTTAATAACATCTAGCTTCGCAATTAATTATTTTAGAAAGAATTTCATTTCCACAAAATATGTTATAGTGAGTTAAGAGGTACAATTGTTTAGTACATTATTTTAACATAACATTAGCCGTTTGGCCACCGCACGCAACGGAATCGTCAGGTCAGGTTGGTGGAATGCTCAGCGTGGGCGAGTCAGCGCCGGGACCTCGTTGTGGGCTTGGGCGTAGATACCCTCTCACTGGAGACCATGCTACGAGCTGGTCTCCAGCGGGAGCCAGTGGAACGCGGCCGTTTCCTTCTGCGAGCAGGTTATGCTAGTGAAGGAGGCAGCCGATAGGGTGAGGGAGCGTACCCTCCACGCTGAGTTCCGAAGTGTGCGGCGAGGGCGCCGCAAACGTGACTACGCCCAGGACCATCGAATTTTCGAAACATTTTTCACTGCTGCTCCGCTCTTGTTCATCGTAGCGTGATGTTTTATAGCCTAGCCTTCTCCGATAAATGCACTTCTCAACAAATTTACATATTTTCAAATCGAACCAGTACTTTCTGACATTAACGCGTTCAAACAAACTCTTCTGCTTTATAATATTAAGTATAAAAGTATAGATAACGCATAACTTTTACAGACTAGTCCGATTTTGGCCATTAAAGTTGATTCACTTGGTCACGAAAGTTGGTCCCATATAAATTAGGAAAATAAAACCCTACACCTGGTGAGAAAAAAGAGTAATTTATCGCAAAGTACTCCGAATCTATGCAATATTTTTGAAGCAGTGCATCTACTTGCCTACCTATTATTATTAAAGGCGAAAATAGCACTTTTTAATAAGAAACTTGTTATAAGATCTGTTTCAACGCGAAATGAAAATATTATATTATTTTATTCTCAGAAGAGTGTCTTATTCAAATTACGCACGTAATTGTGTCACACTCAAATGTTAATTTCAACATCAAAAGAGATCTTGTCATCTAAAATGTTTAATTTATAGCTGTCAAACACATGTTTCCTGAAATTACTAGGTATTTCATTAACTAGTTACTTGGAGTTCAATTTTTGCTGAGGAAAAAACGAATCGAAAGCTTTGCTGGTGGCTTTTTAGGTTACCTCTGGCGCTCCGCAAGAATCGGGTTCCCAGACCCTCACTTATATCGAACAACATTTCTTATATTGTCCTGCACTTCGAGCTAGTTCGGAATAACTAGTTCTTCTGTGTGTGGGACGGGACTATCAAGCAGTACCTTGACATTGGCAAAATCATCGTTAATAACGATGGAGCCACGTTTAAAAAAAAGAAGAAGAAGAACTAGTTACTTGCTTAATGCCTGTAAGTTTTATAAAGAATTCGTTTTGTCTGTCTAAAACTTTCATAATCCTAATTCCCATTTATTTATTCTTATTAATATTTGTAAGATCTTCTTTCTTTAACATCTTATTAATTTAGACAATGGCCTTTCTATATATTTTTTTCTATTCTTGATACCCTAGCCAAACCATTTAATCGGATTTGGAGGACCAAGATATTTGGCCACAGTTTATAATATCGACGGTGGAAATGCAAAACAAATGAAACGCCACTTTGGTGGAAATTTAATTTTTTTATAAAGTTGGATAGAGTTTTGAATTCTCTATCGATCTGTCTAGGTTAAAAGTCAATCGGAAGCACTTTTTGACGTTTCATTTAAAGTACACAAGGGGATATTTTAAAAATACCCTCCCATTAAATGACCGTTTTATGATATATTTTTTTAACAATGTCAATAAATTAATTTTAAAATATTGTAAGTGACTTTTAAGTTAATGTCCGAACCTATTTTTCTACAAAGATCCCACATCATGCAATGTACCCTTCCAAATTAATTTTTAATTTGGTCTTTCAATGCATTTTCCCCGATAACTTATGTCTTAACGTGTCGTAACACGTATTGTTCCTCGAAAGTAAACTACCAGTCATGGCGTTTCAGTTGTTATTCCCTTTCTACTTTTTAATAAGAATGTCGTATCAGTAACTACTGATTAATTTTGAGTAAATGAAAATTGAGTAATCATTTACTTTGTAATAAATAAGGCTATAAAACCTTTATCATCAAAAAATTATTATGTACACTGACACAATCTTCAACAAATCTTCAACAAATCTTCAACAATTTCATGAAGGAGATATCTATCGAAATAAACAAGATCATTTACCTAAATCCCTTTCCCTTAAATTGCACAACATTTAAACTTCGATCTAAAAATGTAACAGACATCGTACATAAAAGTATCTTTCATATTGTTTATTTTTCATCGAAGTTAATTGAAGCATTTATCCTTCTATGTTTTTAATTTGGTTTTTTCGGTTTTTACGGAGATATGGTGAATGAATTAATTTGTCCTTTCAAGTTTCTTCTCTTGAAGGCCTATGAAGTGTTTTGCCCTGCTTACTCAAAATGTCATATACATGAAACGCCACGTTTTTCTTAATTAATTGACTTTAATTAATTTATATTAAATACAAAATGTACAGCACAAGAAACTGAATCTACTAACAAAATTTGAAAAAAAATCCATTAACAAACAAAGAACTTATTTGATCATTTTTGTTAAAATTTAACCTTTAAACAACTCTGCTGAACAATTGGCCAAATGGCATTTCATTCGTTTCTCCTTTCCACCGTCGATATTATTATGTTGTTATAATAATTAAATAATATGCAAAATTTCATTAAGTTTTAACAATATTCCTAAGCTTTAATTAGATATTTTGACTGCTTCGGTGGCGTAGTCGGTACCCGCTTTCGACGCTGGAGTCGGGTTCGATTCCCGGTCGGGACAAACTTTGTGTGATGTTTGAACCTAAATCTGTACGTTTCCATATAAAAAAAATATTTAAGTACTTATTTAAATCAGTTTATCCAGTAGGTACTCATATCACAAGCTCTGCTTAGTTTGAGACTAGATGGTGTTGTGTGAATTGTCTTAACATATTTATATATTTATTTATATGTATATTATATGCATGTACAAAAGAACTACATACATTACCGCAACCATATTATCAAAACCCTTCGAAATAGAAATTACCCTAAATAAGTATAAGCATAATGAATTCAATTTGAAACATTTCAGTATAGTGTGCCAGATACTCGAAGTTACATTATTTTAAATTAAATGCTACAAAATTTAATAGATCGTACTTATACTTTAGAAACTTGTAATGTCTTTTTTTAATACTTTTTCACCTTAAATCTACTACATAGATGTAAATGACACTTTTCCCCGGTAATCTAAAATAGATTGGAATTTCGAACCAACAACTTAACGTATCAGTTAGTTTGAACAAAAAAATACGCTAAACATTGACACAAAGATCGACTTCAAATTACTAATACTTCTAATTACTTTACCGGAATGGTGACAGATAATTGTTGAACACACACACATATCAAGCCTATATCCCCGAAGGGGTAGGCAGAGGTGCATTACACACCCACAATTTGCGAGTATTTTCAGTCCCACGTAACAGGGCCATTTTGAAAAAAATTGAAACCCGCCTTGCGATGAAATTTTAATGTTGATGAAAGGCAACAAAATCTTACAGTTAGTTAGTTAGTCTTACAGTCCCATTACAGTCCTGGGTGTCTCGACTATATAATTGACTATCTATATATAGAATTGTTGAAATGGGGACTAAATTGGAATGGGACAACTCAGACAGCAGTAGCTTTCAATTTAAGAAAAATGAAATCAGCTCACTAAGTCGAATGATAAATATAGGAAGCAACAAACATAAGAGTAAAAATACAGTCGAATTGAAAATAATTTTACCTTATAAACATCAAGTTCTTCGCAGAAAACATCGAACACACTGTATAGGTCTTCAAGCATAGCGATTACCATCATCGGCGTGGCTGTAGCACATATCGATGTGAACCCAACAATATCGCTGAACAACATTGTGACGTCATCGTGACTCTTTGCCTCGATCTTTTCACCTAATAAAAGGTTAGGCTAAATTTAAAACTTATTTTTGGCGATGGATTTTTTTATGTACTTAATTTAGTATTTAATTTGACTTATTTAACAATTACAACATACATAATAGTAGATGAAAATACTTCATACACTTACTAAAAACTATACACATTAAAATCTACACTATATATAGCAGGCGTCAAAGAACTCCTCCGCCTCATCGCCGACTGGCAATAGAATTGAATACAATTCAAAATATTCTTTACATATCTATTTACTAGTATTCATGTCATTATCACAGTATAGGGCTGACTAGTTCCAGCCAGCTATAACTATAATAAATCACTACATATTATAAAACAAAGTCGTTTCCCGTCTGCCTGTCCCTGTATGCTTAGATCTTTAAAACTACGCAACGGATTCTGATGTGTTTTTTTAATAGATAGAGTGGTTTACGAGGCAATTTTAAGTAAGTATATAATTTGTGAAACGGGCGAAGCCACGGGCTTCTGGTAGTAACCAATAAAATGAGAAACAAAATGGTTTCTTTTCGATACCAAACAATAAAAGACGTAATAAAATATTTTATGCACATACTTTCTACATTACTGTCCATATTTTACCTAGGTAGGTACCTATAACAATTCATACCATTTACATTGTCTCACAAGACTGCAATATATTTTCGAGGTAGAACTCCAGCACTTGAATATACAGCACGAACTTAATCACCGACCATAAATTTTATAACAATCCCCTTTTGCGGTGTTATGACGACCTATTTATTAAACACAAATGCCTACTACAGACCCATCCCACGTTATTATTTATATAATTATACAATCTTACTAAGGAGTTGCACCTCCATAAAACTTTGTAAACCTTTATAAACTTATGTATTCGCGAGTTTTGAACGAGAAAATACTTCGAATCTCAATCTAAAACCTAATTCACTGTAGGTTCAAAGTTACATAATAAATCTTATTTTCTGAATTATTCCTCTGTACTGAGACCTCATTACCTTTACACGTATAACACTTAAAAATTTCACAACTCAATTAACAAACGGGAGTTTTGGGTTTCAAAACATACTGAGTACTTGAATTAAGTTATGCATAAAACAATTTCTCGTGTGATTTACTTAGAAACTTACCTAACCACAGTCTCTTGGCGATGTGGGGTGGGAATATTAGATGGAGTAAGCTGACGTTTTTCTGACGCTCCTTGTCGACTGCTTTACTTGCTTCTTCTATTGAATTCTTCAGTTTATCCATACGTCTTCGAAGGCCATCCTGATGTAAACAGATACAGCAAATAAATAACACATTTTGTGGACTTGTACAATAAGAATTAATATTGCCATTCAGCTTATCAATGCAGACAACTTTAGGAACCTGTCCAGTCAGCAATGACACGGAGGACTTTTTAAATCTGTACACTTTAAGATTCGGTACTCAATTATTGTTTATTTGATTCTATCATGCAGCCAGTTCATAACATAATGACTGAAATTATGCGTTATTAATATAATTATTACTGTAATTAGCAGACCTAATTACTACCCATTGATGTCAAGACCTTTTTCAAGCACAGCAAAATAATGATACTTTTGGCCCAATTTAACGCAAAGCCAGTGCCCGTTTGTTGTAGGTTTAACATTCTAGAGTTACTAACGATGTTGTTATGTAACAAGAGTACAATAATGCAGAAAGTAAAAGGACTTACAATACTCAAGTTTGCAACAAAGAACGTAGAGTAACAACTAAGTTCTTGGGAGTCTTGCAAGATTGCAAGTATGTATATTCCAAAAACTTAAGTTACAATCGTCAGTTGATTTAGTGTTATAATAGTTACCCAACTGTACCGTAAAGTTAGGCAAATATTTACCTTTTAGAACTCTTTATAGATAATTACTAGTTAAGATACTAAGAGGCCCTATCTGTTGATTGGGCCTCTCGGGCGGTCCTACGTCTTCCTTACCTCCACGAGGTGCACCTGCTGATACGAAGAACCAGGCTCTGACAAATATATATACTCACCCTATTTAGTAGAAATTAACTGGCAAAAT
This sequence comes from Nudaria mundana, assembly GCA_963556515.1. Classification (NCBI taxonomy): domain Eukaryota; kingdom Metazoa; phylum Arthropoda; class Insecta; order Lepidoptera; family Erebidae; genus Nudaria; species Nudaria mundana. The sequence goes on along the minus strand of OY748302.1, from coordinate 13,353,064 downwards.
GTGGGTGAAATAATCGTCTCTGTCTGATCTATTGTGTTTTTTGTGTGTGTGCTCTAAATACTTAAAATAAGATCTTGAAAAAGTTTTTAAACTCTAACGTACCTGAGCTCTGGCTTGTTCTCCAACTAGTATTACATCTCTCGTCGCGTCGTGAAGAGGAATGTCAGAGATGAATAACCCTCTTCCAGTGAGGCCTTCAAGACCATCCAAGAATGGCGATCCAACGAACAGAAGGGAATCGGATTCCGAGCAGAACACCATTTGACCTTTGATCTCCAGACCCTGACAGACAAAAGAAAAAGAAATTGACAATTTTCATCAATGCAAATTATCTCATTCCTATCGTAATCTATATAAAGTACCAATCTAATGTATGACCAAATATAATAGACGTTTATACCGCTTACATAACACAGTATTAATATCTAAAAAGTATAGGATAAAATGATCAAATTAATTGAGCCCGTTCCGTATCGCTCCCGGTGCAAAAAGTGCTCAATTTGCTGATTTGAGAGCGTTGCCTCTCTGAATGACAAAAGACAATACTTGCACCAGGAAAGGTTCATTCTTATCCTAATCAGGCAACCTATGAACTACTGAAATATCGTAGATAACAATACTTTCACATTCGAGTATGGTTCGTTTGAAAGTGTCATAGTTAGTATTAAAGTATATCATCAGTTCTCTTGATCTTATTTTCATAATATGAAAATAAGATGAAAATCAAGAAAAAATATAATGTTTACCAGAGCTGGCGCCAAAATAGCACAATTACCAACCCCGGACTTGTCGCACAGCTCCGCCTTACAGTCGTCGACAACTGTGACTACTGGTGAGGCGTCGAGCTCAAGCAGCGACGGGTTTTTGTCCCCGCCGACGTCGCCTCTACCTGTACGTCGGCAGGGGAGAGGCCGGCCACCGACTGGCTTGGGACCCCGAGGCCCTCCGGCTTCGATTACGGACCCCGCTACCGGTGGTAATGTGCACCGCATTCGATGGAACTTCGGTATGAATGAAAACGTGATGCGGGCATATTTTGTGGCTACAGAGGGGGGAACTAACATCACTGCGTACCGTGTTCGCATGCTACGTCTGTTTCGGGTACTTGAACCAGATGTCAACGTATCGGCACAACGCCTATCGGATCAGGTGCGCGCAATGAAATAACGCAAGAAAACATCATCTCACATGTTGGTGAAGAAGTGAGTGATGCTGCTATACCTGTAAGTACTCAATACAATGAGGAATTAAGGAGCGCTTTGGAGCGAGCGATTGGTGAGTTTCAATCTGTCCCTATTGAGTGTAGACCACGGCTTCCGCGTTTGCCCACACATAAAAAAAAAGTGGCGCTAGTGTGTGCCCTAGACTCGATGTTAACATCGTTTTTTAACAACTGCAGAAACATTACTGATGCCCATTCCATTCTGTACTGTGCAGCTGTTGCAGTATATCGAATAGCTGGTGTTAAATTTTTTAAACAAGAAACAGCTATTCGACCAAAGCCTGCTGTACCAGCTTGGCAGTGCAGAATTGAACGGCGCATCAACGAGGCAAGGGTGCTCATTGGCAAGCTACGCTGCTTCAGGACGGGCAATACACGCCCGAGAGTCATGCGCTTTGTGACCCGTGCATTCGTGGGAACTAATATTAGGCCCTGTGAATACTCTGTTCGGGTCACAGAGCGCATCGATTACCTGAAGCAGAAAGTTTATGCGTGGGCGAACCGCATAAGGCGGTACAAAAAAAGAGTGGACAGATACACTCAGAATCGCTTGTTCCAAAAAAAATTAGAGGTGGATATATAGATGGTGGAAGCGACGTTTTTTTTTTTTTTTTTTTTTTATATTTGGTTCGCCAAATTGACGCCGCCCGCCTGGTGGTAAGTCGTGACGACGTCTAGCGATTGTGGGCCACTCTCACAGCACACATTACTATTGAGAGTGGCCCTCAACTTGACGACCTACTGATGTGCCTCTTCACGCTCCGCTTAAAGAACCCAGGATTATATGTGGGAGGAAACACGTGCACAGGCAGGGCGTTCCAGGCCACTATCGTTCGGCAGAGAAACGAACGTTTAAAACGTTCGGTTCTCGCGAACATGCTATCCACTGTGTGGGGGTGGCATCTCTGCCCGGCACGAGTCGTTCGGGATCGGAAGGAAGAGGGTGGGATCAGATTGAAGAGCTCTTCAGAACACTCGCCGTGGTAAATACGGTAGAATGCGGCCAAGGAAGCTATTGTTCGGCGCTGAGCTAGCGGCTCAAGGCTTCCCGTTACCTCCGGACAACCTATAATACGGATAGCCCGTCGCTGCATAGCGTCGAGAGCGTCCAGCAGATACTTCGCGGAGCCGTCCCAGAGGTGAGAGCAGTATTCGACGCAGGGTCTAATCTGCGTCTTGTACAGCAGACACCTCTGGTCCGGTGTAAAGAATCTCTTTACCTTATTCAGTATTCCTAGTTTCCGCGAAGCTAGCCCTATACATCTTTCGATGTAGTTTTTATTATTGAGCTCTCGACGAACGTCTATGCCAAGGATATCAAGGTTGTCCTTCATTGGTAATAATGCATTCTGAAGAGAGGGTAGGGGAAGGAAAGGGGATTTCTTCGCAGTAAATGCACACGCCTGTGTTTTGCGGGCATTGAACTCGACCAGGTTCTAACCTAACTCGGATGTGACTGATGGGAGTCACCTGATACTGTTTCTACAGTTAACTTTTGGAAAAGCATCTGGTCGACGCCCGTCAGTCATACACAGGATACGTGGATTAGGGATGTTGAGCGGGCGTGTGAACCAATTCCAGCTATGGAACCTATAACCATATCTGAAGAAGATATTGGTTGTGCAGTTCGTTCGTTGCCAAATTGGAAATCTGCTGGACCGGACGGACTGCACAACTTTTGGTTAAAATGGTTCCGTAGCTCACACGCTTGCTTGGCATCTTGCTTCCAGTCATCCCTTGAGTCAGCGTCGCTTCCAGCTTTTATGACTACCGGAGTAACCCACCTCCTATACAAGTCTGGTAGTACCACAGACCCCAAAAATTATAGACCTATAACTTGTCTACCTACCATATACAAACTTTTTACATCCATCCTGAGAGTAAAAATATATTCACATGTACAAAACAATAACATCTTGTCAATCTCTCAGAATGGATGTAAAAGTGCGGCACGTGGTACGAAAGAGCTCCTTATTATTGACATGGCTGTTTGCCAGCAGGTACGCCGCAACCGAAAGAACCTTGCGACATGCTCGATTGACTATAAGAAAGCGTATGATTCTGTGCCTCATACATGGCTTCGGAGGGTGCTAGAGCTGTATAAAGTTGATGCAACTCTATGCACCTTTTTGGGGTCATGTATGAGACAATGGAGTACGGTTCTTGTTTATCCAGGGTGTCGTCAGGTTCTAGGAGGTGGTGTACCAATAGGGATTGAGAGAGGTATATTCCAGGGTGATAGTCTGAGTCCGTTGTGGTTTTGTCTAGCACTGAATCCTCTCAGTACGTTACTAGAGGGTTCAGGGTTAGGCTATCGGATGCGCAGAGGGGGTTAAATTTTGTCCCACCTTTTTTACATGGATGACCTAAAGTTATTTGCCCCTAATGGCCCCGATTTGATGGCTTTGCTAAAAGTTACTGAAACTTTTAGTAAGGCCATCAGTATGGAGTTTGGGGTAAATAAGTGTGCGGTCATGCATGTAAAAAGGGGCGGGATTGTGGAATCTGAAGGAGTCAATCTTTCAGATTTCACACGATTTGGGTCGCTCTCCGCAACCGAAACCTACAAATATCTAAGTATGTCTCAAGCTCTGTGTATTGCTGAGACTGACATGAAACAGAAGTTGCAGGATCGTTTCTTTGGCCGCCTGAAAAAAATACTGAAAAGTCTTTTATCAGGCGGTAACAAGGTGCGTGCTGTCAACGGCTGGGCCATGCCAGTCTTAGTATACTCTTTTGGCATACTTAGATGGACTCAGACGGAGTTAGAAGCTCTGGATAGGAAGGTGCGTTGTCTATTGACTTCATATCGAATGCACCACCCACGTTCGTCAGTAATGAGGTTGTATATACCACGGAAATGTGGGGGTCGAGGATTTTTAAATGCGAAGACTCTCCATAACCGTGAGATATGCAACCTTAGAGAGTATTTCCTGCAGGTGGACGTGTATGTGCATCGAGATGTTGTGGCAATAGACAACGGACTGACCCCGCTGTCCCTTGCGAAAGAGAACTGGCGCAAACCTGTAATATTAAGTGTATCTGATCGGAAGGAAATATGGAAGAGCAAGGAACTGCATGGTCGATTTTATTGGGCTCTAAATGGACCCGATGTTGATTCAATAGCGTCGGTATCCTGGTTACGATTTGGTGATCTCTTCGGAGAAACTGAGGGTTTTATCTGTGCAATCACTGACGAAGTCGTGATGACGAATAACTATCGGAGATTTATTGTCAAAGATGGGACGCTAGACATTTGTCGGGCATGACATCGTCCCGGAGAATCTTTAAGACATATTATCTCTGGTTGTTCCCGTCTTGCGAACGGTGAGTATTTGCACAGACACAACCAAGTAGCCAGGATTATCCACCAGCAACTTGCTCTAAAGTATAACCTTGTCAACGTGGAGGTACCTTATTACAAGTATGTGCCCGACCCAGTTCTTGAGAACGGTCATGTCACATTGTATTGGGATCGATCTATTGTCACTGATAGGACTGTTGTAGCTAACAGACCTGATATAGTGATAATGGATCGATTAAAGCGCCTTGCAGTAATTGTCGATATCACTGTGCCACATGACGAGAATCTCGTGAAAGCAGAAAAAGATAAGCAAATTAAATATTTAGACCTAGCTCACGAGATTGTCGACATGTGGGATGTTGATTCGGCGATTATTGTTCCGATAGTCGTATCTGCGCATGGTCTAATAGCCAAGAGCCTCGACCTCCACCTACAGAGGCTCGCGTTAGGCAGCTGGGTCAAGGGCTTGATGCAAAAGGCGGTTCTGTTGAATACGGCTCGTATTGTGCGGAAGTTCCTGTCTCTGGAGCCATAGCCCTGTACCCGATGCCGGTGGGTTACTGTTTTTTGTATTTTTAAATGTATTTTTTATAAATCTATTTAAAAATGTAATAAATATGTGTTAAGTGTTAATAAAGAGAATAATAATAATAATTGTTTATAATAATAATTGTTTATTTGCAATCCACAAACTAAAACTAAAACATTTGACAGTTGAAGATGGTATGGACAATATTCAGTAGTTTAGAGTGCGGATAGCTGGTGCCTGTGGTAGGTAACGAGACCTGAATTACAAAAATTACAAAAATTAATTACAAGAATTACAAAAATCGTACATTACACAAAACAATGATATTTACACGGATTTCTGTAGCAAGTGTGAATGTTTGCGTTAGTGTGTGTAAATGTGTAGCGATGTGTAAAAGAGAAAATAAATTTAAAAATTAAAGAAAGTATAAATTGATAAATTGAACTAAAATTAGGAGGGTACAACCAACAGTTCCTCAATTATCAAATTATACTTATAATACCTACATACTACCCACGTTTACATGTTTACTGGTACCCTGGACCATTTATTCACATTTAACATGTTTTGTAATATCTTACAGCTTGTCAAGGTGTGTTTCTAGCCAGCGGCGGCCTTACCCATTGCGAGGCTCCAGGCGGCAGGTCTTTGCAAGGCCACTTTATTTATACCGCGGCCCAATGCCTCGGCCGCCCCTTCGTCCATTGCTGGGCGCCCCAGGTACGCACTCGGAAGTATTCCCTGTGGCGCCGGCGTACTTTGGCCAACTATGCCCTCTGTCTGGGGTTGGGTGGGGTTTTATCCAGGGTCGGTGAGTAAATGTGCGTTCTGCGGGGTTTCAGCACTGTAGCTGATCGTAGATGAGTCAGCGATGCCCTGGCTACATACTTCGGAACTCAGCAGGGAAGGTACGCTCCTTCTCCCTCTCAGCCGCCACCTTCTCGAGCATGACGTGCTCGGAGAAGGAAATGGCCACATTCCACCTACTCCCGCCGAAGACCATGGCTTGAAGTATGGTCTCCAGGGAGAGGGTATCCACACCCAGACCCACTACGAGGTCCCGGCGCTGACTCGCCCACGCTGCCCCACAGCACGCAACCAGATTCGCTCACCGACGCGGGATAACACCGTACCCCAACGACGCGGGATTCTCATTCCTACCAAACCCCCGTAGAGACCACAGAGGTGGTCAGGGTCCGCCGGGCGCCACTGGAAATACCTTCTGCGTGTGAACCAGAGACACCCAGCAACGGATGTTAGAGCAGCCGCGGATTTAAAAAAAAGCCACGTTGTTGGCTGTCAATCCGCCCATACGGGGGTGTATAAGGCCACAATCCGACTCCGTACCCCGTACCCGGAGACACGGCGAAGCCCTTTGTCTTTCTTGAAAATTAAGAGATGCTAAAATAGGTAGGTCTGGTTGTTGTACGGTACACGGTACATTAAAGACTTTGAACTCATTGCAAGCAAAATAAATCCAAGGTGGCAAGAGTTCAATTAGGTATGTTTTGAAAAATGAAATAGTTTTCTCACTTTAGTTTAATTTACTGTTATATTATAATTTTAATAAATAATTAAGGATAATATCAAAAATTAAACAAAAAACCTATATTTAAAAAACAATTTATTTTTGCTTGGGTCGTTGTGCGAGGCCCCCTGCAAGCGCGAGGCCCCGGGCGATTGCCCCGTTCGCCCCCCCCTAAGGCCGCCACTGTTTCTGGTATGCTAGAAAAGTAAGTCTGGTATGCAAGTAAAAAGAGCGAATGACCTCCAATTGCTCAGCTTTTTTAATTGGATCACAAATACTAAAACATTAGAGGGGTTTAATTTGTTGCATTTACCCTCCCCTTCATCCTCTTACCCGGAAGACATCGAATTACTATTAACCCTGTATTAATATATCTAAACTTTTAAACTTCCAATTAAAACGTTTATGTAATTAGTTAATTTAAGTAATTCCAGTACCGGAGGTAACAAGTAATGTTTTCATAAATATCTTAGTAACTTTGAACCCTATATAAATGTGTATTTGTCTGGTATAACCCAAGTATAACAAAAGCCTTGATATTAAACCTCCAAGAGATCGAACCGTAATAATGTTCGTCCCTAAATATTTTTCAAAGCATTAAATTCTTAACCCCACAGCCAGGGCTCGGGGGATTCTTTATAGAGTAAAGAGTAGTGACACGGAATTTATTTTCTCACCTCATAGAATTAGTTTCTATGATACTTTATTTTATTTTATTGACTTTTGGCGGGCATCGGCCCGCGCGATTTTATTCATTGTTTTTTTTATATTAGCCCGTTTATTATATTAATACCTAAGTACTATCTGTTGCGGACGTTGATAAACCGACCTTTTTATATAATAACTCTGGGGTCACCCTCATTTTATATTTTAGTTCTAAAATTATACATCTATACTAGCGGACCCAACAGACGTAGCCCTGCAAAAAAAAGAACCAAATTGAAGGGTTCAATTCGAGAAGGGGTTAACTGAGTAATCGTAATTTTGCAGAAAATGGGTCTAAAGTTTGGTGGGTTTATTTTGATGTTAAGCATAGCAAAACGTTATCAAAAAGGTTGGGAAAACTTTTAAATAATAACCTTTATTGTGTATTTTATAATTATATACACAAAAATAGAGCTAAAATATATAGCCCTTTCAGACCTAGCACTCACTTTTGTGAGGGTAATTTTACGATTTTTCATACGTTTACTCGGGATCGGTAAACGCACGGGGACGAACTCGCACGAAAGTTAGAGTAGTCCTTTATGCCTACGATTTTTTTCGCGGCGGGGGGTGGCGTCTCTGCGGAAGTGTGCGTCTGAGGTGCGAGCGAGGCGTACGTGTCGTGACATGTCACCGGGTCGATCAAACATTTGGTTCTGGTAAGTGTTATTCATGTTTGTTTTTGTTTTATTGTGTTTAGAATGAGTTAAAAATAGCCCGCAAGATTAATAATAGTGGATTACTGATTATTTTCAATAGATTTTGGTGCCGCAAAAATCTCCCTCACGATTGTGAGGGCTCGCTCTGAACTTAACTATTTGTAGGTATTTTCATACAAATTAAAAACTGTTTTGTGCTTTGTTTTAGATATTTTTTACATGGTAAACAATTATTATGAGCGAAAGAAACTTAATTCACGATGACGAAGGTGTTATGGCGGTCTTATATGATTCGGACTTCGGTGGGGACTCCGATGAAGATGAAAGTTGGATGCCCCCAGGGGAAGCACCCGAAATCTCATCGGATGAAGACCAAGAGGTAGGTGATAGAGCTCCTGTTGTAGCTGCACCAGCTGCTCGAAATATCTTGACTAGGCGAATGTTTAGTGGGAAACCTATGCCTTCAGTTACTATAACTGTGGAAGAGGTATGCTTTTTATTAAGTATATAATCGGGTTTTATGTAATTCTATGTAGGTACCTATTATTGTCCCACTTATTTCTACCTATATTTTCTTTTTCTTAGGTATTATCGCCTGCTGAATACTTTTAGAAGTACTTCACAGATGAAGTGTACGATAAATTCGCATTGTTCACAAATATATACTACCAAACAACTAATAACCAGGTGGTGAAACATCCTATCACTGCAGCTGATGTAAAGAAGTTCTTTGGTATTAATGGTAATCTTGGCTGTGTGAAATACCCTAGAATCAAAATGGCGTGGCTGCAGAGATTTAGGTTGCCGTATATTACAGATGCAATGACGAGAGACAGGTTCTTTCTCATTAGGGCCAATTTACATATTGTTGACAAGGCAGCTGTTCCAGCTCCAGAAAAAACTCAAAATCGGCTATGGCTCGTTCAAACTATGATTGACACGGTTCGTAACAGATACCTGGAGTTGCCTAGGATTCATGGTAAATATTCAATTGACGAGCAAATAGTACCCTTTCTCGGAAAATGCCCAGACACAAACAATTTGTTCCGGGAAAACCTAGACCAGTGGGCCTGAAAAATTTCGTAATTACTACGTCAAAATGTTTGATATTAGATTTTGAGATTTATCAAGGAAATACTACGCCTTTCCCAGACACCACACTTGGTTTAGGTCCATCGGTGGTTATCAGGTTGATACAAACATTACCTAAAGGTAGTATCATATTTTTCGACCGGTATTTCACCACAATTCCATTAATGGAGAAATTAATTAGGGAAGAAATGGAAGTTACGGGAACAATTATGAACAACCGATTCAAAGGATATTCCTTCACAAAAGATACACAAATGAGACGAGGAGATTACGAAGAAGTGGTCAACAGAGAAAAAAGCATTTGTGTTGTTAAATGGAAGGAAGACTGAAAAAAGTTCCTATTAGCAATAAATGTTAGTTTTGTTGATTGTGTGTAAGAAAAAGCACTAATATTAATATTAAATAAATTAATGCTGTTAATTTTTGTAAATTTATACGGTTATCTCGATAATTACAGTTGCATTTTCTATAATAAATGGTCTTATTTCTCAACCCTCACAATTGTGAGTGTACTTGAAATGGGCCCGACCCCTCACTTTAGTGAGTATCGTGAAAAACCGCTTTTCAGTTTTCCTAGATTTTTTCATTATTATTATTTTTCAGCTACCCCAAATTAGCTAGAATCACTAACTTTTATTTTGAAATACCTTTCCATTTAGCGTCAGGTCTGAAAGGTAACTGTAAATATCTGATGATTTTTACTTAAACCCAAATTGCGCGTGAATAATGATGCACTTCGTGAGTATAAAAACGATTTAATGTGAAACAAACCGTTTGTCCTCTAATATATTACGGATTTAGTCCTTTTAGAAATTAGATTATTGGAAATTAACCCATTATTGTGTTTTATTAATGCCACTATTGCTAGCCTTCTACACGACAGAGGTCGGTATTTTTGTGTACAATGGATGTTTGTCTTGTTCTGGGTGTTTTTATATATCGTAAATATGTATTTAGAAAAAAGTATTAAGCTCTGTTTACCCATTGTCTACAACCCATTTTTTGTTTTCAATTCTGCGAGTCCGCGGCCTCTCCCATGTCACACTGGAAGGCATTTCCAGCGGCGCCCGGTGGACTTTGGCCACCTGTGTGGCCTCTTTGGGGGTTTGGTCGGAATGAAAATCCCGCGTCGTTGGGGTTGGGATTTATCCCGCGTCGGTGAGTGAATCTGGTCGCATGCTGTGGGAAAATACCCCGAAACACGCAGCCCTTCTAGCCTGCTTCTGTAAGGACGGCGGGTCGCTATCCCACCGTCCTCATGTCCCGATGATGGATGTAGATGGTCCTGGGCGTAGATGAGTCTGCGGCGGCCTGACCGCTGACTGCGAAACTCAGTAGGGAGGGTACGCTACCTTTCTCTCTCGGCCGCCTCCTTCGTGAGCATGACTTGCTCGCAGAAGAACACAGCCGCGTTCCACCTACTCGCGCTGGAGACCATGGCTTGGAGCATGGTTTCCAGTGAGAGAATATCCACGCCCAGACCCGTTACGAGGTCCCGGCGCTGACTCACCCACGCTGAGCACCCCACCTACAGAGTGCGGTGTCGTCGTCGGAAACCTCGCAGTGTTGACACCGGGGTGTGACCTCACGATGGATGCGAAACAGGTAGCTACCGAAGCATCCATGCCCGGTAACGATCTGCGTCTCACGATATGTGACGTCACCATGCCGTCTCTGCAGCCACTCGTCCATGATCCGTCTCACCACCGAGGTTACGGTGGTTCCCCACTTTGGTTGCTCAAGTCGCACTCTTCAATTCTCCATGAGATCCTGGTGGAGTTGGGACCGCTGGTCCTCGATTTCTCAAGACGCAGGCCTGAGGTCCCTCTCCAGCGCTTCCTTGAGCTATTCCATCTCCAGTCCCAGCCGCCGTATCCGACCCACGACTGGAGCAACACCCGTCGTCACCTTGTGTGCTGCCTCCTGATGCGTTGCACCCCGTGCCGTGACGAGGGTATAGTCGGCGTAGCACGTCACGCCGACGACCTCAGGCAACGCACCCCGCAGCACCGAGTCGTAGCCGATGTTCCACAGAAGCGGTCCCAGTACCGACCCCTGTGGAACACCGCACGACACATCTCGCCGAGCTGGTCCGAGCCAGCTAGGGTAAGCTATGGCCCTCTCCGAAAGGTAAGCCCGACAATACGAAGGAGGTAGAGAGGCGTTTCGTGATACACGAGCGCCTCCCTAACGCAGCTCCATGGCAAGGTGTTGAAAGCGTTGGCGATGTCAAGAGACACCGCCATCACCACCTTGCCTTGCGAGACTGCTGCCTCCGTCAGGCTCCTCACGCATGATTGCGTTCACGGTGGATGTCTACTATCCATGAACAAGGTTCGCTTTATATGGGGACAGTTTGCGATGTATGAATGTGTGAGATTATTATTATGATTAACAAGTACACAAATAAAACTATATAAACATCTTTCATGATCTTTTTTAAGAAAATCAAAATAAAAAACATAAAGAATGCAGGTACTCGTTTCGGATTCTTTCATAGAAAAAAACGTTTTTCCATCGCGATATACCTGAGTTGATTTCTAATATCATTCTCGAATGTGCCATCTCTTTAATGCAAAAAAGGGTTTATTGTCGCATAGAAGAAAAACACTGAAATTTTTACGTTGTAAAGTTAGTGCAAAAATGATTTAAATTACATTAATCCTGTCTTGAAACAATTCACTTAGCTCATCAGATGTGTTTGTGAACGTTAAAATAGCTTATATTATGATATATCCTTTTTTTATTTGAACAAAGTAGAATTATGTAATTTTTGGTAAATTTACAAGCATTAAATCCTTTTTGAATTAGCGAAGTCTAATTCTATGTCAGTTAAACCCTTTTTAGACTGAATATATCGAGATACGTAAAGAATTTCACTTTTCTGTTAATGTCATAAGGAATTTTACTACGAATCCAACGGTACCCATAAGTCGTTTTGCGTAAAAACGTCAGTTAACCCCTTCTCGAATTAACCCTTCAATTGTGAATCTAAACCATTCTCGAATCCCCTTGAACACACAAATAAAAATTCATCAACATCGGTCCAGCCGTTTAGGAGGAGCTCAGTGACATGCACACGTACAGTAGAATTATATATATATAAAGATAAAGATATTCTTAAACGTTGCACTTGATATTGCAACCTTAATACTACCATTGTTGAGCAAGGTTAGATATTACATATTATACATGTTTCGACACGAGACCAATGTACATTCGTCCACATTTAGTCTTAAGAAAATGTGTAATTTACCTATCAGTTATAGAAAAAGAGTGGCCGTGAGTTTTATTGCCAGGTTCTTTCTATCGGCTCTACCTATTGCATTGCGAATCTGGCAGTTCATGTAAATATAGAAGCAATAATAGTTTTATTTTAAGTACTTACTGACGTCGAGGCCACCAGAACCAGAGCGGCCCAAACCACAATTTGTGAAATATTAGTTGACCACGGCAATGCCCCTTTCCACACCCCTAAGTTCATAGGCAGAGTGGCCCACAAAAAATATCAGTAAAAAATCACGACATCATCATTCACCGAGCCCTTTTCCAACTAAAGTTGGGGTCGGCTTTCCAGTCTAACTGCGATTCAGCTGAACATCGATATTTTCCGTGAAGTGACAACCATCTGACCTCCACAACCCATGAGCAACATCGAAGTTCTGTAGTTGGACCGGTCGGATTTTTGATTTAGGGCTCCAACTACCCCTAACGACTGCCATAGATGTTTGTATGACAACCGGGACCGACGGCTTAACGTGCTCTCCGAGACACGGAGGGGTCTCAGTGTCTTAAGAAATGGTCACTGATCCTAAGACCGGCCTGACTCGATGTTGCTTAACCTTTGTTATGTGTTAACATTGTCGGTTACCACTAGACCACGAGCCCCTCACGAATCACGACATGGCGTTAAAAAAGTTGTTGTGGCATTTTGATTTTTAACACAATGTTAATAGAGCACAGTGGCCCAGATCACATGGGTCACTATGGTATTTATCGCCATTACGGCTCATGTGACTTGGGCCACTCTGGTCTTTGATACTTACATGCAAACATTATTGTTTATGCGGTTACAAAACTGGTGTTTTTACGCAATAAGTGTGTATAGATCTACATGAATGTTTGAGAATTACCTGCGCCTGCGATAACAACGAGCAATCTAAAAAAAATGAACTTACTGTCGCCAAAGAACTTCATTTGCGTAAAGTGGAGTCTGCGATGAATAATTTAAAACTTGACATGCAAAATCCTAAGCTGGATAACAATACTACTGTCATAATCTTTGACCTAATGAAGACTCTGCCAACACCAGTAATTTCAACTGGTATTTGCTACTACAAGCGTCAGCTGTGGACCTACTGTTTAGGTATTCACAATGCTGGTACAGACGAAATGTTTATGTATGTCTGGGATGAATCGACAGCATCCAGGGGACCACAAGAAATAGGTTCATGCCTCCTAAAATTTATCAGAGAACATGTACATCCAAAGAGGCTAATCATGTACTCTGACCAGTGTGGTGGGCAAAACCGCAACATAAAAGTTGCAGCGTTATGGTATGCATATTGTTTCTAGTCCTTAATTTACAGTAGAAAATATAGACCACAAATTTACGGTAAGCGGGTATTCTTTTTCATCTTGCGACCGGGCTTTTGGCTTGGTAGAAAAAAAAAAGAAGTATTTCCCAGACATATACATACCCGAACATTAGAACAATGTGATACTAGCAGCAAGAAAAAGAATCCTTTCTAAATTATGGAAATGAGATGAGACGACTTATATCCACCAAAACCTTGGAAACTAATATCACAAACAGGAAGATGGGCGTTGATCGAAGTAAAGTTGAATGGCTTAAAATACAGTGGATTTTGTACAATAAAAGCCACCCATTCTTAATGTTCTTCAAATACTCTAACGAGCCAGAAATTCTTTAAAAGGAGGTCAATTTCAGCAAGAGGTCATCCCAAGATACTTCATACTTTGACCTAGAGATTTTATTCCCAGAGGGAAGAAAAATTAGCCATGAGAAAAAAAAGACCTATGTCTTTTGGAATATACGTAGGTCACACTATAAGTTTTGGTTAATTTAAAAAAACAACATGTTAAAACCAAAATATTAATATCTATTCAAAATACTCTCCTTTACATTTTAAATATTTTTTCATGCGATCGAACCATTTTTTTAAACAGGAGGACCACAGATCTGAAGGCATGTTTTCTACATGCTGATTGAACGCTATCACTGCCTCTTCGGAGTTGGTAAAAGTGAAACCTCTCATCAAATCTTTGATTTTGGGAAAAATACAGAAATCAAAGGGTCTAGCACCCTTTGATTTCTGTATTTTTCCTATGTCGGGGCTATGCGCAGGATGGGTGACGAGTTGTACTTTTTCGGAAGCTAAAGATTTGTTTTGTTGGCCGTGTGTGAAGAAGCGTTGTCATGATGTAGGAGAACGCGGCTTTTGGGTCGTCTTTCGTGAACTTTTTCCAACACCCTGAGTAAACAAATGGTAAAATATCACTCGGTATTAACACTCTTTTGATCTTCAAGTGGAATTGTACACATGGGACCCGTAGCTGAGAAAAAAAACGCGATCATTTTTTTACCAACGTTTCTCGCCTACCTCACTTTTGTGGGCTTGTTCTCATTTTCAAACCCCCATTCACAAGATTGCTGTTTTTTTCGGGTTCAAAACGATAAATCCACGTTTCGTCTCCTGTGACAATGTCATAAACAGCATTAGAATGTCCGTGGTCGTACTTCAGTAGCATCAGTGAGCACCATTCCACTCGAGCCCGCTTCTGCCCCGCTGTCAGTTCATGAGGGATCCAACGACAACAAAGTTTCCGAACTTTCAATTCAACGTGTAAAATTTTCTGGATTTGACTCATACCAATCCCCAATAGTCCTCAAATTGTCTCATAGGTAATCCGCGGGTTTTCTTCAATTAACCGCTTAACAGTAGCCACTTTATTTTCGTTGACGGTAGTTGAAGGCTGCCCTTCACGAAATTCGTCATGTAAAGAAACTCGACCTCTCTCAAATTCAGCAAACCATCGCCTCACGGTGCTTAAACAAGGTGCGTCTCTCCCAAAAGCATTGATTTAGAAGTGCAAAACTTTTAGTGTGCCCCATGTATTACACCTATCTATCACCCTTTCTATCAACAACTTAAAGTGTCCTCCAATGCGGGTAACGAACTAGATGGTACATTTAATGATTTTTCGACTGAGTAACTGACTGGCTAATTTAATATTTTGTCATGTTGTGCCTAAGATAGTCTTCTTTAAGTTAAAGTTTACGATAAAACAAGATAGTAGTAAGATTAATTTGTTCTATTTAAGTTGAAAATGGCAATTTGTATTTAAATTAATAAAAAAGGTTACTAAGGTTCGTACATACTGGCCTATTATTTATACACTGTTTATAAATAGATTGTCGAAGCTAAGTGCCATAGTGGCCTATGTGCAAAAAAATGTACAAATAACTAAAATATTGATTATTTTTATAATAAATCTAAATTTTATCAATAACTAATATTTCATATTTCATAAATTTTAAACACATAGTCTATGTTTTTTTTAAATTACATTCACTTGAAATTTCACCTTAATTAATTTGCCACATTTCCGTACAATTGCATTGTGTGTTTGGGTCACTCTGGCCTCGTTTGTAAGAGCCATTTAATGACCTATATAAAGTATAAGACCCATATAAGACCTATATAAGTCCTCCATGGGACCTGGAAGCGAGAGCCCTTGCGTCATTGTTCCAATGGCGCAAGGAGGCGCTGGAGCGGGACCACAGGCCTGCGTCTCGAGAAATCGATGACCGGCGGTCCCAACTCCGACAGGATCTCATGGAGTCATGGAGGGTGCGACTTGAGCAACCCAAGTGGGGTGCCACCATCATCGCGGCGGTGAGACCGATCATGGACGATTGACTGCAGAGGCAGCAGGGTGACCTCACGTATCGTGCGACGCAGATCGTTACCGGGCATGGATGCTTCGGTAGCTATCTGTTTCGCATCCATTGTGAGGTCACACCCCGGTGTCAACACTGCGAGGTTTCCGACGACGACACCGCACTCCACACGTTGGTGGAGTGCTCAGCGTGGGCGAGTCAGCGCCGGGACCTCGTAGTGGGTCTGGGCGTGGATACCCTCTCGCTGGAGACCATGCTTCAAGCCATGGTCTCCAGCGGGAGTAGGTGGAACGCGGCCGTGTCCTTCTGCGAGCAAGTCGTGCACGCAAAGGAGGCGGCCGAGAGGGAGAGGGAGCGTACCCTCCCCGCCGAGTTCCGTAGTCAGCGCCAATGCGCCGCAGACTCATCTACGCCCAAGACCATCGACCTCCATGATCGGGGCCTGAGGACGGCGGAATCGCCACCCGTCGTCCTTACAGAAGCAGGCTAGAAGGGTTGCGTGCTGCGGGGCCTTTGCCCCATAGCACGCAACCAGATTCACTCACTGACGCGGGATAAAACCCTACCCCAACGATGCGGGAGTCTCATCCCGACCCAACCCCCGCAGAGACCACAGAGGTGGTCAAAGTCCGCCGGGCGCCACTGGAAATACGTTCTGCTTGTAACCAGAGACGCCCGGCAACGGACGTTGGAACGGCCGCGGCCTTTGTCGCGGAACTAAAAAAAAAAAAAAAAAAGTGGGAAAAGGGGCCTTTTCTATCTACACGAAAACCACAACCAAACTTTTGTTTTATTCATGTTGTATGTATAAAGTTTCGTCTTTCAACACGTAGCAAGACAATTTGAGATAAGACAGCAAATGTGGGTCTGTTTGTTGTATTTATCGATACTTTACTACTAGTTTTCATATCTACAGCTAAGTATTCTATTATATGAACAGATACATTTGTATTCCATAAACCTTTAAGACATTATCTATTATATAGAAAAGAAACTCTATTTCTTTTGGTCACGCGTGAATAGTTGGACTAATTTCACTAATTCTTTTTCTTCTTCGTTCTTGAACGAAAAACATAACATAATTGCGTGACTTATTGGACAGCTTAAGAAAACTTAACGACCTACTTATTAACTTTTTTAAATAGGTCATAAACAATATGTCTATATGAAACAGATTTCTTTTCTACCTATTGTTAGGTAGTACGAGGTCCAAGGTATGGAAAGTACTATTCCCTATTCTGTATGGGTTGAACTCATGCTAACATAATATTAAACATATTATGGTAAGTAACATCTAGCTTCGCAAATAATTATTTTAGACAAATTTCATTTCCATAAAATATGTTATAGTGTGTTAACCTTAAAAGATAGATATATGCAACCACGGTATTATTATTAGAACTTTTAAAGAGGAACAATTATTTAGGACATCATTTTAACATAACATTAACCGTTTGGCCAGCGCAGGCAACACAGGTTCTTAAAATAAATATTTTTTCCCGTTTTTGAAACGTTGCTGCTCCGTTCCTATTGATCTTAGCGTGATGTTATGTAGCTTATAGCCTCCCTCAATAAATGCACTTCTCAACAAAAAAAGATTTTTTCAAATCAAACCTGTACTTCTTAAGATTAGCTCGTTTAAACAAATAAACTCTTCTGCTTTATAATATTAGTATAGATCTGGTCTACGGTTTTGGTTTATTAAACATTAAAACACAATGGAAAAAAAAGCTTAAACATTAATGTCGACAATAATAAAATGAAACATAATCATTTTGTTTAACGAACTGTGAAATTACCGTTACGATCTGTTCACCGAAATTAGGATAATGTAATTTATTCTCATTCTTCGTTTGGAAACAACAAAGAGAATTTTTTACAACAGATCTTAAGACATTTAAAACTTTGTGGCGAATTTGCTTACACTTAAGAAATACGTTCGTCTTTGTACACTGTTTAGACTTTTAACAATATTGAAGATAAGATATTCAGAGGAATTTTGCCCTCGATTTAAAGAATGATGTGAAAAATTTTAATTTTATTTAGATTTATTAGATTTTATTAGCTAGATTCAGACCATTGTGGGCAAATAGCATCTTTTAAAATCACTAAAGAAAAAGTTATAAAACGTAAAATATTATGTAGACCAATAACTGGTGACCACTTGGAACGTATGAGGGTTGTACTTTGCAATAAAATTCCATTCTTAGACACTGGCTTAGATCCAAATGTAATGTATAAATTATTTTTTGATTCTTTTTACAACGAGTTCAACTCCATATTCAAGTCTAAGGTTGTGTATGGTTGTGATCATGATTAGTGATAGTCCTACTTTCAGTGAATGGGCCACTGAGGGTATACACAAAAGTAGACATAAACTTTATGAACTATACTCAGAAAGACAGCTTAATAGATTAGTTGAATTTCTAGATTATGTTAAAACTTATTCAAAAAAGTTTAAAGCAGATTGTTTAGCAGCTAAATCAAAATATATAAGTGATAAAATTCTCAATAGTGCAGACAAAGTTAAATCTACTTGGAAAATCATAAACGCGGAAAGAGGTCAACCAAAATTAAATGATAATAATTTTAAACTTAATATAAATGGTAAAATAACTACATCAGACTTCGAGGTCGCTAACGAATTTGAAAATGTTTTCTCCCGAATTCCTGTAGATTTGACAAAAACCCTAGGCTCTTCAACCCCCATTGCAGAATCTTTGTTAAAAGCAAACGTTCCTTGTTGTAACGTTATATTTAAATTCAGTAAAGTTAACATAAACACTATCTTAAAAACTTTTAAATCTTTAAATAATAAGAAAACAGCTGACCTCTGGGGCATCTCTGTGTATTTAGTAAATTATTTTATTGAAATGGTTGCTCCTGAACTAGTAATAATATTTAATAATTGTGTTGATAGTGGTGTGTTCCCTGATTTAATGAAATCTAGTAAATTAATTCCCCTGTATAAATCGGGCAGTACTTCAGATCCGTCCAATTTCCGTCCCATTTCTGTACTACCTACATTTAGTAAAAATTTTGAAAAAATTATGCTTAATCAAATGCAAAATCACTTTAACGTTAATAAACTATTACATACAAAACAATTCGGTTTCACTCGTGGTCGGTCCACCACTGATGCCGGAATTAAATTATTAGAGTGTATATACAGGGCCTGGGATGAGTCATATGATGCCTATGGTGTATTCTGTGACTTATCTAAGGCCTTCGATTGCGTTCAGCACCAGACTTTAATTAAGAAACTTGATCATTACGGTATCCGGGGGACGGCCTTGAATTTCGTCAATTCTTACTTAAGTGATAGGGTCCAGAAAGTAGTGATCAATGGTAAACAGTCACCTGGTTCTCCTGTAGCAATGGGGGTACCGCAGGGTTATATTTTTGGACCTTTTCTTTTTCTAGTATATATTAATGATCTCATAAGAGACGACCACGAGGTAGTTTTGTTTGCTGATAACACTTCTTTAATATTTAAAGTTAAACGTGGACAGCGCGATCTTGACGATGTAAACATTGCCCTCTCTAGGATAGTACACAGGTTTTGTGCTAATAATTTATTATTAAATGAAAATAAAACTAAATGTGTAAGATTCACCTTACCTAATGTAAGGCTTGTTAAAACCAGTGTTAAGGTTAGGGATGATATAATAGAATAATAATAATAATAATAATAATCTTTATTTGTATCAAAAAAAAGCAGAATTTACAAAATAAATGTTTGACAAACAATACTGTGAAAAATCATTTACAATCAGTGAAGATACTGGTCTCCAAACTAGGCCAAAGCCTGTATCTTGGAAAACAGTGCTCTTATTTAAATTTGTACTTTTAGGGCACAGCACTTTACAATTCATTTAAATTTTGCTCCGAAATATAAGCTATTAGACCTTAACTTATAACTAACACTAGCAAAACCTCAAGAACTTATCGTATACAATTAGAATGACAAAGAAAAAGTTTATGAAAGGCAATTTGTTTATATTAAGTATGAACAGAATGTTTACCATTAAGAGTATATATATATATATATATATATATATATATATATATATATATATATATATATATATATATATATATATATATATATATATATATATATATATATATATGAGTATGTTTAGTAAAAATATGTGGGGATGTTGTGTATATGTGAGTATATATGTGTTGAGTATATGTATGAGTGTGTGTGTGTGTGTGTGTGTGTGTGTGTGTGAGTATGGTTTGTATATATGTACAAGATGACTTTGTACTTTATGAAATGTGTGCGTTTGTACGTATATTCGGTGAAGTGAAATTAGAAAGGTACAAGAGTTCACTCCAGAAATTTTATTAAGGCCTCAGTACCTTCATAGTCATGTTGAAGTAACCAACTTGTTGCAGTATTTTTAAGGTCGTGAAGATTTAAACCGACTATGTTTTGATTTTTGTGGAGTAGGTTGTATACCTTACAACCCAAACTTTTAAACTGGCGCCTAGCAAAAGCAGATCTATTACGAACAACGGGACACACTGACCGCTTGCTTCGCCTTGCGCCAGGTTTAGGAGGAGTTACACTCTGGTGAGTCCTACATATTAATCTAAGGACAAGGTGTTGTCTCACAGTGAGAACTTGCATTTCAGAGTATAGTTCAGCAGTAGGGTACCTAATTGGCTTCTTGCTTAGGACCTTGAGCACAGCTCTCTGGGCTCTCTCGAGCTCCAGAAGTTGCGTTTTGCCTGTGACTCCCCACACCGGGATACAATACTGAATGACTGATTGGCAGAGGGCGATGTACACCATTCTTAATTTATGCAGAGGGGTAGAGTCGCGCAGCACTTTAAAAAAGTAAATTAACTTTCTGGTTCTTGCTTTCACCGCAGCAACCTGAAAGTCCCACGAGAGCCTACTATCTATTTGCACGCCTAGGTACTTTGCATTATGGGATCGAGTTATTTCTTGGCAACTGCAATCTACATCTAGGGAGAATGTATGTGCTTTTATGGTATAATTGTGAGGAGGTTCATTAAGTTTGGATAAAGAGAAAGGGACAAAGAGAGTTTTGTTCAGGTTAATTGTAAGTAAATTCTTGAAAAGCCAGATCATCACGAGTCTTAGGGAGTTTTCCGCTCTTTCCTTCACTACCTGCCAATTTGGACCCCATACCACTAGTGCGGTGTCATCTGCGTAGGTGAAAGTGCGCGTATGTGGTAGAGGCATGGTACAGAGGTCATTAACGTAAAGCTGAAACAGTGTAGGGCCCAAGATACTCCCCTGTGGCACGCCATTTGTAACAGCAACCTCATCGCTCAAAACATGACCTATTTTCACTCTCTGTTTTCTTCCTTTTAGGTAGTTCTTAAATATATTGAGAGGAAGACCGCGAATCCCCATCCCCTCCATTTTGTCCAGCAAGATTGGCGCAGAGACTGTGTCGAACGCTTTGGAGAGGTCCAAAAATATGCACAGGCATCTGTTATTTGAGTCTAAGTTCTTTACAACTTCGCCAGTCAGGTCGATTACGGCATCTTCTGTAGAAATACCCGAGCGAAAACCATATTGGTTTGTGGCCAATACATCATAAGTTTGGAGGTAATTTTTAAGTGCATTGTTCAGGACTCTCTCCAGGATTTTCGACATGGCAGAGAGTATAGAAATGGGCCTATAGTTGTCGACACAGTCCCTGTCACCGTTCTTATGGACTGGGTGAATAATAGCTTTTTTAAAAGCCTCAGGGAAAACACCCGATGTGATAGAAAGGTTGCAGATATGAGTTATAAGGGGGACAAGTATTCCTTTACACTGCATTAGAATACTAGCTGGTATACCATCCCACCCCGTGGCACAATCATGTCGTAGTAATGAAATAATAGTTTCCACTTCACACTCTGACACTTCCAATAAAACCATTGACGAGAGTGCTTACTTGTGATGTTCTAGGAAGGGGCTTGCTCTCAGGAATAGGTGTAATTTTTTCAGCTAAATTTGCACCGACGGACGAGAAGAAGTCGCATACGTCATTTACAGATTTCTTAGGGTCGCCGATAGTGCTCAAAAGCTCCAAAGGATAATCGTGGGCCCTACGAGTGCCCGTTATATTTCTAATTGCACTCCATAGGGCTTTAATGTTAGAACCTGCGTCATCAATTAGGTTTTTATTATATTTTAACTTGAGATCTCGAACAAGACGATTGCAGAAGTTACGATACCGGGTATAGGTTATTTTCCGAGTCATGTTGTCAGGACATTTCCTATATTTGATGTGCAACCTATCCCGGTTTCTGATACACCGAACGAGCCCCGGGGTCATCCACGGCTTCACTATCCTATACTTCCTAGAGACTTTGTGGGTACTAGTATGTTTAGAGATGATTGATGACAAGGTAGAAATCAAGGAGTTCGTCGCGGCGTTAGAATCGTCTTGTTGTAGTATGAGAGAGAAATCGGTATTTTCAATGTCTTTTTTTATTTCCGCAAAGTCAATGCTACTTTTAAGACGATCGTTGACAGAAATACGTTTAGACTGGTCTAGAAACAGAGCTATAGGTTTGTGATCAGTTGTATGAGACTCCAAAACTAAGGTAACTGATGGGAGCGTCGTTTTAATGAAAAAGTGGTCTATGCATCTTTGACTAATTCTAGTAGGGAATGTGTGAGTGGGGAACAAACCATGGGATGCGTTGAGGGTTAAATATTCGTCATAAATTTGATCACCGCTATCGGGACATATGTTAATGTTAGTATCACCCACCAAAATAGAGTGTTGCGTCATTAAACTATCATAGACATTGTTCAAGCTATCTATAAAATTTCTATGATCTTCTATAGTTTTTAGGGATGGGGAACGATAGACTGCCACGACAGCAATCCGATCCTCTATTTGACATACTAGACAACTAGCACCTTTAAAGTATGGTTCGCTAACCCTACATTTGAGTTCTTTTTTTGTATATATTACAAGACCGTCGTTTTGGTTCAGTAAAGATTTAGAAGAATGACCTATATAACCATCTAAACCAGGAATGGAGTCAGTAGAATTAAGCCAGCAATCACCCAAAACGATAGTATAAAAAATGACGCCCGTCGTAGATAGCATTAGAGTAAATTGGTCAAAATTTTTGTTTATACTACAAATATTAGCATGTATTATCTTGAGAGAATGTCGGCCACTGTAGAGAAGACAGTCCTCAGGATGACAGTTGTACGATTGTACAATGGAGTTTGTATCTAATTCTTCGTTTATTTCGTTTATGTTAGCCATTTGTAAAGTAGGATAACACCATACGTTTTTTGAACAAAACAGAGGGGAAGGATTGACTAAGGGATTCCATCATAGATAATGTTATAAAACCAATGTT
This sequence comes from Nudaria mundana, assembly GCA_963556515.1. Classification (NCBI taxonomy): domain Eukaryota; kingdom Metazoa; phylum Arthropoda; class Insecta; order Lepidoptera; family Erebidae; genus Nudaria; species Nudaria mundana. The sequence goes on along the minus strand of OY748302.1, from coordinate 13,329,741 downwards.
AGCACTCAGCACATCAAGAGGCCAAAAATTACGTAAGTAAGTAGTAACCAGCGAGAAGTATGATTGTGGGTAAATAGTTGTAAGTGGTATTTGGGGACCAATATTATGTGAGTGGATTGGTCGATGACACTGTCTTTCTGGGCATAATGTTAGACTCCAAATTGCAATGGGGGTCTCATATCGGGAAAATTTCGGCCAGGCTTAGTTCAGCAGCCTATGCTGTCAAAAAGATCCGACAACTTACAGACATTAAAACGGCGCGTCTTGTCTACTTCAGCTACTTCCACAGTATCATGACATATGGCATACTACTGTGGGGTAACGCTGCCGATATTGAATGCATCTTTGTGTTGCAGAACAGGGCTGTCCGGACTATCTATGGAATGGGGTCTCGGGAGTCATTAAGAGATAAGTTTAAGCATATTAACATCCTTACAGTGTATTCACAGTATATTTATGAAATTTTATTGTATACCCACAACAACAAAAGTAAATTTGTGAAAAATAGTGATAATCATAATCTAAACTTAAGAAATAAGGATAAACTGGCTGTTCCTAAATTTAGGCTTCATAAAGTGAGTAATTCTTTTGCGGGGAACTTTATTCGAATGTACAATACAATGCCAACCGAAATAGCAAATTTATCTGTCAATAAATTTAAAAAACTAATAAAAAGTAAATTGTGCCATAAAGCTTATTATAGTATTAATGATTTCTTAGATGACAAGGCTGCCTGGTTGCTCCTTTCTAAATAACTCTGTATTAGATTTAAGATGAAATATTTTGAAAAAAAGCCGAACTGAGTTTCTTGAGGGCTCTTCTCAGTCTCGTTGCATTTTGGAACCGTCGGTAGAGTCACACCAACTTTTGACGAATCAAAATAATTTTCTAAAAATTTCAAAGATAATAAACGTTATTTTATTTTATTTATTTTATTTTATTTAGATTTTAATTAGATTAATTAATTGTTAAATTAGATAGAAATTATACACCACAAAAACAGAATGTCATCGGCAAGACTCGAACCCGCGACCCCTAACAAGGGGAACGCTCTGACACTAAGATATGATGACCATACCAATATCATCCAATTTTTGTTTCCTAAAATTTCTAGATCACGCTATTAAGGTTAGCGTTGGAGCCACTATTTTTTTTTCTTGTTTATTTCGCGAGACTGCGGCCGCTCCCATGTCCATTGCTGCGGGCGTCTCTGGTACACACCAGAGCGTTGGAGCCACCTACCGATGTAGGTACTGCTGAACTACGGTACCAGTGTATTTGTGTTACATCGATATTTTAAACATTGAATTTAAGGAAACTGAAAGTACAGGAATATTGTACCTGTATGGATAGCCACCGAAGTAGAAGTTTCGGTGATTATTGTTATTAGGTTATATTATTTGACTTTCTCGGTCACATAAGTCAGACGGATCAGAGCATAATAACGGTTTAAATACTTCTGCCATATTCATCATTATATTTATTACGGAATTAGGATTTGCAATTTGCATGTAGATATAAGTTTTCTAGAACCTCCTAATACGCTCTACTAGATTAGATTGATACTAGTTGGCAATTCAATTTCCAAAACATATTTATGTATTATTAAAAAATGATTTAGATCATCAGTCGTCTTAAATCTGTGTAAAAGCTTCTGGTTACCAGTTCAATTATGTCTTCAAATAGATAGAGGAAGATAAAAGGTTTTAATAGATGAATTGCGTATTTACAAAGTACATGATCTAATAAATCTCAAGGGACAGGGTTTCCTACGATCTCATGTGAAGATTCATTGAACGAGGAAATAGTTTAGGTACTGTACGGAATAGCCACAGATAACATAATATAAACCTTACCTATTCTGTTTGGATTATTTTCTGGAAGTCATTTCAGTGCGATCATTGGAGCCTGATAAAAAAATAGTGTATCACACAGAGGAAAAGACCTATTCTTTTCGTAAAAAAATAAAGATAGTGTCGTGAAATTAATGTACTACAGTAAGGTAACAGTACAAATTATGTTTTTGTTTATAGGTAGGTACTAATACTATAAAAAGGAAAGATTTGATTGTTTTTTTGTTTGAATTGAAAAGGCACCGTAACTTCTGCACCGATTTTAAAAATTCTTTCTATGTAGCTACATATTCACGAGTAACATAGGCTACCTTTTAGTAACGTGTTCCCAAGGGAATCAGGAACAAGAAAACTATAGGACGCGGCGGAGTTGCGGGCAATAACTAGTAATTAATAAATAGATCAGTAAATAGTAAGTAAGGTGGGAGATGTAACAATCGCTAATAAAACACAAAAGCGTTGTTTTTTTTTAATCTTTGTATAATAAATGTATCAGTATGACACACCCCCCCTGGCAGGATATGAAGAATATGAAGAGAGCTGGTTTACCCGAACAAAGAATGACATTCAACTGACTTGACTGTCTCATAATAAAAGTAAAATAATAACTTATGCATTGAATTTTGACTCCATTTCTCTGGTGACTGACATTTTATTATCCCAATAATAAAATCATATTCAAATTGAAAAATCTTTCATCTCATCAAAGTAATTTATTCCATAAGCTGATAAAAATGACAAAAGCATATTTCTCTCCTCATACAATTTTAATCTCATGCAATTTGCAAACCAGATGATGCCCAATTAATTATGATAGAGGCAATATCTTCAAATATTCTAATATGTACTTCAATATTGATAAATCATGATAGTGTATTTACATTGACTCAACACCGAAACACCTAAACAAATTTGCTTAGAAAGCAAATAGCTTGGCGGTGTCCATTCTGACCCTAATATAGAGTGCAAACAAAGTAAAGTGGCTCCGTACAAAGCGCCCCTTGGAATAGAGTGTTTTGAACATGAAGGGTGACGGTCAAAGATACACAAAGTTGTATAGGATTTCGGGTACATGGTTTGTAAGCTATTGTGTTGGGTGTAAGTAAATCAAGTGATGTAAATGTTAGACGTAGATTACTGGCCTTCAACTTGTTTGACATAGACCCAACATCACCTTTAAACACACTTCACGCACTATACAACGCAAAATTGCTTTCTGTTCTGTTTGTTACGAAACCGAAATCTCTTTTTTTTGTCATTTCTATGTATTTTGGTCGTATCGACTTCTATTATAGTTTACAAAACCCGAGCTAGGTTTTTTAGGTAGACAATCACACCTATAAATGTTTTCACTGTCCTCTCTATGCCATTTGATTGACTATACAAGTAAGTATTTTTCGTCATCTATACTAATATTATAAAGCAGAAAAGTTTGTTTGAATGCGTTAATCTCTGGAAGTACTTGTTCGATTTGAAAAATTCTTTTTTTGTTGAGAAGTGCATTTATTGAAAAAGGCTATAGGTTATATAACATCACGCTAAGATCAATAGGAGCGGAGTAGCAGTGTGATATGTTTCAAAAACAAACTTCCGTTGCGTACACACTATAACATATTTTATGGGAATGAAATTCGTTTTAAAATAATTATTTGCGAAGCTAGATGTATATTCGGGTGAAGCGACGGGAACAATAATTACAAGCGACGGGAACGGGAAAAATTACAACAACACGCGGATGAATTCGCGGGCGACCGCTAGTAATAAATATATCAGTAGACATGTATATATCACAAACACTTATGTAACCAAATTCTAATATTCTTGTACGAGTAGAAAGCTACATTCTTAGTAGGTACTTAAGAATATTGGTCTTAAAAATACGAGTGGGTACATGGAGGTGATATCTCACAGGCAGTTCAAGGCCCCCTATTAGTTTCAATATTATGTGACGAGGCATAGCAAACATGATATAAAAAAGTGTTTTATATCCACGCCCATCATCCCAACATTATGATAGATGATGAAATATAACATATTAAAGTGAATCTGCCTTCCCTTCAAAGAAATAAGGCATGAGTATCAACATGTAGAAGCTTATTTACTTCAGTTTGTTTTAACTTTTATAAAGATTATTATCCTATTTTAGATTAATTCCTCTGAAACGTTGGCTTTACAGCAAAATAAACAAAAACAACTGCTAAGTAGACAACTAAGATAAAGCCTGCTGGGGGAAATTAGATATCATTGAATCCCCACTCATCGTCTAAACCAAACAATCGCTGTAAAATGAGATTAAGTTGTATTTTTAGGTATTAATTGGTGAAGATTTTGAAAATACGGCGTTTTTCTACAAGCTTTTAATTAACTTGCAATGTACTCGTATATTTGAAATATGTTTGTTCGGGTGGAATCTTGCAACTCAATTTTGAAGCAGATTCCCTTAACCGATTGAGCTGAAAATTTGAATACACATTCGATTTGGATGATAATACATGGTTAACTGTGTAACGTCATTCTAAATCGAACATGGCGGTACATGCAAGATCGCGGACTAATTATATTTAATGCACTCCTATAATTATGTGTATCAAATGAAAGGGCTTGATGAGAGTTAACTCGAAAAAGTAATAAATAAAGCTTTTATAATATATATAAATTGTGTAATAACGTTAATAAGTTGATAGTTAAAGTTAAAGCTTATTTTTGTCTTTTTAGAGCATTTTTATAAAAGCTTGTTTTGAAATTTCTTTTTTCTTTTAGCTTATTTATGCTATATTTTTATTCAATGGTGTACCAAAATTTACAATATAAATGTGTGTTTTATTACCTTAGAATCGATTGTAATTAGACTAGCCTGCTTATGTGTAACTAACTTTTGTCTGCTGAGACATGCATTAGATATTATAGATTACTTAGATTTTTTGTTCACCCCGAAGCGGCTATTTTGGAACAAATATTTTGGAGATTTGTATTTTACAAAAACTTGCTCATAACTAAAAAAAATTAAAACCGATTAATTAAAAACTGAAAATTTGTTCATAACTATGAACAAATGTAGCTGTTGATGTAGCATCACTTTATCACTACATATATAAAACAGAGATGATTCCTTCCGAATGCATGCAAATAAAATAACGCTGCATCTTTAAAATAATGCAACGGATTTTTATGTATATAATTTGTCAAGCGGGCGAAGCCGCGGGCGTCCGCTAGTATTCTATAAACGTATGATCGGTTTCATTTAAAAATATAATTTCAGCCATCGACGCCGACGCGGACGTTCAGAAGCACGATATAAAAGTGATTAATGACTTCCGATGATGGAAGCAAGCGATAAATCAGTTTTGAAACCAGATATCGAGTGTTTTGATTTAAAATAAATTAATTACATTTCCATTTCACCTAAACCAATACTAGTAATAAACTTCTGAATAATATTATGCTTTATGGTACAGTCAGATTCATAGGGAATTAGCGGTGGCTCGTGGCTTCTCCCTCTTGACAAATATACTAAAACTTTACTTGAAAACCACTCTATCCATTAGTGAAAACATCAAAATCCGTTGCGTAGTTGAAAGATACATAGGGACAGACAGACAACGTGAAGTGACTTTGTTTTAATTTTTATACTATGTTATGATGTCTTGAATAACTGTTTCAACTGGCACAAAGAATAAGCATTGCCATACAACGTGGCAATGATGCCATACTTCTCGGAACATTGCAAGTCGGCGACGAGGCGGAGGAATTCTTTGACGCATATTCGAATTTAGATGTAATCTTAGTAGGTATAATTAGAATAGGTAGTTTATATATTTAGTTAGTTTCAATTGTATTGTTTTATAATTAAATTTGATCTTTGTCTATCTATGAACATTAACTATTTATTAATGATGTCGTTGTTAAATAAATCGCTGTTAAGAGTTTAAGATCTATTTATTAATATTATGAGAACTATCTTTAATCCCTCATGTTAGGAGTTGGTTTCTTTCAGATGTATGGTGGCTGGGAATATAACTCATGTCAAAAATAAACAAAACCAACGACTTAGCCACCAGGCTATGGAAGCTTAACGCCAGCTAAGGAAGTGCGTGACTTTGAACGGTTATCTACATTTAACTAAGTTGTTGGTTGTCTCTCTAGTTTCATAGCTAATGCAATCGTCACTGCAATTATGTTAATATTTAAATGTTAGTATTTAAATAAATTTTTATTAGACCTATATTTTTACTTTATTAACCATATTCTAGGTAAAAATATAGGTCTAATAAAAATATACAAGAAAACCAAGATAAGGAACATTATTACATAGTTGATGGTTTTGATTGTCGGCACTTGGTGTAACTTAAGTATAGTAAATACATGCTAACCAAACACTTGTACACCGTTTCACTTTTATTTAATTTACAGGATTTAACCTGACCGGTTTCGCTTTATAGGATTATCAAAGGTTGTTACATATTTTATTAAACAAGTATTTTACTACACTGTCTAACATATCTTCAAGCCATTGTTGAACTAAATTCTTAACACATATTAAAATTACACTTAGAACATTATTACATTAGAAAGTAAAACAACGGCAGCATAAAGTCGGGTTTTGTCTTTGTTCATGTTTTCAGAATAGGTTCAAAACTTCGGCGAGACTCTTTTAGCATTTAAGATTCACATTAACTCTTTCAGTTATGGAGAATTCAAGTAACGGACATTTGAGATTGGTAGTATTCTTTAAAACAAATATCTGCCAGAGATTGGACGCTTCTGCTAATTAACTCATTTTGCCCAACAACGCCTAAAAACGAATTTGGAAGAAAATGGGCTAGTTATAATCACCGTTAAATCGACGCCAAGTTGCTTTTGCACTGAAAGTAGAAAATATACGTTTCTTGCAAAGGCCAACGCGAATGAAATTGAATTCTTAGGATTTTTAATTAAAGTTTTCTCTGTAAAGATAAAAAATAAATTTAAGTTAACGAACAAAAATGATGACAATATCTGCCAGTTATTTAATAAAATGTGTTGTAATTTGATAGGAAGCAGACGCTTTATTAAAAAACAATGGTATTATGCTATGTCACAGTAATGTAACAAGTAAATTAGTTTTTAAGTGAACATTTTTCAAGAACCCCTCATACAATGACATTAAGTATCTCATTCTTTCACTTGTATTTTGGACGTAGCGTACTTATGTACATGTTCTGATTTTCCGTTTTGTTTGTTTCTTTCTGTGTTTCAGTTACTTTAATATCAACAAATGACTGGACATTTTTTTTGTCAACGGTTTAACTAGATATTTTTTTACTTTATCGATAATAAATTCATAAGTGTTATCAAGCCACTTTATTTAAGACTAGCTATTTGTCTGGTTAAGCACTGATGGTATATATTTTTAGAAACAAGTATAGCTTATATTACTCAAGCACAATGTAACATTCTAAAGATGAATGAATTTTTTAAATCAGCCAAGAATTTTTTGAAAATTACAAAAAAAAAAACTTTTAATAATATTAGTAGGTACAAATACAAAAGAAAACTTACCTCAGCTGGAGAAGTAGATCCTGGTACCTTCAAGCTGAACATAAAAGGCGTGTTCACTCTTTTCAAAATTTCACGAAAGTCCAATGGAACACCCCTCGGTCGCAATAATCGAAAATAGGTCCCCAGAGAAGATCCTTGTGTTGCAAGATGTGTTCCAAAAAGACGCATGAAACCCGCACCTAGTAAAAAAGAGGTGTTTTTAAAACCTAATAGAGAAAGGAAATTAATTCGCATAGAATATTTTGGCGGTGGAAGAAGAACCACATCACATACAGTTTATGAAATTTCTTCAGTCAGTCGGTGACCCTGCTAGTTTGATCTGATCGAAACTTTAAGACCCATTTAAGGCCTAAATTAGTTTTATTGGCCGTGACCTGACACATATTAACGTTTCAATCTAGATTTTTTTAATATAGGGTTTGAGTTAGTTTATATACTTAGTTTGGGAACCTGGCAGAGTAAACTTTCTAAAATTAGCATTGGATGCTGTTAGTGTTTAAGATTATCCTTAATCTAACAGGAATCACACGGGACTGACCTAATTGACACACAGTGCATTTTTGGAATATGCATTTGCTCTTTGGTCTACTGAGCTAAATATTTTTTAGGGACGTTCAGTAGTAGACGATAGGCGGCAAAGAAAAAAGGAGTTTAATCATATTAATGAAAATAATCCCTATAAAGTTGCATGAGCTATAAAAATACGTGAACCAGTTTAGAGAATATTTTGGTAAAATATTTGTATTTACACAAACACTCGTAACTTCACAAGTGCCATCCCCCTCTCTAACGGGCCTCGTGACCCTTTTACCAACCTAAACGCGACATGCGTAAATAAAAAGGTTATTTCCAATTTCTTCTTAAATTGTGAAATAATGACATAGTAATTTTGAAATAGTAATTTACAAGTTTTAGGCATGTCTATGGTTCTAAGTATATTATTATGATGTAGTCGAATATTGAAAGAAAGAAGTTTATAGAACCTAATCTGAATAAAATACCGAAACATGCTTTTTATTCAATAAAAGTATGTCGTTTATAATCATTTAAAATTCATTTTAAAATAGAATTTAAGTCGTAGCAAAAGCCGGTTCAAGACAACTCAACTCTGCTAAAGTTGTAATTACCGGTGATAAATGAATTGTTTGACTGAATTTAATTTCCTAGCCAAAGTAATTAAACGGAGTCATTTATAAATGCTTGATATTTGAAATTAGATTGGACAGTGATAAATGGGAATTTTCTTAATGAACATTTTAATATAGAAGAGTGGCGTGGTGACGATGATCGTGACAAGCATCGAGAAAAATATTAAATAATTAGTATGTGTGTAGTGTTACCAACATTCGACAATAATTATGGCAAAAAAATTCTGCGGTCGGGAACGCAACCCAACCTAGATTTGGGTTACTTTTCGGTTAATTAACCCTAAATAAAAAAAACGGCCCCTATTTTGGCTTCTGCGGACCACCGGTTGGGAACCACTGACTGATACACTGATGATATCGATGATAGCTAAATCGCACTACCCGTAAGCCGCGTTAAAGAAACTTCGTTCCATAAAAATCAACTTCAAATTACCGATACAATTATACCCATAGAACATCGTGTTTTGAAAATTGGCGGATACGAAAACTATGATGAATTATGATCGTGAAGACTTTATTGCTTGCAAGATATTTGTTTCCATCTAATGTTATTTATTAAATTTTAAACTTTTACTTTTCATAATTATATTTTACTTTTTACACGGGAATTAACACGAAAAAAACGACATAGATATGCATAGGTTTTTTTTTGCCTGAAGTTTCGACCAGGTTACAGAATAGGGCCTGCGTCTGATATCAGGAGCGCATTTGACTCAAGACAAAGTTTATTAGTACCCCGTTTTATTGACATACAATTTAGGACTCATCATAAATACCAAAAATATTATAAACTAGCTGATGAGATTCCGCCTGCGTGACACAGTTTGCTCTTCTAATTCCCAAGTCCCACGGGAGCACATTGCCGGAATAATAAGTAGCATTATGTGTGTTGTCAAACGTCTGAGCTAAATCCATATTGTTAGGGTTCACTCATATTCCTTCTAAAAATATTATAGAATACAGTACTTCTGACGAAGTTTATAATAAAATCATGTTCACAATGAAAAGTTTCATAAACAAGATACCTTGTTTAAACTTGCACGTTTAAACAAGATACCTTGTTTAAACGTGCAAAATTTCATGTTATTTCGATTAAGTAGAATAGTTGAATCTGTTTGTATCGTTTTTAAAGTAATGTAACATTTTGTAGAAATTGATAAATGTTTAGTACAAAAATACGTTGCAATATTCGCTACCTAGCTAAAAAAATAACATTTTAGTTAATGACAGCAGATTACGCCTTTTTCATCTTCTGCCCGCATTTCGCTAGTATTTTTATTGTTTTGACTTAAAAAGGGGCTAGCCTTGTGCAATTGCTGGGCATTTTGGAGATTATTACTAGATCCTCGTCTATCAGATAAATATTTTATACGACCTAAATCTTCAGGTCAAGGTCAACACCCACTTTGCACCCAGTAGCAATTAATACACCCCATTTTTTATATTTGAATTCTAAATTAGCACCATTCCTTTTTAAGATTTTTACCAGGCTGGGCCAGTTATGGCAGCCTCATCATTTCACGGATCATTATTACATCGCCACTAATGTTCATCGAGCATCCACTATGATGGCCCTCCACGACACTTGAAATATATTATGCAGAATATACGTAATTTTCAGACACTTTATGACTAGTGAGAATAAGCAACAACAGTTTAAAAGTTACTTACCCAGTTGCACCAATTCTAATCGTCTGTCCGTGACAAAATGCCAAGGGAATGCTTTGCAGAAACTCGCGACACCTATTCTTAAATCTGTTACTTTGGTTGATGTTGCAATTTGTGTCGTCTCCACTTGTTCATCGTTTTCAACTTTTAATTTATCACGAAATGACACTGCATTTATTTCGTACCTGTAATTTAATTATTTTTTAATAATGTGATTATGATATCTAAGATGGCCTGACCTTCCGAAAACGGACGTCCTGGACAGGTTCCGTTATCTGTCCAGGACAGCCGCTCTTAGTTGGAGAAATATGAAATAACCTAATAAGAAACGATGTTGAAAAAAATTGTCACTATTATGTAGTTGTATTATCCCTGAAAGCTAAGTACAAAGATAATTGTGTAACTTTACAACAAACGTAAGTTCTTTATATTATGTAAAGAAAATTTTGTTGTCTTCACTACAATTTCCATTATATTTATATTCTACAAGCTGTCCCGGCGAACTTCGTACCGCATAACTTTTTTTCTTCCATAAGATCCTTCTCCTGATAATTACGAACACAACAAAAAAAGAATAAGCGAAATCGGTCCAGCCGTTCACTCGTGATGGTGTGACCAAGGGAAATAGGGATTCATTTTTATATATAGAGATGTCTCGTTCTTCTTCAAGAAAGTGTTTCTATAAAATAATAAGTAAGTAAGGCGGACTTGGATTCTAAAAATATCATAAAGTCCTTTTACATTCTTAATCTCAACAATTATTGCCAAGTTGATAGAAAGCAACCACACACCATTTTACTATTATCCACAGTCGGGGAACGGAAAAAACAGTAGCCGTATATAATGTGTTTTAGTTGAAAACTGCACAGTTTAATTACAGCGATGTTATGATCGAAAATATTTGTGTCCGTACCCAGAATATTATTATACTCGTAACAGATAGTTATTTTTTGTGTGCTGTTTGTGATATTTGCTTGCGAATATATTACATGGAACATGGAAGACAAACTTCATATAAATTTTAATGACGTGTTCTGTAAGTAAAACCTTTTGAGCCTTTACAGTGTTCATTACTCTTCCTGCAACCATGAAACAACTTCGAAATGTCAGGTTTAAAAATAATAAAAACTCGCAATTCATACCGTAAGTGTTTTATATTTAACTAGCGGACGCCTACGGCTTTGTCCGTGACAAATTATATACCAAAATCTTCCCTAAGGACCACTGCATGCATTGATGAAAACAGCATGAAAATCAGTGCAGTAGTTTTTGAGATCAGACAGACCGATACTGCGGGGGAATTAATTTTAAAATAATTTATTTATTTCTATTAGATTATGATGCATTTGTTGTATTTTGGGAAATTTAACTCACCTAAATCTTCTAGGATCATTGGTGTAACTAGTTAAGTCTATTTCGGTCTGTGTGCTGTACAGTTGTCGGGCTATTGCTTTTAAACTCCCCACTAGCAGATAAGCTACAGGTTCACTGTCTGTAGTAAGATGTAACTGGATTTTTCCATCTTGTGATGTCGTACAGACGAAGTTTGCTTCGTACTCCATTGTTTCGTCTTTGATGGCATCGTCCTGTTTAAACATACACAAATTAACGTAAATGTAACTATTAGTGTGCAGTACGTTAGGTTTTAGAATGAGATTCTACAGTTAATCGAAATAAAAATATCCATTCTTTAAGATAATTTTCTTTTCATCCAAATTTGTTTATAGATTTGTACGTGAGTCACAAGCATTCTTTCAGACTCCCATTTCTTCTCACATTAATAAGAATAAGTATACAATTCATAAATATACAATTAAATTAAATTCAAATACACTTTATGGTACACAACCTTTGGCCAAATCTAATACAATAATAATAGTATAGGTACTTTTGTTCATAATTACCTGATCGTGTAATACGTCATGAACGCTGTCTAGTGTAGTCAAAAATTCAGTCAAATTGGTGCCTAAACATTTAAAAGCTCTTTCTAATCTACAGTTGTGTGAAAATGCCGATAAAATTAAATATTCTCCTAATTTTGCCATAAAATCCTTAGTGCTAACACCTGCAACAAGAAACGGCGGTATTAAGGTCGATTCAGATATATCAGTGAAACCTCAGTTCCGTCCGACACAGTACCGGCACAGTTTCGTATCAGTGCAAAATATTCTTTCATATATTTTCTATGAACATGTCACAGTGTCTGTGATGTCTGAGGTGTATTTGAAACTGACATGTGGGAACAAGTCCTTAAAAAAAAAATTTTGTACCGATAAATCACTGAAACTGAACTGTGCCGAAGGCTTCACTGATATGTGTGATTCAACCTTTAGTGTATTAAAATTACACGGTTTATGAAGAGGAATGGATTTTATAGCCATAACATATTCGGGTAAGAGTTATTAAGGTAATAGTAATAAATGTTAAATTAAACGTGGGTAAACATTGAGGTGTTATAATAGAACATTTGTTATGGCTATTTGGCTGCCTCAGTAGCGTAGTCGGTTAAACAAGCGACCTACGTGACTGAATCCACCCCAGATTAGATGTATTTTTAAACTAGGTATGCAATGCATGCTGCTGTTGCAAAAAACTGAGCGAAGTGTTTGAATTTCGAAAATTCTATTCTGCACGTGAAAATTTTACATTGTTTTCAATGGGACCATTGTTTTTCGGTGATTATTCCTCGATGGTATGTCCGATTTTCAATTTGTTCTAAACCACCCTTACACCACGCGTTATCACTGTGGTAGGTTTGAAGGAGATCGGTTCAGGCGTTTAGGAGGAGTATGCGGACAAACGAAATACATGCGTCACCTAAGATTGAGCTTTGCTCAATAAGCACTAAAATAAATAAGCCTTTATTGCTGTTTACGGTGAGGTAATTAACAAAAAAAAACATAGAAGTACCAAAACTAATATCTGCTTAAATCTAAGTTAAATTCTCGGCATTCGGTACTCCCCTCTTCGTCTGAACAGCTTGTCTTTCGACAAAGGGCTCCTCTAAAGGTACTTAGGTACTAAACAATAAATAGCTCTAAGTAATAACACATTTAACTTAACTCACCTGACAATCTTATTTACGTCTGTAGATTGTTATCCTACGAATTTCTTGGTAGCGTATTGATTTGGTACGAGGATTCTGACGTTGGGCGTTTTCACATTGCACGATAACGAAACACGATATCGTGTTGATATCGTAAGCAGTAACTTTAAGAGCCATTTCACGTTTTCGCACGAATTTCTAATATTTTGAGCTCCTAAATTACCATAGTCTGTAATAACTAGAAGTTATTGAATATGCGCAAAAAATGAGCCAAGCCTTCGTGTTGACGTTTAATGTAACACATTTACTAAAAATAACTTATTTGATCTATAGTAATCAATTTCCCACAAGCATTTTATTGAAAAACGGGCGCAGAGTTGATTTCAGAGTCGTATTTCAATCAAAAATACTTATTAATTGAGTTTAAAAAAATACATAAAGCATTGGATATATATTTTAATCGTCATTTAATGTAACAGATGATTGAATTATATTACAATTATTTAGTAAAAAAATAAACCATTCGGCCAATTTTTGAGTTTAACATCGCAATTTGATCGTGATTTTTGGCTTAAATACACAGTAATTACAAAAATAAAATTATTCCAAAATAAACTACATTCATTAGAGAACCGATTTCTGCAGTAATATAGGAAATTCCTGCATTTACTTTGTCAAAATATTGATATAACTTCAATCGAAATTACAATAAATTACGATACACAAGTGGGCACCGCTTAGTACGGCGCGAGCGCCCATTGGAGAAGGACCTGTGTCATTTTTTCCCGCGTCCCGATTATCGAGCATTCGTAGAGTGAAACCATTATTGTACTGCGACCACATAGCTTTGATCTGCTTTGTATTTTTTCACAAGGTAAATTTTGGTTTATTATCAAGTATACTGTATGATTTTCATTGTTTGTAGAAAAAATATATATTTTAGTTTTATTAGTTTTAGCAATGGGGCGCAAGGATTGTGTATACCGTTGTGAAAAAAAGTAAACGTGATAATTCTGCAGCCTTAGAGAAAGCAACAGAAGTGAGGTAAATATCTATTTATTTTTATTTACAATATTTATTTACATAGTAACTGATTATTTATTGATTAAAAATACAATTTTTTTTTTTATATTTAGGTCGACAAATTGACGCCACCCGCCTGATGGTAAGCTGTGGCGACGTCTGGCGATTGTGGGCAACTCTCACAGTACACAGGAATACTATAGAGAGTGACCCTCAACTTGACGACCCAGTAATGTGCCTCTTCACGCTTCGCTTAAAGAACCCAGGGTTATATGTTGTAGGAAACACGTGCGCGGGCAGGGCGTTCCAAGCCACCATCGTTCGGCAGAGAAACGAACGTTTAAAACGCTCACTTCTCGCGAAGACGGTTTCCACGGTACGAGAGTGACATCTCTGCCCGGCACGCGTTGTTCGGGATCGGAAGGGAGAGGGTGGGATCAGATTGAAGAGCTCTTCATAACACTCACCGTGGTAAATACGGTAGAACGCGGCCAAGGAAGCAATTGTTCGGCGCTGGGCTAGCGGCTCAAGGCTTCCCGTTACCTCCGGACAATCTATAATGCGAACAGCGCGTCACTGCATAGCGTCGAGTGCGTCCAGCAAATACTTCGCGGAGCCGTCCCAGAGGTGAGAGCAGCATTCGACGCAGGGTCTAATCTGCGTTTTGTACAGCAGACACCTCTGGTGCGGTGTAAAGAATCGCTTTACCTTGTTCAGTATTCCTAGTTTCCGCGAAGCTAGCCCAATACATCTCTCAATGTATTTAGTGTTATTGAGCTCTCGACGTACGTCTATGCCAAGGATGTCTTGATCCTTCATTGGTAAAGTTGCATTCTGAAGAGTGGGTAGGGGAAGGAAAGGGATTTTTTCGCTGTAAATGCACACGCCTGTGTTTTGCGGGCATTGAACTCGACCAAGTTCTCGGCACCCCATTGGGAGATACTATCGAGGTTACGGTCGAGATCAGCCACGAGTCGTCATCTCTCCTCCTCAATCTCAGATCGCCCCGCCGCCGCCGTCGGACGAACCGAGTAACTACCGTGCAGTGTGCTGTCATCTGCATAGCAATGAATGTTCCCGAGGGATAGCATATCATTAATATGCAGAAGAAAGAGAGTTGGTGATAGTACGGACCCCTGCGGTACCCCGGCATTCACTTGCAAGAAGCGAGAAGCCTGGCCATCGCAGAGGACCCGCACTTGGCGCTCGTTTAAAAAGCTGGCATTCCAGCTGCACAGTTGAGGAGGTAGACCATATGCCGGAAGCTTGGAAAAGAGCGAAGCATGCCAGACCCTATCGAAAGCTTTGGCGATGTCCAGGCTAATAGCCAAGGACTCGCCTTACTTTTCCATAGCCCCACCCCATACATGCGTGACGAATGCCAGGAGGTCACCCGTTGATCGTTTTGGCCTGAAGCCATATTGCCGATCATTGATTAGCGAGTGATCCTCCAGGTATCGCATGAGCTGCTTATTGATAAGGAGCTCAAGCACCTTGCAAATGACTGAGGTGACAGCTATGGGTCGATAGTTGCCTGGATCGGAGCGATCCCCTTTCTTGGGGATCGGTTGTACGTTCGCCTCTTTCCAGACCTCCGGCACGAGCCCTGTAGAGTATGACAGGTGGTACAGACGCGTTAATACTGGAGACAACTCAGCAGCACATTTTCGTAACACCACCGCCGGAATGCCGTCAGGGCCACTGGCTTTCCGCGTGTCGAGCGACCGCAGCACTGCCCGTACATCACATTGCCTGATAACAATATCAGGCATAGTGTGGCCACAGTTGGCGATGGCAGGGGCTGCAGGCCACGGTCATCGACGCGGGAATTAGCCGCAAAGAGGTCTGCGAGCATGTCCGCCTTCTCTTGGGCTTTGTGAGCCAGTGATCCATCAGGAAAACGCTGTGGTGGCAGCGAGGGTTGGCAAAAATTAGACTGTACGGCTTTGGCCAGTTGCCAGTATCCACGGCTGCCCGTGGGGTGGGATGTGAGCTCCTGACCAAGCCGCGCGACGCGCTGGGCATCCGCTCTCTTGAAGGCCCTCTTGCTGGACCTAGTGGCCCTATTGTACGCTGCTTTGAGGCGGTTCACATTCGGGTCACGTGCCGCCCGAGCCCTGACCCAGGCGCGATACGACGACTGTTTTTTCTGGACAGCCTCGGCACATTCACGCCCGAACCAGGGGCGAGCTTTGCGGATGCTGGCGACATCAGTGAAAGGGATATAATATTCTATCCCTAGACTGATCTCGCCAGCAACGGCAGCAGCGCTATCCGAAGGCGCCTTCCCTACAAAGCAGCGTTGACTCCACGGGACGGACGCAAAGTAATCGCGGAGACCGTCCCAGTCTGCCGACGAGTAGTGCCATAGTCGTCGAGTCATTTGCTCAGCACGAGCAGGCGGTGGCACTTGGAAGCTGGCGTGCACCACACAGTGGTCGGAAGTGCCCAGTGGGGCGCGTACCGACAACTGTACTCGGCTGGGCGACTCGTCAGCAGTAGATCCAGCAAGGCGGGCGTGTGGTCTGACCTGTCAGGTATCCGGGTGATCCCCTGTACCATCTGGGTCAGCCCGTGGGAGAGAGCGTATGCATGGGCGGATCGTCCCGCATGATCGGTCCTAAGGGACCCCAGCCACTCAACGTGATGACCGTTAAAGTCCCCCAGGAAAACCAGGTCAGTGTTCGGGAACCGCACCTGCGCATCGTCAGTCATTTCGCTGAGGTATTCGAAAAGCCTTGTTGTCCCAGTGTCCCCTGTGTGGGAGCGGTAGACGCACACGTAGATCTGGCTCATAGAGCCATGATCCACGTGCAGCCAAAGGACGGAGTAGGAGGGGTTCTCTAGACAGCGCAACCGGCGGAAGCAGACATCCGCCCTAACGAACACGCACACTCCGGCTTTGTCGCGGAATTGTTCCTCAATGACATAACCCGGGTAACTGAGGTAAGACGTGTAGTCAGGGCGGCGTATCTGTGTCTCCGTAAGGAACATCACAGACATCAACATATGTGTATTTGCTGTATGGACTGGGCCTGATTTTTCCTTGAAACTAGTAAGAGTACAGAAAGACGACGTTTTTTGGCAGGAGAAAATGCTACCCAAATTGACTCGATTTTACCAAGACTGCGTATTACCCGAAATCATAGACCCAAGAAAGGCAAATTCAATGACTTTACGCCAATTATTCATAAAGCATTAATGAGTATTTTATTGTTAATCGACAATAATATGTGATTGTTTTTATCCTAATTGTTATTATATTATTTTACATACCTAACTTCTTGTTTTTCTATTTACCTAACCTGAAAATTTCATTAGACTAAATAAAATATCGTTCCCGCCTAGACCAATTCAACTTTTTTAAATTTAAATCGTATTAAATATATAACATTCATAAATCTCATATAAAATCACATTACGACTCAAGATTGCTTCGTCCGTCTCGTCTCTCGCGTTACACTGTTTATGTTACGTTTGAGTGAGTAGTTACGCACACATAAACAATTATACAGTATTTTACCTAAACTCAAGCGCAATCATTTTGTGAAATGGCTCTTAAGGTAAGAATGTAAATTATCATCACGATATTGTGGACGATATTTTTTTTTTTTTTTTTTATTCCGCGAGTCGCGGCCTTCGACCTACGTCCATTGCCGAGCGCCTCTGGTAGAGACTGAGAGAATTCCCAGTGGCGCCCGGCGGACCTTGACCACCTGCGTGGCCACTGTGTGGTGGTCGGGTGTTACCCCGCATCTTTGGGCTCGGGTTTTATCCCGCGTCGGTGAGTGAAGGCGTGCGTGGGGTGCAGCCCCACATCACGCAGCCCCTGTAGCCTACTTCTGTACGGACGGTGGGTTGCTAATCCATCGTCCTCAGGCCCCGATCATGGAGGTCGATGGTCCTGGGCGTAGTCACGTCTGCGGCGCTCTCGCCGCAGACTTCGGAACTCAGCAGGGAAGATACGCTCCCTCACCCTACCGGCCGCCTCCTTCACGAGCATAACCTGCTCGCAGAAGGAAACGGCCGCGTTCCACTGGCTCTCGCTAGAGACCATGGCTCGTAGCATGGTCTCCAGTGAGAGAGTATCTACGTCCAGGCCCTGGACGATATCGTGCAATGTGAAAACGCCAATTCAATAACTGTAACCTTTTCGAGTATTTGCGATATAATCATAGTTTAAATAAAAAAATATGAATGGCAAATAAATCCAAACTCGAAGCTTTATTTTATTTAGTTCATTTCTAATGACATAGCTTTGGCCGAGTTTCGACCACATCAATCACTACTTGATAACAGTGCCTAAATAAAAAGCCAACTGGCACAGTTGTCCATTTACAAACGGTCAATATTCAGTGATATGACATTTAACAACACAAAGCTAGAGTATAAATCTAAACTTGAATTGAAAAAAATCAGAACCTAACACATCATAATATTTCTAGCTAAAACGAGAATGCTAGTACCTGTTATATACGAGTATAAGAGTGCTAGCTTTAATTAATATAAAATACAGAAGGTATACTCACTGTCTGTGGCTCTGACAGCGTCGTAAATTTCTTGCAAATATGCGTAATTTCTACAAGTTTTAACTTCATCTGGTAATCTACGTCTGTGAATAAAATATTATACGTCAAATACTTATTACTATTAGGTTCTAAAAATAAGAAGGTCCTATAAGCTAAGGAACTCTAACTATCATCGTCGCTTAAGTCATCCATGGTGCACCTGTAGACAAACCGATGAGCCTCTGGAAAATTATCTAAAGTGTCCGGAAACGAAAATGGGCTCGCCCCCCTATTATGGGATAAAGTGACCGGCGAAATTTGGGTGTATTAAACGTCGCTACCAAATCCTTTGGGGACTTATGTATGTTGAGATCCTATTCGTCTCGGCCTTATCGACTCAGTACATACCATGATACTGTGCTGGTAAGATAGATACATGGGGCACACTAAAAGTTTTGCACTTCTAGATAATCGGAACTATTTGAATTTCGAATGTTATTTTTTTTAAACGTTGCAACCTTCTTAGTAATAAAAAAAAACAAGTGGAGGGAAATCATTTGGCAATTGTTTTTTATCACACATCAAAGTTCTACGTATGCAACGAAAATGGAATTAAGTCGAAAAGATTTTAGAGCGATAATTTTTTATGATTTTAAAAGTTCTCTCTATCCGCAAGACTGTGCCGCTCGTCTTCAAAATGCTTTTGGGAGAGAAGCACCTTGTTTGAGCACCGTGAGGCGATGGTTTGCTGAATTTGAGAGAGGTCGAGTTTCTTTACATGACGAATTTCGTGAAGGGCGGCCTCCAACTGCCGTCCACGAAAATAATGTGGCTACTGTTAAGCGGTTAATTGAAGAAAACCCGCGGATTACCTATGAGACAATTCGAGGACTATTGGCGATTGGTATGAGTCAAATCCAGAAAATTTTACACGCAGAATTGAAAGAACGGAAACTTTGTTGTCGTTGGATCCCTCATGAACTGACAGCGGAGCAGAAGCGGACTCCCGTGGAATGGTGCTCACAGATGCTACTGAAGTACGACCACGGACATTGTAATGCTGTTTGTGACATTGTCACAGGAGACGAAACGTGGATTTATTGTTTTCAACCCGAAAAAAAAACAGCAATCTTGTGAATTGGTGTTTGAAAATGAGAACAAGCCAATAAATGTGAGGCAGGCGAGAAACGTTGGTAAAAAAATTATCGCGTATTTTTTCTCAGCTACGGGTCCCATCTGTACAATTCCACTTGAAGATCAAAAGAGTGTTAATTCTGAGTGGTATTCTACCATTTGTTTACCCAGGGTGTTAGAAAAAGTTCGCGAAAGACGACCCAAAAGCCGCGTTCTCCTACATCATGACAACTCTTCTTCACACATGGCCAACAAAACAAAGTCATTTTTAGCTTCCGAAAAAGTACAACTCGTCACCCATCCTGCGCATAGCCCCGACCTAGTACCCTGTGATTTCTGTATTTTCCTCAAAATCAAAGATTTGATGAGAGGTTTCACTTTTACCAACTCCGAAGAGGCAGTGATAGCGTTCAATCAGCACGTAGAAAACATGCGTTCAGATCTGTGGTCCTCCTGTTTTAAAAAATGGTTCGATCGCATGAAAAAATGTTTAAAATGTAAAGGAGAGTATTTTGAAAAGCAATAAACATAATATTTTGTATTTAACATGTTGTTTTTTAAGTTACGCAAAACTTATAGTGTGACCTACGTACTACATGGGTGCGCCATTTTCAGTGTTGCTGGCCTCCTCTGAAAACCAGCACTAGCAAATGTGGGTCTGCCCACGTCTGCATAAGCTGAGAGGAGACTAAATTCTACGCAGATGTGCCCGCGTACTAGCATACAACCGACGGTTTTTTTTTTTTTTCTCCCTGTTTATATGTTTAGTTATGTAAGATGCCTATAATCGCCATATTTGTGTTTGCGACTTAAACGTATTTTCTTTCTTCTTCTTCTTTCTTTCAATTAGCGGTGTGGGTAACCTCATCTACAAGCGATGTATCTATCTTTTATTGGACGAGGTTTTCTTTAAGTCCGTGGCCGAAGGCCTCGGCAGCACTCGAAAGCATTCCCCGTGGCTCTAATAATGGACGAGACTTTATCAAACATTATTTTTGGAACTGAAACTGCTTAAAGAAATTTCAAGTTCTCTAAATCATGAAACACTATTTAGGCCACCTCTCCTGAGCTTACCATCAGAACAATAGAGTACCTTGGCTAAGTCATTTAATAAAAGTAATTTTTCCACAAAAGCTCGCATTTACACATGACAAGAATATACAAACTGACTAATATTATAATCCCTAAGCGATACACCACCAATTTAAAGAGGTCGTGTAATTAAGGATAATCCCACCAAATTGAGTTAATTAACAACACGGTCGTTCGTAAGCTTACATAGGCGCTACTAAACATCTCGAAATAATTCCATAACAAATACGGTAAAAATAAAAAAAAATACACAACACAGCACGCCCATATCCACGAAGGGGTGGGCAGAGGTGCATTATACACCCACAATTTGCCAGTACTTTTGTTGGTCTTACCGGGCACTATAAAAAATCTATAACCACTATGTTATTCAAACCAAAATTTCTACGGCCCGGACAGATTTTACATGCCGAGGCTTAGGCAAATACTTATACGCGAAGTGACTGAGCCTGCCAGTAGGCTCGTTCCCTTCGGGACTGCTGAAATGTGGCATAAAACTACTTCTATCTACTCAATTAAAAATCAGGTATACAGACAAACAGATTGTAATACTTACAAACAAGTATATTTTTCATAATTTTCCGCTTGGTTTTTAGTTAACGACGATACAGCTGCATGGAGATATTCGTTCTGAAACAAAATATCACGATATTAATTTCAAATGTCAGTATTCTAGGAACGTTTATTTACGCGTGGCGGACGGTGAG
Organism: Nudaria mundana; assembly: GCA_963556515.1. Taxonomy (NCBI): domain Eukaryota; kingdom Metazoa; phylum Arthropoda; class Insecta; order Lepidoptera; family Erebidae; genus Nudaria; species Nudaria mundana. Next base: position 13,308,024 of record OY748302.1, on the reverse strand, counting down.
GGTATTTATTGAGGAGTTTTTCTACAACTGCATGCTGCCGATCTTAGTTGAGTTAGTAGTATAGTATATACCTATTATTACTTATTGTGTGATCAACACCAAAGTTAAAAAGTCCTTGGGCAACACTCATAAATTTTGACAAAATCTATTGTAGTTTTGCTTTGTGCAACATTCACGTGGTCATCAACCGCTTTTGTTATTGAAATCAGCAGCCACCATTCAAATTTTGTGACGAAAAAATATTCCAGTTTTAGGGTTCCGTAGTAAAAGTTTCGGAACCCTTGCAGGGAGCGTTGGGTCCCATTAGGTTGGGCACCAGCCGCGAAAGTGCGGTTGATGCTTTCGTCACTTAGGGCCGACAAAGAGCTAACAATAAATTTTAAAATAAAAATCATTTTTTTGCGGTACCTTCCCTACAAGTAAAGTAGGGATTATATTTTTTTCAGGTCTAGGTACTCCATCGTAGCGGATATCATTAGATAGGTCCTTTAAAAACATTGAGGAAAACTAGGATATTTTTTTGATTTAAATATCCGTTTGCAAGATATTTAGCTTTGAAGAGCATTTTTTTGCGAAAACAGCGTCCCCTCCCCCTCTAAAATCTATACAGCTGACGTGAGGAACCTATTAAAATTCATGATGGTAGTCCATATCGCACGTTCGGTAGGACAAGGGCCGAAGTGCTAATTTTCAAATTTGTCAGGACAGACGTTTTAAGGTTTTTATAGATTTATATTGTGTTTTTCTGCCCATATTAATGTAAAATAGTATTTTATTTTTATCAGAAATATACCATGAACATTTGTGAATATAAATATGTAATTTAAAAAAGTGAGTTATTTATTTATTTATACTACATTTAATGAAATATTAATGTATGCATACAATTATGCCCTTTTCCCACCAACATTTAATTAATTGTGACCAAAGTAACACATTATATTTAAATGATTTATTAATTGAAAATACTACTTATTTTGTACTTCTTTATTCTTTTTCTTACGAACATCTTTATCACTGACAATACTACACTACAATAAAATTAAATCTATATCCTATATAACTTCAGCACTTAGCTTACAATTTTTACCGTGATTGCCTCGAGCATCTACAGCACTCATTCTCATAGTATTATTAGTGTTGGTTCTGGTTCACTATTGCCTTCATTATTTATTAAGTCCACCGTAGTATTTGGTTCAAGAGATCTGCTTCGAGAACTAGAAGAGCTGCGGCTAGAACTGGATGAGCTGGTGCTGGAACTGAATGAGCTGCTGTCAGAACTAGAAGAAGTTTGAAGAGTTTCTCGATTTGAAGTTTCTAGCCTGTTTTACATTTGGCTTGTATTCTGAACCTTCGGATGGTGAAAACTCTCCATTTTTTTCAGACTCGGAATCCTTATTACCTGGGGTTGTATTTATAATGGGTGGGCTAGCTGTTACATTGTCCTCCATGGCAGATATGGTTGTCAAGGATGAATTTATCGCTTCTGTAGTTTCAGGAATCGTTTTTATTGGATCCTCCATAACAGATACGGGTATCATGGATGAATTTATCGCTCCTGTAGTTTCAGGTATCATTGATATTGGATCCTGATTTTCAAAGTCATTGCTATCTATCCACTGATCCACCATTGACGTAGAATAAATTTCAGAAGTAGCATTTGTCTTTTTAAAACTATGATATTCTTCTAAACTAGAATCTTCCAAATATTCACTTATCTGTGGTTCATCAATAGTTCTAGCCTGTATAATAAATTGATCATCAACCATCCTCAAATTTTTTCTGCTTCGAGGTACAATTTTTACTCCCTAAAAGCGAAAATAATCAGAAGTTTAGTTCGGTTTTTTAATCAACAGAACAAAAATAAATACACGTCAAACCTATAAGAACCTTCTTTTTGCATCGGGTTTAATAAATGGCAAAAAATGGCATCGGAATATCTTACTAATCAATAAATAGTATTAGTTAAAGATAGAAATTAGTTTTTAAGGCACTTTGGCATATTTAACTCATTTTCAGAAATTTTAGCACTTCGGCCCTTGTCTTACCGAAGGTGCGATATAATGAACTTTGAATGAAAACTCTAACGGAGGGTATAACTTTTTTAGGAGTTATAGAGGTTTTTAAACGTAACTTAGCCGGTTATTTTTCATAAGGAATACTGGTCGGAAAAACGAGTTAGTAGTAAAATTCCAGTTAGCTAAATAAGTTTAGATCAGTAATGCTTGGAGTAGGTGTATTAGTTTAAGGAAATTTTGGAATATAAAAAAAAACAATCTTTTGGAAGCAGGTGAGACTTACATGCTTAGGTGCACCTACGAAATAAGTTTTTAATATTTTGTGGCTACTTTTCAAGCGTGGGCAAGGTAAGAGGCAAAGTGAAAAATAAGCGCAGATTTAACATTCTATCGCCAACCTCGAGGAAATGTTTGAACAATTCCAGTTATTCCTATGGGAAGAGAAAGTAGGTCTATTGAGCCGCCTACGCTATTGTCAGTCAACTACTTTCGTATATAGAGGAATACCATAAATATCGCTTGTGACTCGTGATGCGTGTCTCTGCAACATTTAAAAATACTCGTAGGTACTGCTATTTTGTTTAGTGTTTGCTTCTTTAATATTATAGTTATGTTTAAAACCTGTGTCCGAGACGCCCAGGACTTTAATTGGCTGTGCCATAGCAGCTGGTACGCAAGACTTTGTTGCCTTTCATCAAGATTTCATTGCAAGGCAACGGGTGTCAAATTTAATTTTCAAAATTATATAAATATTTTATTACAAATTTTATTTTATTAGAGGGGCTCGTGGTCTAGTGGTAACCGACAATGTTAACACATTGTAAAGGTTAAGCAACATCGAGTCAGACCGGTTTTAGGATGGGTGACCATTTCTTAAGACACTGAGACCCCTCCGTGCCTCGGAGAGCACGTTAAGCCGTCGGTCCCGGTTGTCATACAAACATCTATGGCAGTCGTCAGGGGTAGTTGGAGCCCTAAATCAAAAATCCGACCGGTCTAACTACAGAACTTCGATGTCGCCCATGGGTTGTGAAGGTCAGATGGCAGTCGCTTCACGGAAAATATCAATTTTCAGCCGAATCGCAGTTAGACTGGAAAGCCGACCCCAACTTTAGTTGGGAAAAGGCTCGGTGAATGATGAATGATGATGATATATACATTTTATTACATTAATTCGGCCATTGGACATAATCTACTTTTTCCCTATTACACCCCCTATTACGTGGGACTAAAAATACAGGCAAATTGGGGGTGTGTAATGCGCCTCTGCCTACCCCTTCGAAGATATAGGCGTGATATGTGTGTGTGTGTTGTATGTGAAAAGAAAATTTATGTTTGATCGATGTATCAGAAATCGTGTTCAATAAAGTCTTTCTTCAATCTTTTTATTGTTCATTATTAGATTGTATTAAAATTACAAAGATTGTTAAAAACATTATTTCTATTAAATGAGCTTGAAAATAAATCCAAAAACAGCGCGGTTATTACCATCGTGTTATGAAGCGTGAAAACATCGACTTCCCGATGTTTTCTTTACAAAATGCCGCTTTTATGCAAAACCTTAGTGTATTATTTGGGCATAATCAGAGCGTTATAAAAATTAAAGGCATTTATTTATGTCCTTTTTTTGCTTAAGTTTATTTTCCTTACTAATATTTTTGATATCCTATTGTACATAAAATGTTAAAAGATAGACTATAATTTATTTACTTTTATTGTTCCTATAAAATGTTGTTTTATTAAGCACACACATAATATCACGCCTATATCCCCGAAGTGGTAGGCAGAGGTGCATTAAACACCTACAATTTGCCAGTATTTTTAGTCCCACGTAATAGGGGGCACGCCTTATTGCCGTCACCGGGCACATACATAGACATAATGGGTTATATCCAAAATGGCCGAATGACTTTAATAAAAAGTAGCAGCTATATAATAATTTTGAAAAACAAAAAATGAAACCCGTTGCCTTGCGATGAAATGTTGATAAAAGGCAACAAAATCTTACGTACCGCTATGGAACATCTAATTAAAGTCCTGGGCGTCTCGGACTTAATGTGTTTTATTAAGATTCTAATAAATTTCGTTGTGTTTTTTTTTCATGAACCTTTTGGTATGGAATTTTGCTGTTGTAAACCGCTGATATAGTATTATGTCAATAAGTAGTACAAAACTAACTGACTCGAGTAAACAAAGATTATTCGATAATATTAATAAAATTAAATAAATCTAACTACTTTGCAATATTCCGCCACATGCAAATTACCCAACTCTCGTATTTATTCATGCACAAGTCCGTCCTCCAAACCCACTTAGGCCGAAAGAATAGAGAAATAATTTTGAAAATAGAATAAATATGAGAGTTGTGTTATCGTGCAAAAAAATAATAAAAACCTCGACACGTGTTTCGCCCCCAACCAGGGGCATCATCAGGAGATGTCGATGGCTCGGCGCACGGCGACCGAATGAGCCACAACTCGTAAACCGCACCTATTTATATCCTAGGTTTTTTATTTCTACCCACAACCATAATACCAAATTATTTTATGTCTACCCACCACCTTTGTTTGAATGACGTATACCTACCCGCAGCAAAGGGGAAGAGGCGAAATTAAGTTGATCATTTAAAATATTAGGGTTCAAGCGTCTATGTTTGTAGATTTCTAATTGTTCCAAAACCGAAAGCCTCAGTCCTTTGTTGCAGGTGTGCAGAACGTCATAAGTGTGAGGATTAGGTAGGGAGTGACCGGAATCCAACAAATGTTTTGCGAAATGAGACCGTTCTGGGCGATTGTTTCTAAAAGCTGATATATGTTCTTTATACCGCGTCGCGAAGCTACGGCCGGTTTGGCCAATATAAACACCCTCACAATCCCCACACTTAAGCCTATACACACCAGACTTCCTGTCATCCCCAATTTTCTCCTTAACATTGCAAATGTTTCTCCGGATAGTGTTGTCCGTTCTAAACGCGACATGAATATTATTTTTACGTAAAATTTTGGCAACTTTATCAGATATCGGACCTAAATAAGTTAGACTAGCTCTATACCGATGGACGTCACGATCCGGGGGAACAGCATATAGTAAACTACGCGTAATTGAGGCTCGCCGCCTTCCAACTAAGTTGTCCACAAGCTTGGTACTGTAACCATTAGATTTAGCAATTTGATAAATAATATTTAATTCGCGGTTAAAATTTATTTGAGAAAGTGGAACCGAAAATAGCCTGTGAACATAGCTGTGGAAAGCGGCAAGCTTGTGCTGCCAAGGATGACAGGAAGTAGCAGGAATTACTGTGTCAGTATGAGTGGGTTTACGAAAGATCCGGAATTCATGCCCACCCTCATTTCTAGTAATAGTCAAATCTAAGAAATTTATGGACCTATCCTTCTCTAACTCGAGTTTGAATTTGATTTTAGGGTGAACACTATTCAAATGAGATAAGAAATCCGTAAGTTCCACATCGGTGCCCCGCCAACACAACAATATATCGTCAACGTACCTATAATAATAATGGATGTTTTCGTTACCTACAATGTAACTATTTTCAAACCTATCCATAAAAACATCGGCCAGAAATGGGCTCAAAGGTGAACCCATCCCCAGTCCATGCTTAAATAGATAGTACTTGTTGTTGAATTGAAAATAGTTTTGGTTCATGCATAAAGAAGTTAAATCGATTAGCTCAGCCGCCTCCCCTGGATGTAGACGCTGTTTTTCAAAAAGATCTTTAAGTATTGTTAAACATTCCTCGTAAGGGACATTAGTAAACAAGTTATCGACATCCAGTGAAAGCAACCTTGCATTAGGGGGAAGCTTGATATCCCGTATACGATTGATTAAGTCAGTCGTATTTTTAAGACTATAACGAGGCGAAAAGGCAGTCTTCCCCCTAAGGATGTTATTAGGAAGACTGTCCCTTACGAGGAATGTTTAACAATACTTAAAGATCTTTTTGAAAAACAGCGTCTACATCCAGGGGAGGCGGCTGAGCTAATCGATTTAACTTCTTTATGCATGAACCAAAACTATTTTCAATTCAACAACAAGTACTATCTATTTAAGCATGGACTGGCGATGGGTTCACCTTTGAGCCCATTTCTGGCCGATGTTTTTATGGATAGGTTTGAAAATAGTTACATTGTAGGTAACGAAAACATCCATTATTATTATAGGTACGTTGACGATATATTGTTGTGTTGGCGGGGCACCGATGTGGAACTTACGGATTTCTTATCTCATTTGAATAGTGTTCACCCTAAAATCAAATTCAAACTCGAGTTAGAGAAGGATAGGTCCATAAATTTCTTAGATTTGACTATTACTAGAAATGAGGGTGGGCATGAATTCCGGATCTTTCGCAAACCCACTCATACTGACACAGTAATTCCTGCTACTTCCTGTCATCCTTGGCAGCACAAGCTTGCCGCCTTCCACAGCTATGTTCACAGGCTATTTTCGGTTCCACTTTCTCAAATAAATTTTAACCGCGAATTAAATATTATTTATCAAATTGCTAAATCTAATGGTTACAGTACCAAGCTTGTGGACAACTTAGTTGGAAGGCGGCGAGCCTCAATTACGCGTAGTTTACTATATGCTGTTCCCCCGGATCGTGACGTCCATCGGTATAGAGCTAGTCTAACTTATTTAGGTCCGATATCTGATAAAGTTGCCAAAATTTTACGTAAAAATAATATTCATGTTGCGTTTAGAACGGACAACACTATCCGGAGAAACATTTGCAATGTTAAGGAGAAAATTGGGGATGACAGGAAGTCTGGTGTGTATAGGCTTAAGTGTGGGGATTGTGAGGGTGTTTATATTGGCCAAACCGGCCGTAGCTTCGCGACGCGGTATAAAGAACATATATCAGCTTTTAGAAACAATCACCCAGAACGGTCTCATTTCGCAAAACATTTGTTGGATTCCGGTCACTCCCTACCTAATCCTCACACTTATGACGTTCTGCACACCTGCAACAAAGGACTGAGGCTTTCAGTTTTGGAACAATTAGAAATCTACAAACATAGACGCTTGAACCCTAATATTTTAAATGATCAACTTAATTTCGCCTCTTCCCCTTTGCTGCGGGTAGGTATACGTCATTCAAACAACGGTGGTGGGTAGACATAAAATAATTTGGTATTATGGTTGTGGGTAGAAATAAAAAACCTAGGATATAAATAGGTGCGGTTTACGAGTTGTGGCTCATTCGGTCGCCGTGCGCCGAGCCATCGACATCTCCTGATGATGCCCCTGGTTGGGGGCGAAACACGAGTCGAGGTTTTTATTATTTTTTGCACGATAACACAACTCTCATATTTATTCTATTTTCAAAATTATTTCTCTATTCTTTCGGCCTAAGTGGGTTTGGAGGGCGGACTTGTGCATGAATAAATACGAGAGTTGGGTAATTTGCATGTGGCGGAATATTGCAAAGTAGTTAGATTTATTTAATTTAACTATGGACTTCCGAAAAGTAACGCCTGATAGTATTAACTTTATTAATAAAATGGTTTTCCAGATCGTTATGGCAGTAACAGCGCTGATAGTCGTAGTAATAGTCATATCTCTGTTTTTAAAGTTTTAACGTTAACAAATACATGACGCAATAACAATAGTCAATTGACATCAAATGTATACAACCCCACATCACTCCATAGTAGTTAGTTTGTCTCTTATCGTGTAAAATAATTGAGATTTTCATTTTCCCATGATCTCTGAGCTCTCTTGAGTCGAATAGCTATACAGTGATTAACACTCGACCACACGACAGAGGCCGCATTGGTGACCAAAATCGAGGGCGCCACGGAGCAATTTCTTTTAGAAGACGGTGAGGCCGACGAGGCCTTAGGGCGTGGATAAAATCAGGGCCGGTTCGACGAGTGAAAAATCCATGAATGATTTTTTACATGCAATGTTCCAAGTGAAAGGTACCTAAATCTATCGTGAAAGTACTACCGTCCCATGATGGTCAATTTATTTACTTTTAAAATCGGTCGTATTTGGTTGAGTGCTATTTTATGACATTTTTATAACGCTCTGAAATGAAATAGTTAAAACGTTGATGTCAAGATGGCTTTTTAACAAATTAGATAACAATATTAGGTACTGTATTAAATCTTGTACAGTAACAAATCTTAGAAAAATTTGCTAAGTATACATTTTTCTTGTAGCGACTGCCATGATCGTAATTTCGATGTCTTCTAGTGTAATCCTATACCTACTCAATCGAAAAAGCAAGGCGACAGTTCCCCTGCTCCCAAGGGACCTATCGTATAAGTTAAATCGGGTCCCGTCAAAGATTATTGTAAACAGTACTTAGCTACTGTATACGTAACTTGATGGGAAAATATAACATAGATATTATTGATTGAGATTTATTACCAAATTACATTCAAAACTCGTATAATCTCTTATATGACGACGACAAAAATATATACCAAAGAATCAATCACCTCTACAGCTGACTACCTACTACTCCAGTCGGATCTGGATCGACTAACGCAATACTACCAAACAAACAAAATAGCAGTTAACATCCAGAAATGCCTATTGATTAGTTTTACGCGAAAGACATTCCCAACTGAGCCACGATGTGGTCCCCAGATCGACGCAAGTCCGTCACTTGGGCATACTTTTAGACTGTCAATTTAGGTTTAAGGCGCACATGGAACTGTTGGTTAGTAAAGCATACAAATTGTTAGGTTTTGTTTTGCGTAATAATGTACCATTTAAGGACTTACATTGAATTAAAATTCTTTACTATAGCTACGTGAGAAGCGTACTCGAATTCGCTAGTATCATCTGGTTGTGGATCAAGGCACTTCCTTCGCCCAATATAGATACTATGTTGGACGATACCACTTTCCGCCTTGCCACCTGTCTTCGTTTAGGTTTTTTTTTATGACTAAATTTGAGTGCGTTTGACCACAATCTTACCTGATGTTAAGTAACGATGCGGTCTAAGATGAAGCACGCAAACTCAAATAATGCCTATTTACTCTTGCCTTGAAAATCCCAAGATTATATGTATCGGGGAACAATGAGTATGTATGGGGAACAAGGTACGACATGTGTTTCTCCGCATCGTTGCCACTGTGGAGAAGTAGTCGATAACCTTGGACATCACGGTCTTTCATGCAGTAGAAGCGCAGGTCGTATTTCTCGACTCGCTAACCTTAATGACATAATCCGTCGGGCTCTTTCCACCGCCGGTATCCCAGCAGTTCGTGAACCAAATGGGCTGGCACGTGGCGATGGAAAGAGACCTAATGGAATGTCGTTATTGCCATGGAAGATGGGAAGGCCTTTAGTGTGGGACGCAACGTGCGTTGACACTCTGGCGCCTGCTCACCTTCCCAGTACAGCAGGTTGTGCCGGCGCTGCTGCTGCATCAGCGGAAAGCCTCAAACGGCGCAAATACTCGAGACTACATATTTGAACCGTTTGGGGTAGAGACGCTGGGACCTTGGGGTCCGAGCGCTCGCGGACTCTTTAAAACCATCTCAAAACTCACGATCGACTCTTCTCAAGACCAGAAGGCTGGTTACTTTTTAGCTCAAAGAATAAGCATTGCCATACAACGTGGCAATGCTGCCAGCCTTCTGCGAACATTGCCAGTCGGCGACGAGGCGGAGGAGTTCTTTGACGCCTGTATATAGTGTAAATTTTAATGTGTATAGTATAGTTTTTAATAAGTGTAAATAGTATTTTCATCTCTTATTATGTATATTTTAATTGTTAAATAAATTAATTTTAAATAACTTTAAATAAATAAATAAAATAAATAAATAAATAAATCATCCATAAATAAATATCATAAAAAAAAAATATCATACATAAATAATCCTTTATCGATGTTTGCTCTAAACTTAAAAAAATAAATGTGTACTTAATTTTTGGCGTAATGTTTTAAAGGACATTGTCGAACTTGTATGGAGATTTTGCTCCATCAGTACAGCTAAAAATTTAGCAAATATGATTCAGATATTGTAGTTTAAATTACTAGCGACCGAAATAGTAACATATTTTTATGTACAGAATGCTATGTACACATTTTTTGACATGAACCTTTAGTCAATTCACATTCACAGTGACAAAAAATTGTAAGCGAATGACGTTCATTTTGGTATTGTTTCAACTTTTTATTATAGTTGCCATATACAAACATCACATAGATGATTAAAAATGATATCGATTTAAAATGTCAATTCTATATCAATTCGTCATTCTAAGTCAATTCACCATTATTTAGTACCACGCGGAGGATTTTTTAAACGATCTTTTGTAATGTAAATATTTTTAGTAAATAATTACGTATATTGTAATTTTTATTGTTAATAAATGTGTCTTTACTATTTCTCTACTTTTGAGAAAAATAACAATTATAATTAATTTATGGCCCAGCATTGGATAACAAGTAATTATATAATATGAAATCTAGTAAAGAATAAAATGAATTTTTAAATGAATCGATTTAGAAAAAGTTCAATTAATCGATTATTTGATTATATATTTCTAAAACGTAACTGATTACTGGCAACAATTTGGCTTCACGGAAAACGGATCATACTTTAGACAATCTATTGATGTGATTTAATCAAAAATTACTTATTAAAATAAAGAGATTTCCATACATCAGAAATCATGGCATATTAATTTTGTAAAAATGTAACATAAATATAGATAAATAGCTTTATTTGCCGGCATCGTGTTCAGACTACGGGCACTCCGGCCCATTTTCGACACTGTCCTTTGTGTTATTTATAAGAACATTATTGTAAGCTGTGAATAACCTAAAAATAAATAAATCATTATCATAAAAAAAACGTTAAGAAAGTTATTGAAAAATATTTGCCAAGTAAATGATATTTTTACAACAGCCTTTACGAGAATGTGGTCGGCCCAGTCTCATTTCGAATTAATGAAAGATATTCCAAGTACTTTAAGCAAATGGAAAAGGGTTACGACTTGACCGCATTTCCATGAAATGATGCCATCTTTAAGTATTAATGTTAGATGACGGGAGCACCATGATATTACAAATTTTGTAGAAGTGGGCTTCATTTACATCAATATCGCCAAAGGGAGGAAGGGAGGTAGGAAGTGGAGGTCAGATCGCTTGATGAAAAATATTAGACTGGAAAGCCGACTATATTGCGAAAAGGCTCAGTGAATGTATTTTTATGAATTTACCTAGTCATCTAAGACTAAAGAGATTAAATGATTACTGGCTGCCCGTATGCCTGTAATAAGTAGCTTAAGCATAATAAGACTACATCAGCGCACCTAATATGTAAGTAAGCTACCTCGTTTATACCGACTTGGAGACTCAGTCCTAATAAAAAAAATACATCAAACATTGAACCGACTTCAAATTACCGAGATGGGACCATATAATTGTCAAAATGGGACCATTAAATCGGAAAGCAGTGACTTTCAAAAAAAAAATTACAACAGTCATATAGTCGAAGTGAGAACCACCTCCTTTTTTTGAATTTGGTTAAAATATAAGATTGTTTGGTTTCTTGTTTGAACAACATTTTTTTGTAGTTGTTTATTTGTACCCTCTATGCACTGATTTGTTTTAATTTAAAGAAAAACTCTTTGTACAAATTTTAAGGTTTTTTTTCTTCTATTATTATTTCTGACTTTTCTAAACTCTTCTCTTATAAACTCTTCTATTATTTAACATTATAAAAACATAATAGTCGAATTGGGAACCTCCTCCTATTTTTAAGTTGGTTAAAATATAAGATTGTTTGGTTTCTTGTTTAAACAACATTTTTTTGTACTTGTTTATTTGATCCCTCTATCCACTGTTTTGTGTTTTAATTAAAAAAAAACTGTAGAAATTTAAATAATATGTCTGACTCTTCTTCAAAATTTTGTGAAAATTCAGTAATAGGTACCTAGTAGTATTTTATTATGAGATCCAGGAAGGATGTTTATTATTTACTCAACTAAAAATATAATAAATGTAGCATATATTGTTGAATTAATACTAAGCGAAAGTGAATTAATAATAATTGAGCGGAGCGAAGCGAAGCTCAATCTTAGACGACAAGTGTAAATCGTTTGTGTGCCAACTCCTCCGAAACGGTCGACCGATTTTGACCAAATTTGGCATGCTGGTCGACATCATACCCGGGAGTGCATATCTCTGAAATAATGAAAATAGAGCATAAAAAAAAAATTATAAAATTTTCTCCGCTCAAAATTTGCAATTAGTAGCATGCAATTGCAATACCTAGTTATTTTTTATCCTGGTATTTAAATTAGTTTCGCATGGAAATTAATATCGACTGAACTACTTCACTGGATCTCATTCTAAAATATACTCACTGTACGACTCGCAATAGCATTACTGTTAGTAAGTACGTCAATCCGTTTATTTTTATGGCTTCTTCGGAGCTAGTCAGCTTACGATTTCCTTGTACTATCAATTTTATACCTGTTGGTATTCATATCATTGTGTTAACGAAGCGAGCAAAGGGTCTACATTTCCTCTCGCTGGAGACCATGTTTCAAGCCATGGTCTCCAGCAGGAGTAGGTGGTACGCGGCCGTGTCCTTCTGCGAGCAAGTTATGCTCGCGAAGGAGGCGGCCGAGAGGGAGAGGGAGCGTACCCTGCCCGCCGAGTTCCGTAGTCAGCGGCGAGGGCGCCGCAGACTCATCTACGCCGAAGACCATCGACCTCCATGATCGGGGCCTGAGGACGACGGGATCGCCACCCGTCTTTCTTACAGAAGCAGGCTAGAAGGGTTGCGTGCTGCGGGGCCTTTGCCCCATAGCACGCAACCAGATTCACTCACTGACACGGGATAAAACCCTACCACAACGATGCGAGATTCTCATCCCGACCTAACCCCCGCAGAGACCACAGAGGTGGTCGAAGTCCGCCGGGCGCCACTGGAAATACGTTCTGCTAGATAATGTTGCTTTCGCTAGCGGTAATATTTTGAAATTAGGCACCAATGAACCTTAATTTGATTAAAAAATTTCATTGGGTGTTTTTTATTTTATTTTAAGGGGAAGACATATATCACTCCTATATCCTTTAAGGGTTAGGCAGAGATGCATTACACACCTACACTTTGCTTGTAAGCTACTCTTGTTTTACCCGTTTAAAGGCTACTTTTCATCAGCTAGTCACAATCTAAGTTTATTGTCTATCTGAGTCTAGAGATTCTATTTAATTCTAGCTGTCCCAGCGAACTTCGTACCGCCTGAAATTTTACTTTCAAACCTTCCCTGAACCTCCATGAATATTTCAAGACCAAAACTAGCCGAATCAGTCTAGTTGTTGCCGAGTTTTAGAGACAAACGAACGGCGATGCATTTTTATTTATATGGATTAAGTAACATCTATCGTGGCTGTTGGAATTTAGTTTGAATTGCAGAGATTTTTTAAAGGTATTTCACGGTCACAGCAATAGGCTTGCCCCTATTAAGTGGGACCAACATTATTACTGGCAAAGTATGGTGTGTAATATATATAATAATGGATATACCTAAGCATGATCATAATTGTATGTATGGCAGTAGTAATAGACGATCAGAAATTGGTATTAGCATAGCTCGAGCACTATCGAGTTCGATATAAATTATCTGTACTTCCCGACAGAGTGAAGGTCGATGGTATTAACCCATTCAATCTCACCATACGCGCATCTCTACCGTTCTGTAAACTACACAATGACAATCCATGAATGTAAAACTTCAAAGACATACGTTAAACGTAGCAGTCAAAATGATTAATGTTTTCGTAATCAACTAATCATGTATGACTAAACTAAAAGGAAGAGGAAAGTACAAATCTGTTCACGTGAATCTCTTCGGAAATAACTCCTCAAATAGTGTTTGAGAGGAAAATTTAGACTAGATTTGAATTAGAACGGGAGCTCAATGTGGGAATTTCATTTTATGTATTGTATTAGTGAGTTTTTGACAGATGAATATAATTGAAGCTTAGTTATTCTCGATAAATTTATCAAAGTATTTGATACAAATTAATCCTTTTGAAACCTTAATTCTTGTGATACGTTAAACCAAGCCGACAAAAATAAATAATCTCTTCAGCTTTATAATAGCGTTATTTATAGCCTTTATCTTTTCAATTGCTATTCTAATACTAACTCTTGCCCGCGGTTTCATCCGCTTGGAATAGTTTTCTCATTTCTAATTCACACGAGAACACGTAGGTACCCAGAGTATTTTGGGCAGGTAGGTATATTTTTTAATAAAATTATAGGTACTAACACGAATTACTAACTTTCCTGTTAATCCCTCCAGCTAGTCTAAAATTGTTTGTGTTAGTAGTGGGTACATTGGGTACCCTTAGAAGTTTACGTGTGACTGATTAACAAACATACAAACATACAAACATCTTCGCAAACTTATTCTTGTAAATTTATCATGATATTTCAAGAATATTTTCTGAAATTAAATTTCTTCTGGTTATATTCAAGAACTAAGTTCAGTCAAGACAAGAAAGAAAACTGATCCATCAATTATGACAAAGAAACTTTCCCGACATTCTCTGGTGTCTTATTCGTTGCTAAAAGCTTCCGTTAATGCTCAATTATCAATATTATACATTTTATATGAAACCTACCTCATAACTGACCTCGATATTACAACGGCTTCCGTTTCAAATATCACAAATTTTCTGCTGTTTCGTAACATCTTTACTGGCCAAGTAGGTACGATCGTTGCTCAATGATTTAGTACCTGCGTCGACGAAGTCACAGTTATAGAAATACTTGTGCGATTCGCATAAACATGTTTTGCTGACTTTAGGTATTTTCTTTGCACACATAAATATTTAAAAAGAAATGAAGCTACGACTAAAAATAAGGCATGTAATGTCTTGAAAAGAAGCCTTATTAGGATATTTTTTTGGATCTGTACACAATATACACATCGTGGAGATCACAGCGCTCTGGATCTCAACTTATCACACACGAGTTATATCTACTAGTATCGCAGAAATATTTTCGGAAACATTCGCGGCAACACGAGCGGACATCGTTTCATAAAACACATAAATAAATAATATGCAAAACCAAACCAAATGGCTGTTCTTACTCATATTACGGCTATTTCCCTAACGACTGTTATTTACGTAAAATTGGAATAGATATAGTGAGATTTATGGTCTTTCGACACAGCGTCTATGTACATACATTAGGACACCCGATAAGATGTAATTTATTAAGAATACACGATAATTTACTGTTCCATATTCAGTCGAGGATTCCTTGACGCGCTCGAGTAACTACCGAAATCCCTTTAGGCATCCCATTCTATAAGGCGTCCTATAGACTCCCAATAGTTAGACGAGATACCGTATTTGTACACCTCATGATCTATGTTTTATAATACCTATGAATCAATAGTGTATTGGCTTGGCTTATCATTATCAAGAAAATAAATGCTTCAGAACCAGTAACAGCAAGCATCTGGAAGGAATCAAGAACAAGTTAAGAGATTTTAGCGATTTCTAATTGATTTCTTCTTTATTTTTATTTAAATAAATAAAATAAATAAACTAGGTCGCCGCAGTCGCGAAACGTACCGTTACGCTGCAGCATATATTTGAGCGAAGCGAGTTTAACCCTTAACTACCTACCCGGAATCTCTCAGACTCTGGTGAAATTGTTTTTGGTAATAACTTGTCGCGCGCGCATCTATAGTGTTCACGTGTCCTTGTACCTTCGCCCCCCTACCCGCAGTACCGCGCCTGCGCTCGTCAAGGTTCCAGGTGTGCGTGTTAGGTCTTTGGTGAGTATAAATATTTTCTTAGAGTCTCACATACTCCAGGTAGGTTATTACGTGAGTTTTTTAAGTGATATTATTTTTCTGGTTTTAGTGAAAAATGACATCTAATGACAATATTATAGAGCGTTGGAGGAAGAGCAGTAGTGACAAAAATTTAATAAACGCAGAATACAGTGATGCAGATGTGGATATTGGTGGAGATTTTGTGCTGACTGAAGAATCTGACTCGGAAATTGACGGCGAAGAAGAGACGGATTTAGTGAAAGAACAAATCTATCTACGACCGCAAAGTACGCCATTAGTTTCTTCTTCGTCAGACGATGATGATGTCCCATTGGAGCAGTTGCGATTTAGTCCTAGGAAGAAAAAATATTTTGGAAAAAACCGTTTTTGTTGGTCATCATTGCCAACTCCCATGTGGTTCACTTAGCCACTCATCTGCAAAAGACTGAAAGCCGATTTCAATTTATGAAAACCTAGCTGGTCAGCTTGCGAGACTACACATGGAGCGCAGAGAAAGAATGTCGACGATTCAGAGCGATATTAGAATTTCACTTCGCCGTGTGCTTGAACTCGATCCAGAAACAATTTCTGATGCTGCAGGAAGTAGTGCTGGACCACCAGATAGGCTGACCATTCGTAAATATTGTTCTCTATGCGATCCCAAAAAAAAGCGCAAGACCCAGTACTTATGTCTTAATTGTAAAAAGCCTATTTGCCTAGGGTGCTCAAAAATGATGTGCGGGCTCTGCCGTGAAAAATTGTAAAGTTTCGAGCTTGCAATTTTGCATAAATTTCATAGTTTTTCTTATAATTTATGTACTGATTTATTCGTTGATTCTAATATTGTTATAAATTAATGAAAGAAAGTTCCTAATTTACGTACTTTTTTAATAAATGATATCATAATTGTAATAACTCATAATTTTTGTCTTTTTTTTAATGTATAAGTGAAATAAGTCTATTTTATACATATTGTTGATTTTTTAATGGACTATAATTATTTTCAGAATTAAAAAACTACACAAACTATGTTTTTCATTTAAATTCATCTCTATAAGTCATAGTTTTAATTTCCGAGAGCAGAGAAGTGAGGAGTCTGAGATACTCTAGGTAGGTAGTTACGTGACTGAAATAAGGGGTAGGTAGCTAAGGGTTAAATTCAAAATTCTGGCATCGTAATAACCTGGGTAATTCTGTAAGCTTTTGATGAGTGCAAGAAAATTCGAAATTCGCCGAGAAACAATTTAACATAAATCGTTTGAAAAATAATTTGAGTCACCCGTTGAGAGCTCCGCTCGCCTTCGGCTCGCTTCGCTCAATAAATATTATGGACATTCTCACACAATGTCATCTAGCCCAAACTAATGTATAAGCTTGTGTTCTAGATCTAGACGAATACTTTAATATTTCTAAATACATACATACATAAAAAACTCCCAAAACTCCGAAACAAATATTTGTGGATCACACAAATATTTGATTCGACCCGGGATCGAAACCGAGACTCCGGAGTCGAAAGCCGATGCACTGCCGACCACGCCACCGAAACAGTCTATTTATATAATCTTCAAAACATTATTTATTTCAACGTTTAGTAGTTCTCTGTGCATAAAAAGTATGTCTGCATAGACACATGGGCTTTTGTTTGATCTAATTTTGTGATAAAAATTTTACTATATCTACTTACTGTTATACCGTTTTGAAGAAAAAAAAACAATTCATGAAAATTTGGAGTTTTCTTTCCTTGGGTACGGGATCGATATAGACTTTTTAGCATGCATTTATGAGGGTGTTCTAAAGATACTTTTTTTTTTTTTTTTTAATTCCGCGGCCCATGGCCGCCGCCGCTCTAACGTCCGTTGCCGGGCGTCTCTGGTTACTAGCAGAGGGTATATCCAGTGGCGCCCGGCGACTTTGACCACCTCTGTGGTCTCTGCGGGTGTTTGGTCGGGACGAGAATCCCGCGCCATTGGGGTCGGGTTTTATCCCGCGTCAGTGAGTGAATCTGGTTGCGTGCTATGGGGCAAAGGCCCCGCGGCACGCAACCCTTCTAGCCTGCTTCTGTAAGGACGGTGGCGATCCCGCCGTCCTCAGGCCCCGATCATGGAGGACGATAGTCTTGGGCGTAGTCGCGTAGTCTGGGGCGGCCTGGCCGCCGACTACGAAACTCGGCGGGGAGGGTACGCTCCCTCTCCCTCCCGGCCGCCTCCTTCGCGAGCATGACTTGCTCGCAGAAGGACACGGCCGCGTTCCACCTACTCCTACACCTACCTAATCCTACCTAATGATCGCAAGGCGCGAGTTGTCTGCGGCGGACCCCCCAAAGATACAACAGGCCGAGCCGTCCTCGTCCACCGGGCTTCCCGGGTTTCTAAAGATACTTACCAATAATTTATAAGCTCTGTATTTTCGTTGGGACAATTTGACAAGACTACTTATTTTGTAATATTCTAAGATTCTCTGATCTTATTGTTTTGAGTATGTATACCTACATATTATTTAGGCAGTGAATCGTTGGCTCTTTGTGTTCATATCAGAAGTGTTGTTTGATACTATATTTGAAATATTATCAACATGTACCACCAGCTTGTCGTAACTGTACACCTTAAGTGAACCTCTCAGCATCTTTCGATGTCACGATGTATAGTTGAATGGCAGAAAATAACTACGTACTAAATCCTGATACGTATCAGATGTCTAATGGATAGGGTGCTATCTATATTGGTTTCTGTCATTTATGTCGTTTGATGGTCAAGATTTTTTGCCAGAGTTTATATTTTGGTTGAAAACATATAGATTTGTTTTTTTTCATTAGATTTAAGTACGAACGAGTGCGTTTTTGATCGAGCGAGCGAAACGTCTACGTTTTGAGATTCGACAATTTTGCTTTCGTCCGTCTGTATGTGTGTTCCGGGCTACCATATTCTTATTCCGATCCCCACGAAACTTGACACAAGTGTTCCTTAATTTAAAACCAATTTTTTGCCATGACCTTATTTTTATTGCGGAGAAACTGGAAGTAAAACCAAATAGTGTTTTGAATGTTCGCGAGGTTTACTGTTCGGCGGCCACTAGTTGTTATTGTTGTGTAAGTTTTATTAAAATTTAAGCGATTTACATTTTTTGTTCAACTAAAAATAGACCTATTTGATGCTTATTCTAAGAAACCATAACGCTGACTTAGCTTTTGACCCTTATAGGTTGAATTTGACCTTTTTGTCTCGCAGGTGCTTTTGATTATACAGTTTCCGTGACGTTTGCAGTAATATGCAAATTATGTAGCAGTTGTGTATTTATGACCAATACACGCAGCAATAGTCCGAGATCCCCAGGACTTAAGTGGCTGTGCCATAGAGCACGTTAGATTTTGTTGCCATTCATCAACATTTCATCAAAAGGCTTTCAATTATTATTTTTCAAAATTACAATATAACTGCTATGTACTTTTTATTAAATTCTTTGGGCCATTTTGGACATAACCCACTTTATGTGTGCCCGGTGACGGCAATAGGCTTGCCTTTTATTATGTGGGACTTAAAATACTGGCAAATTGTAGATGTGTAATGCATCTATGCCTACCCTTTCGGGGATATAGGGGTGATATGTGTGTGTGTGTGTGTTATGTACTTATGTATTATTAAAATTATTTGTGGCACCAATCAGAGTCTCAGAGGTTTAAAAACACAACAATTCCTAAATGTACTGTCTTGAAAATCTTTTAGAGTTTATTGTCGTTAAGTTAAAAACTATTATTTTAGCCAGATTTTGCTTCACAGAATCATCGGATTATCATAATTGATACTTATTTAAGTATTTGATGATACCATGAGTTTTCGTTTAATAAGTATTATACCATCTTTCGGTATCCATGTATGATTAGTAGCGACCCTCGCCCAGCGATCAGAATTCATCCGGCTTATGAGACAGAGATGGCGCAACGATCTGGATGCCTACCACGAAGACTGGTTTGACTTGGCGTAAGATAGAGCACATTGGAAGGAGTTGGGGGAGGCCTTTGCCCGGCAATAGGACAGTACAGGCTGTAAAAAAAGTATGGACCTATCTCCTTGTGTATCTTGTCATCGCCATGTGTGTGTCTGTAAATTAAAAGTATTTTCTTTTATCTTTCTTTCTTGCCTCTAAATGTAGATATGACTACTTTAGTTTAACTAAAGTAGCTAAAGTGGCCATTTGAAGCCAAATCCAGTCCCAACTATATTGAAAGTAATTTCAATGTTTCAAGTAACAAAAGTAAAATATTTTTACCAGCATCTAGAGTAGGTAATTCAAAAGAATTTCTTTTCCTTTAACTTGAAGAGTGATAAATAAGGATGGAAATTTGATCTTCAAAAGCATTACTGAAAGCTATTACGTTTGTGTTATTTAACATTCTAAGAGGATCTGAAATTTACATGAAATGAAGAGTGGGCGTTAATTAAGTGCTGTAAAACTAGTTTTAGGCATTCCTAAATAAGTACAAATTATAATAGAAAACTCTGAAAGTAACAGTTTTTCTATTTAATAAATAATAGATAGAATAATAGAATAAGAGAATAATAGAAAACTCTGAAAGTGACAATTTACACAACGCCATCTAGTCTCAAACTGTGCAGAGCTTGTGATATGAGTACTAGATAAACTGATATAAGTAAATACGTATATACATTTTTTTTGGAAATACATACATTATTATACATAGGAAACATTCAGACTTCGGTATAAAAGTTTGTCCAGACCGGGAATCGAACCCGAGACTCCGGCGTCGAAAGCGGGTGCACTACCGACTACGCCACCGAAGCAGCATTTGTTTGAGTATCCAGCAAGAAGGACTCTTAAATTAACATAGAGAATAATAATAAAGTTCGAATCGCGCACGAAAGATTCCGTGCTTATCTATATAATTGCAATAAAAATCTGTTTGTTTTATGGGTATCAGTTTGGTTAGATATTGATTTTATTGTTCTTAATATCTGGTCTTATATCTAGCGGCAACTGAAATACATCATCTGTGAAAATTTTAACATTCTAACCATCACGGTTCATGAGGTACAGCTTGGTGACAGACGGAAAAATTGACGGATGGATAGCTGAGTCTTTGTAATAGGGTTCCCGTTTTACCCTTTGGATACGGAACCCTAAAAAATGCCTAAGATAAGCTTGAAATACATATCAAATATTATACTCCTTTATAATATTAGTTATCACACACAACAGTACATGAATACATGAAACAACAGTTATGACAGGAAACTCCATTAATCAAAGCGCTAAGTGCACCTGCGAGATATAAGGCTATTAATCGAATGAAATTGGTTCACTATGACGCAGCGTGTGAAGAAATTCGATAATGAAAGCCTTATATCATATTATGAATATGCCTTGCCTTGAAAGTAAAACGGTTGAAGTTCTTGGAGTTGTGTGAAACTTTCGTTACCGTTAAAGAACGCTGAGAGGAAGTTTATTAATCAGACATACCTACCAGTCTATAAAGTTTATTTAGTTGTAGGCATCTGTCAATAGATTTTTTTTTATTTAAACTTTCGCGTTTTGTACACTTAAGACAAATGGGTCTTTTATGGTATTTTACGCGATTATTGAGATATACATATACATACCTCTTTATTAGACGACATATACATACCTCTTTATTACCCGACGTTCCTCTTAGTGTCTCTCCGAACACAATATTTAGTGACGACGAAGTGATGGTAGTTGAGCAAACCAGCACTACACGAAAACGACGATGAGCTGAAGCTAGTAAACCCGTGACCACGGCTCTTGTAACAGGGTCGAAACGTCGCGTAAAAGACCCGTTTGTCTTAAGTGTATAATGAAATAAATTCTATCCATACTGAATACATTTAGGCGTCACCTGGCGAAAGTCCATGATAAAACCAATGGAAAAATGATGTTGCAATTTAATAAAAATTGCAATTATTTGGCTAAATAGAAAAAATGTTAAACGTCGACATATGTTTCGTGTGTCGACATATGCTTCGACAGATTGCTGTCTCTTTAGGCGAAACTAGGCGAAACATATGTCGACGTTTAACATGTCTTCTACGAGTATTTAGCGAAATTTTATCCAGTTTTGCAACATTTTTTATAGCTAGTCCTATCATATTGATTGTATCGTTATATTAAATGATCTTCCTCGATAAATCACTTTCAATTCGCACCCTTACTTAATTCCTGAGCTTCGAATTATAATGAAGACGAAGTTAATTAAATAAATAAATATTTTTGGACATTCCCACACAACGTCATCTAGCCCAAACTAAGCTACGAGTATAAGCTTGTGCTATAGAATTTAGACAACTGATAAACATACTTATATATTTCTAAATACGTAGAAGTAGAGTAAAAAGAAAATACCCAACCTCCGAAACAAACATTTGTAGATCACACAAATATCTGATTCGACCCGGGAATCGAACCCGAGATTCCGAAACCGATGCACAACCGACCGCGCCACGCAGTGTAATTTACCATCGTTACATTAGTAGGTACCTAAAGATTAACTTAAAGGGGCTAAGAGCTATTAACATGTCTAGGGTCCAAGTCATCCTCATCTGCACGCGGTGCACCTGCTGTCATACTAGGGACACGACAACTAAAGTGCCCGGAAACGGCAACAGGCTCGCCCCCTATTACGTGGGACCAAAAGCGACTGGTAGAATGTGGGCGTATCAACGCCTCTGTCTACTTCTTTGAAGATAAAGACGTGATTTTGAGTTGTGTTTATATAATACTAGCGGACGCATACGGCTTTGCCCGCATGAACATTTAAGGTAAGCGTCCACATGTCCGCATCGTAAGGATCGGACGTATCGCATCAAATGGATTAATTTTTCACAGTGCGTTCACTGTATCGGTAGCGATCGGATTAACCGACGCAAGCACTAGAAAATGCAAATAGCGGACGATGCATCATCGGCACGCATTGCAAAAGTTGCCTCTCGGAGCAACGCTGTCGGCATTGCCGATGAGCAGATTCGTGGGACGCGTACGATACATATTGGTAGACGTACTTGTTTGACTTTCTATACAAAAAATACTACGATCCGTTTGATTCGATGCGCCCGTTGCGTACGATGCGGACATGTGGACGCATACCTTTACATACACAAAAACGTTCCTCGAGAATCACTCTATTCATTGGTGACAACCGCATCAAATTCCGTTGCGTAACTTTAAAGATCTAAGCATACATAGAGAACGGAAGCGACTTTGTTATACATTCAGTCAACAAAGCATCGGGAATGGAAAGTATAGGTTTATGGTTCCAAATTCAAATTTTTGTTTTTTTTTGTTGTTGTTAGATTGGCACAACTGTTTTCCGTTTTGGCGCGGACTTTGAGTTGCATCTGTTATTTATATTAAATACAGTGCTGTTTTTAGTTATATCATTATTTTATGTGTGTTGCGAATTTCACAATGGACAAAAACATCGAACAAAGAGTTTGTCTTAAATTTTGCATCGCTAATGGAATTTCGTGTTCGGAGACACTGAAAATGTTACAGAAGGCTTACGGTGAATCGACTTTATCAAAAACATGCGCTTATGAGTGGTACAAAGCGGTCAACAGCGGTCGAGATGTGATGGAAGATGTGCCTCGCTCTGGCAGGACATCAACGTCTGCAACTGAAGTTAACATCACAAAAGTGAAGGAAATAGTGACTGCAAATCCTCATTCAAGTTTGAGGGAGATATCCGCCGAACTTTCTGTATATCACGAGTTGATCCATACCATTTTAACTAATCATTTGGGTATGAAACGAGTTGCCGCTCGGCTAGTCCCAAAAGACCTAAATTTTCTTCAAAAACTCAATCGCATGAGAGTCGCTGAGGACATGCTAGAACGAGTCAATTCCGACCCAACATTAATGAAACGCATTGTTACTGGTGACGAGACGTGGGTTTACGAGTTTGACATGCAAACATGTTGACTACAACAAGCTTCGGAGTGGCGCCTTCCAACTGAACTAAAACCGAAAAAACCACGCCAAAGTCGATCTAAAATCAAAGTCATGTTGACTGTTTTCTTTGACAATCGCGGTGTTGTGCACTCGGAATTCTTGCCGGAAGGTCAAATGGTAAATAAAGAATATTATTTGAGCGTTATGCGGCGTTTACGAGAGCAAATTCGACGAAAAAGGCCAGATTTGTGGAAAGAAAATTCTTGAATTTTGCACCACGATAATGCGCCTTCGCACAATTATTGTGAAGGAATTTTTGTCCAAACACTCAACAAATACCATCGAGCAACCACCATATTCACCAGATATGGCTCCAGCTGACTTCTTTCTTTTTCCTAAACTCAAATTACCACTTCGTGGCACCCGTTTTCAATCGGTAGAAGACATAAAGGAGCATTCGCGGCGAGAACTGAACTCTATTCCGGAAACAGCGTTCAAAAAAAGTTTTGATGATTGGATTATTTGTTGGCGTTAGTGTATCGTTTCTTAAGGAGCATACTTTGAAGGTGATATCGTACAAAAAATTTGGATGAATAACAAAATTTTTGTGTACTATTGATCTTTTCGCGGTACTGTCTTGACAGAGTAGTAAACTATGTTATGATAATTAACTTTAGTGTACTAACTACATAACTAATAAACCAACATAATACTACATTCAAGTTAGATATAATAATTAATCAATGATTCTCTCGTCATAGATTAAACTTAATATTAATTATACTTGGTATTAATTCATTTAGTCACATCAATCAAGAAGCATTAATTATTATGATGAAAGGGTCGCATTAATAAGGAGTATCTGAAGTTGTTGCCATGGATTTGGTCGTGTTCTACGAAATTAATCGTCACCTGGATTTGTATCTCATCTACATGAATCTATGCGGTTAATGGGAATATCATTTACACTAAATGCATATTGTGAAAATAATACGAGATATAAGATAATTATCCCAGAGTCTGGAACTTGTGCCCGGTAAATGGCAATAGGCTCGCCCCCTATTACATGGGACCTAACATAGCTGGCGAGATGTGGGTGTGTTTGCACGCGTCTGCCTACCCCTTCGGGGAAAAAGGCGTGATGCTATGTTATGTTATGTTATTAAAATAATTTTTTTTTAAGACTTTTGGTTGTACGTGTTTGTACTAGGTAATATCTGAAGCGACCGGTTTTACGGGACTTTCACTTTCAGTTGTATGAATGTAAGAATGTCCAAAAGAAAATACATATTTTGGACATTCTCACACAACGACATCTAGCGCAAACTGCTTGTGCTATGATATCACAAACTTAGGTAAATATTTCTAAATACATACATAGAAAACCCCCTAACTCCGAATTAAACATTTGCTGATCATATGCCTATTTGATTAGACCCGAGAAGCGAACCCTAGACGTTGGAGCCGAAAGCCAATGCATTACCGACCACGCCACCGAATCTGATATAAAATATTAATGTAGTCAACTATGTAGGTAATCTGTCCTAAAATATTATATAAAAGAGCACAACTAATTTCACAACATCCATCATTTAGTTAATAAGTAGCAGAAATTTCAGTCGCTGCTATGATTCATTATTATGTCATTTAAGATATTATGACAAATGGTTTCTGGATAAAGTTCAAGTGGATGGCTCATAAGGGACGTGAACGATGGAAACTTGAAACAATGAGCTTAATGGACACTCGATTAACTGTTTTTATCTTGTTATTGATTGTTAGAGACGCCTGTTAGAGACGCCCGGGACTTTAATTGGCTGTGCCACAGCGGCTGGCGCGTAAGATTTTGTTGCCTTTCAACCAGATTTCATCGTAAGGCAACGGGAGACCCGTTGCCTTACGATGAAATTGAATGAAATTGATGAAATTTTTTTTGAAAATTACAATATTGCTGCTACGAGTACTTTTATTAAATTCATTCGGCCATGTTGGACCCATTATAAATGTGCCCAGTGACGGTAATAGGCTTTCTCCCTATTAATTGGGACTAAAAATACTGGCAAACTGTGTATGTGTAATGCAACTCTGCGTACCCCTTCAGAGATATAGGCGTGATATATATGTGTCTGTGTGTATGTGTAGTCTGCAATAAAGTGTAAAATACTATATTGCAGTAGGCACACGTCATACACGTCATAAGACGTAATATAATACCTAGATTGTGTAATGAAAATATCCCACCTTAATCATAGATAGAGAACAAGTATAAATTCTATTTAATAATAAAAAAAATAAAAAAGCGTTCTCCGCACTTTATAGTAAATTTATACTCATTAAACAGTTGTTTAAAAGGCTTCAGCCTTGCAGTGTTCATTGTAAGATGGTCTATTCTCCAAAAAAATACTTTTAACTCAATGCAACATATTTTACGAGCATGTGACTGGATTCAATTAAATAGCGTACGTCCGTATCTGTCAATCGATGTGTCCGACTGCCGCCTGTATCCACCCGACTATATTTTAAGCCAATAGGATAGATAGACTACAAAGGAATTGATTGTGACTGTGATTTGTGATTGGGAATCAAAGGGCTGTTTGATTCACTGCAGAGAAAAAATTACACAGTGATTTTTTTATTGAAATGTTCCTTTGCGTTGATTGATTGTTCCTTTGCGAGTGTATATGTGTGCGGTGTAAAAGAAGATGTTACATTTTTTATAGCCCAATGGCTACAATGTTACTTCTTTTAACTCGAATAATAAGACAATGTTTTGTCGTAGCGATAAATGTAGTTACATCCCTCGATACCTCGAACATAGAATAAATATTATAAAAAGTATCGATCCCGCCATCCTCAGGCCCCGATCATGGAGGACTATAGTCTTGGGCGTAGTCGCGTAGTCTAGGGCGGCCTGGCCGCCGACTACGGAACTCGGCGGGGAGGGTACGCTCCCTCTCCCTCCCGGCCGCCTCCTTCACACGGCCGCGTTCCACCTACTCCCGCTGGATACCATGGCTTGAAGCATGGTCCCCAGCGAGAGGGTATCCACGCCCAGACCCACTACGAGGTCCCGGCGCTGAGCACTCCACCAACGTGTGGAGTGCGGTGTCGTCGTCGGAAACCTCGCAGTGTTGACACCGGGGTGTGACGTCACGATGGATGCGAAACAGATAGCTACCGAAGCATCCATGCCCGGTAACGATCTGCGTCGCACGATACGTGAGGTCACCATGCTGCCTCTGCAGCCAATCGTCCATGATCGGTCTCACCGTCGCGATGATGGTGGCACCCCACTTGGGTTGCTCAAGTCGCACCCTCCATGACTCCATGAGATCCTGTCGGAGTTGGGACCGCCGGTCATCGATTTCTCGAGACGCAGGCCTGTGGTCCCGCTGCAGCGCCTCCTTGCGCCATTGGAACAATGACGCAAGGGCTCTCGCTTCCAGGTCCCATGGAGGGGTCCCGGCTAGGAGACATGCAGCCTCTCCGGAGATCGTGCGGTAGCCCCTTATTGTTTTGACGGCCAAGGTCCTCAACGGTCTGTTAAGGAGCCGTCAACCGCGCTGCCCATACGGGAGCCCCGTATAGGGCCATACTCCGCACGATCCCCAGGTACAGTCTCCTGCAGGAAGCGTTGGGTCCCTTTAGGTTGGGCAAATGAATAAA
This sequence comes from Nudaria mundana, assembly GCA_963556515.1. Lineage (NCBI taxonomy): Eukaryota > Metazoa > Arthropoda > Insecta > Lepidoptera > Erebidae > Nudaria > Nudaria mundana. The sequence goes on along the minus strand of OY748302.1, from coordinate 13,280,626 downwards.
ATAGGGTAAATAGCCTAAAATATAAGTATATACGTACGTTTATAGTATTCAGTCTTATTATCCTTACTGTATTTATTTTTAATCATCAATTGAATCATTAATTGTAGCTGATTTGACAGAACATAAAAGTCACTTATATGTACTAGGAGCCTTACCATTTTGACATTTAATGATAGAATGTGATTTGACTTGACAGTTGTCTATTATGCTCTAGATAAAAGATTAAAGGCGTTTTTTAAATAGTCCGACTACATTTACCATTGGTATCTACCACATACCTTAAATTACGCATCAATATTCGTCATACGCCATTTATAAATTGAAAATTCAGCAAAACGTGACATGCAAAATACGTACGTCTCTCCACCGTGATCGACTTGTATTGTATCCAATTAGATTCATCGTAACAAAAGTGACTTTGACGCACATCATATTTGACATGACAGATACCATTTTGCAGACTGTTCGTTTTAACGACGTTGTCGAAATATCTATAAAGATTAACCCTGTTCTGAATTAGTTTACTGGATGGATCTAGCTGTACTTAGAATACCTCTTAACCTACTTTCTTCGCTCCCAGAGATCTTGTCAAGACTATCTACTTTACGATAGGTAAATAATATTATGTTGGTGTGTTGTTTATTCAGGTATCAGGTATTCAGGACTCCAGGCATAAAACTCGTTTGGTGAAACTTGAACTTATTTAAGTCGCATGAATAGTTTGAACTGAAAAAATTGTATGTAACATTTGGAATTTAGTTTCGGATTATAGAATGGTTGGTAAGTAATAGATTTTCGTTTTTAGAGTAATAGGCTACACCCGCCAAAAATCCTTCTTAGAGAAACACTCTATCCATTAGCTTTAAAAAAAAAACAAAAGGAACGGGCGACTTTGTTTATTACTATGATTATGATTTTGATATGATACTATCACAGGAGCAACTGAAGGCGGTTTGAGTGATTTCATATTATTCTTAAAACTTAATAACATTTTTTACAAATTTTTCAGGAAACTAACATACTCGTATTTTAAAAAGAATATCGAAAAATATTTTCACGTCATCAAGAAATTAAATTGTGTCGGTATCGTATACTCTCCGGATATTACGTCAAAATGACAAAACTTTCCAAGGCTGAGGTACCTCTGCAAAGTTATACAGCCTGTAGGTTTTTGATTACTTTTTCGAATGATCGATTAATCTATACGTACACGCGACAACGATTAATACCTCGTTTATCTTCGTTTCGACAGCAAATTACATTTGAAATGTAAATATGTTCAGAATTCATATTTCATTTTGATCTATATCAGATTTTTTATGCCTGTGCTATATTGTAAATGTATTTATTTTATTACGAATTTGTAAGTAAAAAATATTTTACTTTCTTTGATCTTTGCATAGAATTATTTTTATTGAGCTCTTTAACTGATTTCCAAAACTGAGGATTTTCTTAATTCGACTGTATGTTTTTTGTTACCTCGTATCTTAATTTCAACCGAATTAAAAAATTTCATTTTTCATTGAAAGCTACAAGTGGTCCCATTTCAATTTGATCCTTTTTGAAGTCGGTTTTTATGTCAATAGGCTTGTGTCCACTAAGAATAAATCGGATTGGTGTATGTTTCTTATGACTACTTCTAATGAATAGACAACAAAAAGTAATATAAATTAGTAGACAGAATAAAGATTACTATTATTTTTAGAAAATAAGTTTGGAAAATTAGGCATTCAGTCACGTGACATCAAACACCAATGAGAAAATATGACGTCACAGGTTGCACTCTCACACCATAGAGTAAGTATGTATGAAGAGCTGACTTCTTGTTCAAGTTGTGTCTGTGATTTTGTGTAATTTAATTGTTCGTGCGTTTTTATTAATTTACGAATTTTTGGTAATTTTAAGTGGTGATTTTAAGTGGTGAGTTGTCATCGTAACTGTTAGAATATGTGTATTGGAACGCAACCAATTTTAGTTCCTAACACTGCCGCAGATGTCGCTTCTTCTCTCTCGTTGAAAATATGAACGTTGTACTTGACCGGTCTCAATATAAATTGTTTTACATATTAATTAATTGTGCATTTATTACAACATCCACGCAAATTCCTTCATGGTAGCAGAGCGTGGTTGCAGTTGTACAGTAAAAAGTATCATAAAGTGAAAATACAACATCTCTTTGACGGACGAAACACTTGGCCACGTGGAACTCGTGGACGGTACCTACCTACTCTCGAGAAAAGAACTCTCGAATCAAAATGGGTTCAAATAATATATTTCACTTTGAAAAACTTGTTGGAAGAGAGAATTTCGCCACGTGGAAATTCAGTATGAAAACATACTTGCAACATGAAAACTTATGGTGTTGCATCGAGCCGGCTGAAGACGGTAAAATTGATGCTGCCAAAGACATAAAGGCCAAGTCCAAGATCATATTACTGCTTAATCCTCAAAATCACGTACACGTACAGGAGTGCACAACTGCTTAGGAGGTATGGCAAAGTTTACATCAAGCATTTGATGATAATGGACTCACACGAAGAGTTGGCCTGCTCAAGGACTTAATAAACACTACACTAGAATCATGCAGCAGTGTTGAGGATTATGTCAGCAGGCTAATGAACACTGCTCACAAACTACGTAGCATTCAATTCGATGTAAATGATGAGTGGCTCGGTACATTAATGCTGGCTGGCCTACCTGATGAATACAAGCCCATGATTATGGGGCTTGAGAGCTCTGGCATCAGAATTAGTGCAGACTCGGTCAAATCAAAACTCATACAGGAGGTGAATACTTCAAAATCAGCTGCATTTTACACAAAGTCAAAGAAGAATGTTAAATGTTATAATAATTCTAATAGTAACCAGTCTAGTAAACAAAAGGGGCCAAGATGCTACAGTTGTAATAAGTATGGTCACTATGCCAAGTTTTGTAAATCAAAAGGGACATCAAGTAAAGTAGAAAGTTCAAGTTATGTAGCTGCATTTTCAACAACAATTGGAGAACATGTGAGTAACAGTTGGCTTGGCAATAGACTCGGGTGCATCCATGCATGCATGACAAGTAGAGATGATTATAATATAATAATAATAATAATAAAAAAAAACCTGGCAACTCTGAACATCTCATACATCATTTTCATTCTTAAAATATTTTAATATTTTTATTTACATATTATTGCCTAAATTTATACAATTACTTCAGATACAAAATTAATATAAGCAAAAAGTCAATAAATAAAGGATTTTATACTATTTTATAACAATAAACAAAGTCTACAAAATTAACATAGAAGATTTGACACATGTCATATGAATACCTACGAAAATATCAACAATATTATGGCTAAATTCAAAATGAAGTGATTGAGATGCAAACAAGAGCCAGAAGCAGAAATGCGCAACTAACACCCCCGGACTCGTCACTAAACTCCGCCTCGCAGGCACCGGACCGCACATCGCCGACACAGGTGCTCGCTGAGGCGTCGAGCTCTTCAAGTGACGAGTATTTCTCTCCGCCGACGTCGCCAACACCTGTACGCCGGCGAGGGAGAGGCCGGCCGCCGAGCAGTTTGGGGCCCCGAAGCCTACCAGCTTCGAGTAGGGTCCCCACTACCGGTGGTATTGTGCACCGCATGCGATGGACTTCATCCATCAATGAAAACGTCATGCATATTATGAGGCCACAGATGGGGAAACCAACCTGACTGCGTACCGTTCAAGGATGCTTCCTTTGTTTCAGGCTCTTGAACCAACAATGACCGTTGCCGTCCAACGGCTATCGGATCAAGTGCGGGCTATCCAACGATGTAAGTTGTTGGATCAATCTGTGCTTGATCGACTACGCCTGGAAGTATTATCTACTCGTACAGCTCCAGTGTCAACGAGAGCACCGTCACCTGTGACACAGACGGTTGCTACAAGTGTGACGTTAGCGACGCCCGCACCCGACGCGGGAAATGATACGAGTGATACATCTATCCAGGTAAGCGAGCAATTGAGGAGTACTTTGGAAGATGTGATCTCGCAGTATAGGTTTATACCTAATTCTAGACCGCGGCTACCACGCTTGCCAATGCATAAACGAAATCTGGCGTTGATGGGAGCCCTGAATGCATTGCTAGAGCCGTACTTACGGACTAGCAGTGATTTGCTTGATACTCACTCGATTCTTTACTGTGGAGCCATTGCCGCTTGTCGTGTTGCACGCGTTAAATTCCCCGAAGCTAACCGTGCACCACGACCGGATGGTGTTCCCGTATGGCAGGCAAGAATCGAGCGACGTATCGGCACATTTAGGACTCTCATTGCAAAGCTTATCTCTTTCAGCCGGGGAAATAGTCGTCCCCGGGTCATGCGTTTCGTGACTCAGGCATTTGCTGAGACCGGTATTCGTCCCCAGCAATACTTAGCCAATGTCACGGAACGTATTGACTTTCTGAAACAGAAAGTGTATGCATGGGCAAGCCGTATCCGTCGTTATAGAGAGCGTGTAAATAGATACTGGCAGAATCGCATCTTCTAAAGTGACCAAAGGAAGGTGTACCGAGAGTGGGAGGGAACTGGACAACGTTTGAACGACGGACAACTGCCAGATGCTCACGCCATGAATCAATTTTGGCGTGACTTATGGTCGGTGCCCGTCGAACATTCGGAGGGCGACTGGATCCGTGTCGTCGAGCGTGAATGCAGTATCATCGAACCCATGGAATCTATTACCATAGACTCCGAAGACGTTAGTTGTGCAATGCGTACGGCCCCGAACTGGAAAAGTCCTGGGCCGGATGGATTGCACAACTTTTGGACAAAGTGGGTTCAGAGCTCGCATGAACGCTTGGCAACACAGTATCAAGAAGCCCTTGAGTCTGGTTCCTTACCCGCTTTCATGACCACTGGCATCACCTTCCTGCTCCACAAATCAGGTAGTACCACGGAACCTAAAAACTATAGACCCATCACTTGCTTACCTACCATCTACAAGCTCCTTACATCTAAAATAAAATATAAAATAAAATAAATATAAAATAACGTTTATTATCTTTGAAATTTTCAGAAAATTATTTAGATTCGTCAGAAGTTGGTGTGACTCTACCGAGGGTTCCAAAATGCAACGAGACTGAGAAGAGCCCTCAAGAAACTCAGCTCGGCTTTTTTCAAAATATTTCATCTTAAATCTAATACAGAGTTATTTAGAAAGGAGCAATTCGTTACGTTGTTACAACCAGGCCGCCTTGTCATCTAAGAAATCATTAATACTATAATAAGCTTTATGGCACAATTTACTTTTTATTAGTTTTTTAAATTTATTGACAGATAAATTTGCTATTTCGGTTGGCAATGTATTGTACATTCGAATAAAGTTCCCCGCAAAAGAATTACTCACTTTATGAAGCCTAAATTTAGGAACAGCCAGTTTATCCTTATTTCTTAAGTTTAGATTATGATTCATCTATTCTGAGAAGTAAAATAAACTCGCACATAGTATCTAATAACATCTTAGATAACGCTCAGAATGGATGTAGGGCTGGGTCTCGTAGTACTAAGGAGCTACTCCTCATTGATATAGCCATTAGCCAACAAGTCAAGCGGAGTAGGGGCGCCCTCTCTACTGCCTGGATTGACTACAAGAAGGCCTATGATTCGGTGCCTCATTCATGGCTGAGGAGGATTTTAGAGTTGTATAAAATTAATCCGACTCTTAAATCCTTCTTAGTCTCGTGTATGGGGCAGTGGACCACAGTCCTTCGTCAACCAGGTAGTGGTGGGCACGCCTCTGACCCGCAAGGCTTGATAAGGATCGAGCGTGGTATATTCCAGGGCGACAGTTTGAGTCCATTGTGGTTTTGTTTAGCACTGAATCCACTTAGCACATTGCTGAAGGATTCAGGGCTAGGCTATCGGTTTCGTAGAGGGGGTGAGGTTATATCTCACCTGATGTACATGGATGACCTCAAACTGTTCACATTGAAGCACCAAGATTTAGTGACATTATTAAAAACCACGGAAGTTTTTAGTAATGCCATTAAGATGGAGTTCGGTGTTGATAAGTGTGCGGTTATGCATGTACAACGGGGGAAGGTTGTAAATTCACCGAATTTACAACTTTCTGAGATAATAACTCTCAGATCTCTCTCCGAGACCGAAACATACAAATACCTAGGTATGTCAGAGTCATTGGGTATAGCGGTAGAGGATATTAAGAAATCGGTGAAAGAACGTTTTTTTGGCCGCCTGACAAAAGTTCTTAACAGTTCTTTGTCCGGTGGTAACAAAATGCGGGCTTTCAACGGTTGGGTGATACCTTTATTGTTATACTCCTTTGGCATACTTAGGTGGACTCAAACGGAACTAGACGCCCTGGATAGGCGAGTCCGTCAACAACTGACATTGCATCGAATGTTACACCCACGATCTTCTGTCATGAGACTGTACATTCCGCGGAAGTGGGGGGGTCGAGGCTTTTTGAATGCCAAGAACCTCCACAACCGTGAAGTGTGCAGTCTGAGAGATTACTTTCTACAGAACGGGTGTGATATTCATTGCGATGTCGTGATGGTTGACAAGGGCCTAACACCTCTTGCCTTGGCTAACGAGAACTGGCGTAAACCAAAGGTGCTAGGTACTGAAGACCGTAAGGACGTATGGAAGAGTAAGGAGCTACACGGGCGGTTCTACCGGGTCTTAACAGGATCCGACGTAAACCTGCTCGCTTCGGTGAACTAGCTACGTTTTGGGGACCTCTTTGGGGAAACTGAAGGTTTTGCCTGTGCAATTGCAGATGAGGTTATCAAGACGAACAACTATCGGAAATACATCATGAAGGACGGTACGGTCGACATTTGTCGAGCATGCCACCGTCCTGGTGAATCACTTCGCCATATTATTTCCGGTTGTTCGTATCTTGCTAACACCGAGTACTTGCATAGGCACAATCAAGTAGCCAGGATCATCCACCAGCAACTTGCTCTTCAATATGGCCTTATTGAGTTTGAAGTACCGTACTATAAGTACACACCAGTGCCAGTTCTTGAGAATGGTCGTGCATTGCTCTACTGGGACCGATCAATCATCACGGACAGGACTATTGTTGCCAATAGGCCCGATATCGTGTTGGTTGATCGGACCCAGCGTCGGGCAGTGCTCGTCGATATCGCCGTCCCGCATGACGAGAATCTCGTGAAGGCAGAGAAGGACAAACTTAGTAAGTACCTCGATCTGTCCTTCGAGATAACCGCCATGTGGGACGTAGACTCGACGATCATTGTCCCGGTGGTCGTTTCGGCAAACGGATTAATAGCGAAGAGTCTCGATCAACATCTCAAGAGACTCTCGTTAGATTGTTGGATCAAGAGTCAGATTCAGAAGGTTGTTATCCTCGACACGTGCCGTATTGTTAGGAGGTTTCTTAGTCTGTAGCCTCCACCGCCGGTAGTTTGGGTCCTACTCCGCTACTGGTGGGACACTATTTTTTATATTTTTAAATGTATTTGTGTTTTTTATAAATCTATTTAAAAATGTATAAAATAAGAATGTTATTGAATAAACGAAATAATAATAATAAGAGAGTCGCTTCGTGACCCGGGCATTCGCGGGAACTAACGTGAGTCCCCGTGAATACTCTGTACGGGTCACGGAGCGCATTGATTTCCTGAAGCAGAAAATCTATGCGTGGGCAAACCGTATAAGGCGATATAAAAAGAGAGTAGACAGATATACACAAAATCGCTTGTTCCAAAAGGACGAGAGGTGGGTATACAGAAGGTGGGAGCGACCTGATTCAGATGTGACTGATGGGAGTCTACCTGATGCTGATGCTACAGTTGCCTTTTGGAAAAACATTTGGTCGACACCCGTCAGTCATACGCAGGGTGGGTGGATTGGGGATGTAGAGCGGGCGTGTGAACCAATACAAGCTATGGAACCTATATACATATCTGAAGATGATATTGGTTGTGCAGTTCGTTCGTTACCAAATTGGAAATCAGCTGGACCGGACGGACTGCACAACTTTTGGCTAAAATGGTTCCGTAGCTCGCACGCCTGCTTGGCATCTTGCTTCCAGTCATCCCTTGAGTTAGCGTCGCTTCCATCTTTTATGACTACCGGAGTTACTCACCTTCTTTATAAATCTGGTGGTACCACAGACCCCAAAAATTACAGACCCATTACTTGTTTACCAACTATATACAAACTTTTTACATCTATTCTGAGAGTCAAAATGTATTCACATATAGAAAACAACAATATATTGTCCATCTCTCAGAATGGATGTAAAAGTGGGGCACGTGGTACTAAAGAGCTCCTTATTCTTGACATGGCTGTTTGTCAGCAGGTACGTCGCAACCGAAAGAACCTTGCGACATGCTGGATTGACTACAAAAAAGCGTATGATTCTGTACCTCATACATGGCTTCTAAAGGTGCTGGAGTTGTATAAAATTGATGCAACTCTGTGCACCTTTTTGAGGTCATGTATGAGACAATGGAATACGGTTTTGGTTTTTCCAGGATGTCGTCAGATTCTAGGAGGTGGTGTACCAATAGGGATCGAGAGAGGAATATTCCAGGGCGATAGTCTGAGTCCGTTGTGGTTTTGCCTAGCACTGAATCCTCTCAGTACGCTACTAGAGGGTTCAGGGTTAGGCTATCGGATGCGGAGAGGGGGTCAAATTTTATCCCACCTTTTTTACATGGATGACCTAAAGTTATTTGCCCCTAATGGCCCCGAATTGATGGCTTTACTAAAAGTTACTGAAACTTTTAGTAAGGCTATCAGTATGAAGTTCGGGGTAGATAAGTGTGCGGTCATGCATGTGAAAAAGGGCGGGATTGTGGAATCTGAAGGAGTCAGTCTTTCGGATTTCACACAATTTGAGTCGCTCTCCGCAACCGAAACCTACAAATATCTAGGTATGTCCCAAACTCTGTGTATTGCTGAGATTGACATGAAACGGACGTTGCAGGACCGTTTCTTTGGCCGCCTGAAGAAAGTATTGAAAAGTCTCTTGTCAGGCGGTAACAAGGTACGGGCTGTTAACGGCTGGGCCATGCCAGTCTTAGTATACTCTTTTGGCATACTTAGATGGACTCAGACCGAATTAGAAGCTCTGGATAGAAAGGTACGTTGTCTATTGACTTCATACCGAATGCACCACCCACGTTCGTCAGTAATGAGGTTGTATATCCCACGGAAATGTGGAGGTCGAGGATTTTTAAACGCTAAGAGTCTCCATAACCGTGAGATATGCAACCTTAGAGAGTACTTCTTACAGGTGGATGTGGGTCTGCATCGAGATGTCGTGGCAATTGATAACGGACTGACCCCACTCTCCCTAGCTAAAGAGAACTGGCGCAAACCGGTAATACTAGGTGTATCTGATCGCAAGGAAATATGGAAGAGCAAAGAGCTTCACGGTCGTTTTTATCGGGCTCTACACGGGCCCGATGTTGATTTTACAGCTTCCATATCCTGGTTACGTTTCGGTGATCTCTTTGGAGAAACTGAAGGTTTCATCTGTGCAATCACTGACGAAGTTATGATGACGAATAACTATCGGAGATTTATTGTCAAAGATGGGACGCTAGACATCTGTCGGGCATGTCATCGTCCCGGAGAATCTTTAAGACATATTATCTCTGGTTGTTCCCGTCTTGCGAACGGTGAGTATTTGCACAGACACAACCAAGTAGCCAGGATTATCCACCAACAACTTGCTCTAAAATATAACCTTGTTGACTTAGAGATACCTTATTACAGGTATGTGCCCGACCCAGTTCTTGAAAATGGCCATGCTACATTGTATTGGGATCGGTCTATTATCACTGATAGGACTATTATAGCCAACAAACCAGATATAGTGATAATAGATCGATTAAAACGCCTTGCAATAATTGTCGATATCACTGTGCCGCATGACGAGAATCTCGTGAAAGCAGAAAAAGATAAACAAATTAAATATTTGGACTTAGCACACGAGATTGTCGACATGTGGGATGTGGATTCGGCGATTATTGTTCCGATAGTCGTATCTGCCCATGGTTTAATAGCCGAGAGCCTCGACCACCACCTACAGAGGCTCGCGTTAGGCAGCTGGGTCAAGGGCTTGATGCAGAAGGCGGTTCTGTTGGATACGGCCCGTATTGTGCGGAAGTTCCTATCTCTGGAGCCCTAACCACCGGTAGCTTGGTCACTGTACTCGATACCGGTGGGTCACTATTTTTTATATTTTTAAATATATTTGTGTTTTTTATAAGTTTATTTAAAAATATAGTAAATATGTAATAAAATGTAATAAAGGGAATAATAATAATAATAATTGTTTATTTGCAATCCACAAACTAAAACTAAAACATTTGACAGTTGAAGATGGTATGGACAATATTCAGTAGTTTAGAGTGTGGATAGCTGGTGCCTGTGGTAGGTAACGAGACCTGAATTACAGGTCACCAGCGCCCCACTGACAGATGTAAAAAACTGACCACAATCAGCCCATGTAGCAACAAAAATCGTACATTACACAAAACAATGATATTTACACGGATTTCTGTAGCAAGTGTGAAAGTTTGCGTTAGTGTGTATAAATGTGTAGGGATGTGTAAAAGAGAAAATAAATTTAAAAATTAAAGAAAGTATAAATTGATAAATTGAACTAAAATTAGGAGGGTACAACCAACAGTTCCTCAATAATCAAATAGGTTTGCTGGAGTAGCCAGGCTCTAACCCTCACCCTACAGTTGTGGTAATTAAGAGAGTGAATGTCTAGCAATTGGTGAAACTTGTTGTAGAGATACGGTCCTAGGAAAAAGTAAAATCGTCGAACGAAGGAGGTCTTTATGGACCTTGATTCAGCCACAAGGTGGTTTCGTTTGGAGAGTTCATCATCGAAGCACGTCTCAGAATGCTGCCTAAGGACCGTCGCAAGCATAAACAATTGTCTCACCGTCAACACTTGACAAAACTCATACAGTTCAGTGGTTGGGAAGAGACGAGGCTTATAACAGCACACCTTTAGAACACACCTCTGCGCTCGCTCCACTATCAACATGTGGGTCTTGGCAGCACCTCCCCAGGAACCTATGCAGTAGCCCAGAATGGACTGGCACAAAGCAAGGTACACTACCTTCATCACCTCAGGACTGGCAGAGGCACGCAGCGACCTGAAAATATGTACCAGCTTTCGAGTCCTGTTAGACAAGGCGATAATTTGCTCTTGGAAGCTCAGACCGCTGTCCAACACAACGCCAAGGTACTTAACAGAAGACACTTTGTCTACAGCTAGACACGGCGTTATATTTGCAGATACACTCGGGCACTGGACAAACCTGTTCCGACCCGCCACCACCTGTAAGTCTCCCGTGAGTGGGGTAGAATTTCGCAACCCGAACATCAGTACCTTGGTTTTAGTGACGTTGAGCGTAAGCAAGTTAGAGTCCAGCCAGGCTCCAGCGATGTCAAAACCATTCTGAGCCAGTCGGAATGCATCGTCCCATGCATCCGAAACAAACACCAGAACCGTGTCATCTGCGTAACTAAATACCCTTCCCCGGTCGAGTGAGAGGTTACAGAGGTCGTTAATGTAGACTAAGAATAGCGTCGGGCCGAGGATACTGCCCTGCGGAACACCATATGTTACCTGCAATTCCGAGCTCCTGGTGGAGCCAACCTTAACACACTGAACTCTGCCAGTCAGGTAACTGCTAAAAAGTTCTAATTGTACTCCTCTAACTCCCACATGCTCCAGTTTGGACAGCAAAATCGAAGTAGGGACCGTGTCGAAGGCCTTCGCGAGATCCAAGAACAGTGCAACACACTTTTGCTTCTTGTCGACTTGAGTGACAATATGGTCAGTTAAGCAGTGGACAGCATCTGCTGTGGATAGATTTTTCCGAAAGCCAAATTGGTTCGCAGATAGAAGCTGGTTATTTTCCAAGTAATGAGCAAGTCTGGAATTTATGATTTTCTCAAAGACCTTCGACATGGCGGGTAAGATTGAAATAGGCCTATAGTTTTCGACTCGAGTTTTGTCGCCGGATTTACAAATAGGATACACGAGCGCCCTCTTGAAGAGGTCGGGGAAAATACCTGTAGAAATGGATCGATTACAGATATATGTGAGTGGGGGAACGATCGTGTTTTTATGCTGTTTCAGAAAAGAGGAAGATATACCGTCTATGCCAGCAGCAGCACCAGCTTTGAGTGACATCACTATCCTTTCAACCTCCTCCTCATCAGTTTCCAGTAGTACAAAGGAATCTCTGCAGTGTGTAAGAGGAGTCACCTGTTCAGCTATACAGCATGCGGGAATTTTTTTTCCCTGCATTGGCAAAGTAGGAGTTTATGGAGTTCACCACGGAGAGGCTATCAACATTGTCTCCCATAGAGCAGCGGCTGGAGTAGAGGGTTTATTTGTGTTAGTAATAGATTTGATCACCTTCCAGAGCTCCTTAGAGTTATTCCCAGCCTTACTGAACAGCTGGACCTCGTGCTCTCTCTTAGCTTTCCGAAGCAATCCGGTACAGAAATTGCGGTATCTTTTATAAGAGATTTGTAAAATCTCATTTGCCGGATACCTTTTAGCCTTTTTATATAGGTTATCCCTGTGGCGCATGCACCTAAGAAGGCCCCCCGTAATCCAAGCTTTAATAGGCCTACGACGGCGAGAGAGAGTAACAGTTCTGGTATTATTAGATATGGCAGACGCAATAGGTTCCAGCAAGTTCCTGGTAGCCACGTTAGGGTTCTCCGCCGCGAAAACTGTGTCAAAATTAAGGAGAGATATGTCACGAGCAAGAGACTCATGGTCAATCGAACAAGTATATAACTGGCCTTTCACGGACTCCCTAGTCCGAAGAGCAATCATAACTGCTGAGTGGTCCGTTACTGTTGTCTCCAAAACCAGCACCTTTGTAGAAGATGGTGCTTTTAAGTTGGCATGGTCAAGGCAGGTAAGACCGTGGGTCGGAAAATTATGGCCTGGGAAAAGACCATGCTGCGCAAGTAGATCCAAGTAATCAAGAGTGGTCACCTTTTGGCAGGTCGGAACAATATCAATATTAATGTCGCCGATAAGTACTATATTTCTGTATATTTTCAAGTCGGTAAGTAGCCGGTCCAGTGAATGTAAAAAGTCAGTTGGATCTGCGAATTGCCACGGACGGTACACTGCAATGATAGCCAATTCAGAACTAACAGTTATTAAGAGGCAGCTAGAATCCCGCAATCCGGGTTCCGTAATATGTACGTTCGACAGAGTAGATTTGACGTACACTACGACACCATCATTTTGATTATTTATATTTAAAGACCTATGGAAATTATACCCCTCCAACATAGGCACGTTCGGATTACAAGACAGCCAGCACTCCGATAGTACAACAACATCACATAGAATCCGCATTCTCTGTACCATAGTTAAAAAATCTGAAAAATTTGCACCTATGCTGCGAATATTCTGCGATAGAATGGTTATACACCAGCGGTCAGGTGTCGCAGGCAATACGGATGAACATGTTTCCGGGGCACACCTAACTGAATCAAAAGGTATAACATTATCTATATCCTGAATCAAATTATTTATATCTGCGAATAGTGAAAGTAAAACAAACTCTGTGGCGCGAAGCAGTCACGAATTATACAGTAAAAATGTACTAGCAAAATATATATTTTCAACTTATAGCAGGCAGAATAAGCGCCCAACACTCTCCGGTATTCGCAGTCAGATAAAAGAGGTGTTAATTCACTGCAAACAGAAAAATACGCAGAAAAGCCATTAGTTTCCCTATGCAAGTTACCTACAGCGAGTGTATGTGTGGTATGAACGTAGAATTTGTCGTGTGTGTTTAATAATAATTTGCAACGGAAGCAATACTGTACAGTTATAAAATAAATAGTGGTATGTTGTACAACATTCAGCGATTTCAGGTGAAACATGATTAAGTAGCAATCACACAATAAAAATATTATAAATAACACAGGTATTAAACATAGTAGTGAATAGTTAATTAAATGGTAAAGATGCATTTCCCAGATGACCCCACATAGGATTTTTGAGGCAATAGGAACCTCAAGTAAACAAGTATAAAATAAATAGAATGATTTAAACAGTTCAGCGTAGTAATCCTGATCGGGAATAAATGGTACAATGGTAAAATATATGACAAAAGCAACATATTGATAAAGGTACTTAGGTACATCATCGTGGAACACTCCGAGAAAAATCGGTACAACATAAAAAACAATTCTAAAACTAAGACACAGTACTCTAAAATATTAAGATCGACAAAATACAGGTTCCATGTCGGAGTCAGAGCGTATGGGTATGGCACGATCGCCAGGTTTGTTTCGTATGTAAATACGCCCGCGTTTACACCATGCGAACTTCCACCCATGCGCCTGACAAGTGTCCCGTACTCTTCGAAATAACTGGCGATTTGCCTTTGTGAGGCGTTCATTTACGTAAAACCGACGCGCAGGACCAGTCATGCCGATGTCGACCGACGTTACACTGCGTCGCTCACGAGCGCATTTTAACAATTCGTCGCATAGATTGCGACGCATCAAGCGCACCGCTAGAGGGCGCGGGCGGCGCTCCGGACCCTGCGAGTCAGTCGCTAACAGATACCGGGAACCGACACGATCCGCGCTTACGATATCCCGTTCTTCCAGTTTCATGCCGAGTTTCGCAGCAACTAGAAGCACCGTATGCACCGGGTTCTCACCTGTTGGTTCAGTCAAGTTGGATATCTCAACATCACCACTCAGTAGCTCCTGATCCCGGTCATTTAGGTCCCGTTTCAGCTGTTCAATGACCTCATTAGGTAAGTTTTGATCAACCGGCCGCTCCCTCTCCAAGATTCCAACCCTCTCCTCCAGAGCATCGACCCTAACATTGCACTCCCTCAGCGAGACGACGATGTCCGACAACTCCGACTTATATTGTTGAAGAATTTCGTTAATTGATCGCAGGCTGTCTCTGAAAATTCTTAACTCCGCCGTGATATCAGCGGTCAATAGGTTCGCTTCCGCAGAGGTATTAGTTGCAGGACTGTTCGATAAATCTAGCTGAGATGCAACGCCACGGACCGGAGTATCGGTTCCATTATCGGTTGCTACGTTTTTCTTGCATTCTGGACACAGCCAGGACGGAAGTATGGCGCCAGAAATCGGCAAGGCAACGCATTTCCTATGATATAGTATACGGCACTTGGTACATTCAGTGCCATCTATCGCATTCGCCGAGATATATCTCCCACAAGCGCCGCACTTACACGGTGTCATGATTCCAGTTAATAAATGTAGTACTCCAATCGAATGTCAGACTACTACTACACTCCGTCACGAGATGGCGCAGTTACAGATATTATATTCTATGGCGTTTCGATATTTATGGTGTTTATATTGCACCACACACACGGAGTTGCACTGTAAATGCCAAAGGGAGCACCAAGGAACTGCGCCACAAACACTATTATAGTTAACTTGCGCACTTTTAAGTATTTACTTTATAAATCAGTATTGACGGGTAGATGGAACTGCTAGCAGACCTGATTTATTTGTTTTGCGCACTCTCAGCGCACAAAAACACTCACAAACACTTCGAGATAATTATTGAATACTAAACTATATTTATACAATGAAGTTAAACAGTATTTGACTATAATTCTATTTTATTGCGATATGTAAATACAGAGGTCAACGACCGCGCTTATGTCAGCTGTCAGTATCCATTTTTGGATATATAATGTCACTGAGCCTACAGTGAAGAGTGTAACTGTTGCAAATAGGGAGCCACTAGCTGTAAAGGGAGTTGGATGTGTTGATATACACTTAAAACAGGACAAAATACAAGTGAAAAATGTACTGTTTGTTCCTGGATTGGCTGCAAACCTCCTTTCAGTCAGCACCATTGTCAAGAGTGGATACAATGTCTCATTTAATAACAAAGGATGTGATATTAAAAATGGTAAAGGAGAAGTGATATGTACTGCAACATTAAACAGTAACTTGTATGTTGTGAACACAGTTAGTGAAATGGTTCATCTGACATCAAACTCGGTAAGTTCTAATGATACATATCTGTGGCATTTGAGAATGGGACACCTGAACAAATCAGATGTAAGAAAATTGCCAAATTGTGTAGAGGGTGTGGCATTTACTCCGGATAAAGGTAATGACTCATGTAAACAATGTTTCGAAGGTAAACAAGCCAGGTTGCCATTTAAAAATGTTGGTTCAAGAGCAGTAAGACCTCTTGAATTAATTCATTCAGACCTATGTGGCCCAATGGAGAACGTGTCATATGGAGGTATGAAATACTTTATTACTTTCACCGATGACTTTACCCGAATGGTCCATGTGTACTTTCTCAAAGATAAAATGAGTGTTCTAGACACATTTAAAGATTTTAAGTCTAAAGTAGAGAATGAGTTAAATAATAAGATAAAAATATTGCTTTCAGACAACGGTAAAGAATATTGCAATAATAATTTTGAAAACTTTTTGTCTAAGCATGGTATTGTTCACCAGACTTCCAATCCGTATACACCAGAGCAGAACGGCATGTCAGAACGGATGAACCGGACGCTTGTGGAACGTGCTAGATTTATCTAAGAACATGCGCCAATCAAACCTGAACCCATAACTAAAAACTGCATCAAAATTTGCACAAACATCCTCTCACCCCAAACGCATATACCATCTCCGTTCCGTCGTAGGTAAAAAGCTATGCGTGTCCAGTCTATAGTGTATAATCCTTACAAGTGACATGTTCTTGGAATACGTCGAAAGAAACGCGTAAGCGCTATGATATTCACGGCGCTTTTGACCTTTTGGTCGTGAAAAAACTAAAACTAATAAGCGATCTTGCGCTTGAATATTTATATTACGATTAGACGACTAATTTATGGCTTAATCGCTGCAGCGAACTTTGTCCGTTTTATGTTTACGATAGCTTCGTCAAACACATTTTGATTTGTTTCGCAACGTGTGACATCACCCAAGGCGCCATGACAGATTGGAGCGTTTTCGTTAACAATTTAAATACATTTTTTAGATCGCAAAATAAACTATGTAAATGATTGTTTTAAATCAAAATAATACATTTTTGTGACTATATAGATTCAAAACTACAGATTTAATCAATTTTTTAAATTTGGGGCACAAGCCTATTCTCGACGTACTTTTTATTATTTTGAAATAGGACTGTTCTTTATAACGGTTTTTTTCTTGGTGAATGTTACTGACATGAAAATCCCAATAGATGAAGTGTAGATTTACGGTCTTTAGACACACTGTCTAACGTACATGGCGTAGGGAAGGTGTATGGTGAAGGCGTAGGGAGGTGACGGCCCCATCGCCCACCAGGGCCAGTTCCAGGTACTGGTGCAGTCAGTCTTAAGGTAGGTCCGCCATACAATAGCACATACCCATTCGGCCTAGCAGGCAGGTTATGCCGATAGGCAAACTCGTCTGGTTGCCAGGGCGTCTGGGCAAGGTATGTGGTGCAATGCCTTAAAGTGCACACGTCTGGATCCTTGTAGAGACGTGTGGCCACTCACCTGCATCCTCTGTATCCAGCCGGTCGTCCCGGCTATCCGGTCCATTTGGCACCAGGATACTGAGGACGATAGAGTGGTCTTGTACCAGCGCAATTGCTTGACCACTTAAATATACTCCCGCGAAAATGACTCCAGCAATGTATAAAAATATATAAAAAGGTATACGAGTAAAAGTCCTGCGGCGATGGAGCGCTGATGGTGGGGGGAGGATATGGTGTGTCTGAACCTTAGTTGGCATCTGCACGTAGGCGGTCTTCTGGTGATGGTCGCTCTGGGTTCTGATTGAGACGGGGAACTGGTTCGGCAGCTCGGATGACGACAAAGCAGCCCTATTTAGGAGCGCTCTGCTTTCCCCAATCCGGGGAGGGGCCTAGAAAAGGTGGCCTAAAAATAGTCCGTCTCTTTTCCATGCAGTTGGCAAACCGCGGTCATCTGTTCACCTAATAATGCGGTCGAAAGAAAGATAAAAGAAATACCAAAGAACCTTTTACACATCATCTTGTCGTTGGTACATGGAATGTTCGGACCCTTCTGGATAACGACCGTAACTTATGCCCAGAAAGAAAGACAGCGCTAATCGCAAGAGAGTTGGGCCGCTACAATATTGACATTGCAGCGATAAGCGAAACTCATCTTGGTGATTCTGGGGAGATGTGCGAGCGGTTGGGTGGCTATACCTATTACTGAAGTGGAAAACCAAGCACTGAGAAGACTACCAGTGGCGTAGGTTTTGCTGTGCGCAACCGACTGGCTAGGTCTTTGACCGAACAACCTAGGGGTATTAGCGACAGAATAATCACACTAAGGCTTCCAATGTCTCCGGTGAGGTACATCCATCTTATTGGTGTTTACGCGCCCACTCTTCCATCAAAGGATGAAGATAAGACAAAATTCTACGATGAACTCAGAGATACACTTAGTGGAATACCTGCTAAAGATAAGATCCTATTGATAGGTGACTTTAACGCACGTGTCGGCAATGATTACGATGCTTGGGGGGGAGTTCTCGGCCGTTATGGACTTGGCAAATGCAACAGCAATGGCTTAGATCTTCTCACACTTTGCGCTGAGTTCGGTCTCTGCATTACAAACACTTATTTTAGAATGCCTGACAGATTCAAAACCACGTGGATGCACCCTAGATCTAAGCGCTGGCACCTCTTGGACTACATTGCAGTTAGGAAAAGAGATATCGGTGATGTGATTATTACTCGTGCAATGAGAGGTGCCCAGGGATGGACCGATCTTAGCGCACATTATAAATTCCCGTCTATCACAACATGCCGAAACCATACTTCCGGAAACTCAATGCGGGTTTCGTCCTAACCGAGGGACGGTCGATGGCATCTTTGTCGGGAGACAAATACAAGAGAAAAGCCTGGAACAACATCGTTCCCTGCATATGTGTTTTGTCGACCTGGAGAAGGCCTTTGATAGGGTGCCGCGGGCTGCGCTTTGGATAGTGTTGAGAAAAGCTGGCTGTCCTGAGAGGTTGTTAAACTTTATAAACCAATTTCATGAAAACATGATGGTCAGAGTTCGGCATGAGAATGACCTCTCAGACCAATTCCCAGTTACGAATGGTGTCAAACAGGGATGTGTTCTAGCCCCTACCATGTTTTCACTCTATTTTGCTGCTGTTATGCGCGATGCTGTTGAGAATTGCAATGCTCTGATTAAAACAAACTCACGAACCGACAGAAGTGTGTTTGACCTCTCGCGTTTTAGAGCAAAGAGAAAACTTAACCAGTTTTCTGTGCTAGACATCCAGTACGCCGATGATGTGGGTCTCATGGCTGACTCTTTGGAGTCCCTACAAACCTATGTGGAAGCTCTGCATGCATCCTGCAAAAAATTCGGTCAAGTTATAAGCACAAGCAAAACTGAGGTCTTAAGTCAGTTCCCTAGAGGCTATAATAATAATGGTAGTAATCCCCCATCAACCCACGTAACCCTCAAAAATAATACACTCAAACAGGTACCGCACTTTAAATATTTGGGCAGCCGAATCAGAAATGATAACACCTTGGCATCAGAATTACGTGTTTGGGACTCACATGACATAAAACAAAAGACGAAGATTGCAGTATATAAAGCAATTGTCTTACCAACGCTACTTTATGCTGCAGAAACCTGGTGCTGCTATAAAAGAAACATCAGACAGCTTGACATATTTCACCTTAGATGTCTACGAAAAATTCTGCGCATTAAGTGGCAGGACCGTATCCCAAACACCGAGGTCCTGCGACGTGCTGGCATGCTTGGTGTAGAGGCTCTCCTCATGAGGCACCAACTGAGGTGGAGTGGGCACCTTGTCCGTATGAGCGACAGCAGACTACCGAAAGCTGTGTTTTATTCGGAGCTGGCCTGTGCAAAACGAAAGCCGGGCGGCCAATACCTTCGCTACAAAGATGCCATTAAACGCTATCTTATAGCCTGCGAAATCCCAACTAATAACTGGGAGCACCTTGCACGTCTCAAACCGGAGTGGCGCTATACTGTCGGAACAAGAGTGTCAGGTTTTGAAGACAGACGACTTGAGGCCCTGGACGTGGAGCGCCAGGAACGGAAGACACGCCCAAAGCGCTCGTATATCTACACCTACAATTCCTCTGGTCGGCTATTCTGTGTTCCCTGTAACCGTGTCTTCAAAACGAAGTTCGGTCTTGCGAGTCACATTAGAGCCCACCATAATAATAACCCGGACTAAACATTCTGGAGTCGCCATCGCCGGATACGGTGGGGAGAGTATATATAACGTACATACATTGGAGTACATAGGGTATTATTTAGAATACACGATAATTTACCATTTCTAATTTCTCGCAAAGTGTATTTGATAGAGATTCGTGATGGACTCCCTCTACTGTTGGTTTAATTGTATGGATTTTTGTCATTGACCTTATTATTCTGGATTTATTAGCATGGAAAAATACTGTTACAGTTTAATACCTCTATAGTTGAGCTGCTACGAATTCAACAGACTTCAGAATTTTATGTTGTATGTTTTGAAAAATAGGATAATATTTATAAAACGAAGGCCATGTATTTTATTTACCGCCGCGATTATGTAAGTATCTAATGTGCCTAGTGTAAAATTGAGTTCAAGGCAGTTAAATAATATTGTCATCA
This sequence comes from Nudaria mundana, assembly GCA_963556515.1. Classification (NCBI taxonomy): domain Eukaryota; kingdom Metazoa; phylum Arthropoda; class Insecta; order Lepidoptera; family Erebidae; genus Nudaria; species Nudaria mundana. The sequence continues at coordinate 13,259,940 of OY748302.1, read as the reverse complement.
TCATCATATCAGCTCATTTGACACATAGAGCTACCCCAAAGACGCATACTTATAATTTCTAAAAACATATTAAATATAGGTATATAGAAAATACCCGAACAAACATTTCTGGATCACAAAAATATTTTATTCGACTCGGGAATCGAACCAGAGATCTCTGGGACGGCTGTCACACAAACCACTGGGCCACCGAGGCAGATAATATTGTACAAAGGACAAATTCTTCTTCGATATCTGTATACCTACACAGGACTCTGTGTGTGTGTATACAGATATCGAGAAAGAATTTGTCCTTTGTACAATATTATCTGCCATGGCATACATATTATATCGAAGAAGAATTTTTCTAAATTCAGAGTTTTCTAAAATTCACATGTCGTGCTGCGAAATGCACCATATCTAAGGCTGTATGTCAAACCACAGAGGATTGAAAACTACTAAAATCTAGGTCAACGTAATAAATATTCAGGGCTAAGTGCCAGATGCATGAGTATGTAGAAACATGTCAGCAAAATTGATATTCATAGAGACAGATATAGTACAGTACGCAGTTATTAATTGGTGGTAACTCAGACCAGAAGGGAAATATCAGAATAAGGTTAGTACAAGGTTATACCACAGAATAGGGAATAGTACTACTTACTTATACGAGTACTAATGTTATGCTAAAGATATTGTTTATTTGAACGCCCTAGTCTAAAAAACCAAAGCTTCGTTTTGAAAAAATATTATTGTACTGAATATTTTATTTTTTTAAGTCCACGCAAGCACGGCCGCTGTTACGTCCATTGCCGGGCGTCTCTGGTACGCACGCAGAAGGTATTTCCGGTGGCTTCGGGGTGTACTGCATAGTACTACATTTATCGAGGAAGGCTATATAACATTACTAGCGGACGTCCGCTAGACAAATTAAATACACAAAAACCTTCCTCAAAAACCACTATCTATCGGTGAAACCCCATCAAAGTCAGTTGCGTTTAAAGATCTAAGCATATATAAGGAAAGGGCGACTTTGTTTTATACCATGTTATGATGTTATGAATAAATATAATGATGCTTCGAGTAACGGGAGCGGAGCCAGTCCTCAGGCTCCGATCATGAAGGAAATGGTAGGACTTAAGCACCCCAAATCTAACAGCTCAAATCGAAGGTAAATCCATTAATTCTCGAAATTTGAAATGCAATCTGCATCAGATTCATCTTTCAATTAAGCGAAGACTCGTTCAAAGCATTAACACATTTCCACTGCCCCGTTTGCCTGTAACCACAGAATAAAACTATACTGGAAGGGACTTTTAGGGTTCCGTAGTTCAATTCTCGGAACTCTTTTAGTTTCGTCATGTCCGTCTGTCCTCGACTTCCCTCCAAACCGTTTAGTGTTAGAAACATGAAATTTTACTACACCGACAAAGTGCTAATTACAATAAAATAATGAAAAATATTTTTTTTTACGGCACCTGCCATACACGTAAAGTGGAAATGATTTTTTTTTTCCTCAGAATACCATATCGCATACCTAGATTAAAACTGTAACAACTCAAAAAACGTCATTTTTCAGGGGACAAAAAACTATATGTTTGTTTTGTTAGGGAAGTTATATATTTTATTCGAAGTCTAGATTATAAATAACTTGTAAATTACATACCTACTTACTTATTAGTTACGTGTATTGACTATTTTAAGAATAATAAGGAGAATTGTCTTCTAGCTATTCAAAATATACAAAGCTTAAAACGATTATTGTTATTTATTGTATTCCAATTTACTTCCAATTACTGTGTACTTTAAAAAATTGGACAGTACCCTACAGCCATCCATTTTGAATCAGTATTAAAAATATTTTGAATTAGACACTTCTAGAACATTATAATATACTGATAGTTCTTTGCTGTCACTTGGAATCGCTACCTACATAATTCATCCATTGATTTCCGTTTACTGAGCCGTATCTAGTTTTCAATGGTATAACGACTCATTGTTTTAATTCACTCAGTAACATTATAGTGTGTAAAGTTAACCATTCAAGATTTTTTATATTATTGTTACACATTAATTTCTAAGACAATTGATGATTTTTTGTACTAGTAGTATCTTTAATGAACCCATTACCTTGAAATTATTGTTTCTATAATAGCAGTTACGTTGTTACAGACGTATTGTTATTCTATAGATGTGATAAGGATAAATATTTTATTTATGTATAAATTTATCTACTCTCAAGTCAAAAAATTCGAATTACGATTTCAAAAGTTAACATATTAAGCCTATTATTATGAGAGCGGTAAAAAAAAATATGAAAAAGAATTTTGTATGAGATTTTCTGCAGATCCGTATCGTAAAGTAACTTTTTAAACACAGTTGATTTATTAATAGTAGATTATGATAAAATTCTACTTGCAATAACAGACTCACATCTGACGACTATACCGTCTTGTCCAGTTTTACCACCATATTGTCGATAACTTCCCACCCTCTCCCTTCCGATCCCGAACAACGCGTGCCGGGCAGAGATGTCACTCTCATACCGTGGAAACCGTCTTCGCGAGAACCGAGCGGTTTAAACGTTCGTTTCTCTGCCACACGATGGCGGCTTGGAACGCCCTGCCTGCGCACGTGTTTCCTCTAAAAAATATTGTATGTAGACCAATCACAAAATATCGATTAGAAAAATTTAAAGTAAACATTAATAATAAAGTACCTCTTTTGGAGTTGAATAATGATAAAAACCCGAATGATCTTTACGGAGATTTGTTCGGAGTAATCAAATACGAATGCAATAACATTTTCACAAAAAAAAACAATAAATGTAAATTCAAAATTAAATTTAGTGATTGGGCTACGCCTGGAATCTATAAAAGTAGAAAAAAATTGTATGAATTATACGAGACAAAGGCATCTACTAATGAGCCACAAGTAATTGAACGGATTAAAAAGTACTCCAAACTGTTCAAAAAAGTTTGTTCAATAGCCAAATCTAATTATATACGGGCTAAAATTGAAAAATCCGATAATAAAACTAAGGCAACATGGAATATTATTAACAAAGAAACCTGTAAAGCAAAGTCACGTGATCGATCCTTCGAGTTAAAAATAGAAGATAAACATATTAAAACTGATTCTGCAGTGGCCAATGCATTTGAATCTTTTTTCACAAATGTTCCAATTATAACGACAAATAAGTTAAATTCTTCAAAAAACGTAGCCAATTCTCTTCTCAAATCTAGTGTTGATAAATGTAGTGTTGATATGTACTTTGATTTTCAGTATATTGACTCTGTCACTATACTTAAAACTTTTAAACAACTGAATATAAAAAATACTGAGGATCTTTGGGGCATTTCAACCAATATAATAAAATCAATAATTCCTGCTATTGCGCCTTACCTTGCATTCATATTCAATAAATGTATAGATGAAAATCAGTTTCCTAATCTTATGAAGTACAGTAAAATCATTCCTTTATTCAAAGCAGGAGACAAAAGTGATCCTTCAAATTTTCGACCTATCTCCATACTCCCAACAATGAGTAAAATTTTTGAAAAAATAATATTTAATCAATTGCTTTCACATTTTACAGAAAATAAGTTACTTCATAGCAAACAGTTTGTGGACACCCCCGGCTACAACGTCGCCCAGGTTAACCTCCAGCGGGGAGAGTTGGCCACAACCGAGCTCATGCTAGAGGCCAAGAAGCGCAAGATCGCTTTTGCTTTGGTGCAAGAGCCCTACGTTGGGAACATCAAAGCGATGAAGTCGTACGGAGGGGCGAGGGTCTTCCAGAACACCTGCCGAGGTGAGGGCACTGTTAAGGCCGCTGTCGTGGTCTTCGACTATCGAACAGATGAAAAAGTCAGTCGCCACCAAGAAGCGCAGAGTCCATTGGGCAGCACCGTCGCGGCGGCAGTGGGTAGTCGAGGAGTACGTGACGGCCAGGGCCCTTTACGTGAAGCAGGCTAAGGCGGCCCAAATTAAGTCATGGAAGGAGTTTTGTGAGCGTCAGGATAGGGAAGGGGTGTGGCAGGGCATCTACAGGGTCATACGCAACACTTCGAGACAGGAGGAGGACTTACCTCTCGTACATGGTGGAATCCAGATTGACCAGCAGAACTCCGTCAGGGTACTGGCGGAAGTCTTCTACCCCGTGGATTCCCCACGGGAAGACACACCGGAGCACAGCCGCATTCGACTAAAAGCCGAGACAGTGGGGCCCGCTTCCCATGATGATCATGAGCCAGACCTCACTGAACACGAGCTGCGTGCGGCTGTGCTCAGCTTCAATCCGAAGAAGGCTCCCGGGGTGGATGGCTTCACGTCGGATATCTGCACACGGGTTGTGCTGGCTAATCTGGACACCCACCTTACCCTCTTCAACAAATGCTTTCGTCTCGGATGTTTCCCCAAGGACTGGAAGGAGGCGACCGTGATCGCGTTACGGAAGCCGGGTAAAACCGACTACCAGGATCCACGGTCGTACAGACCCATTGGGCTGCTTCCAGTGTTTGGGAAAATATTCGAGAAGATGCTGGTTAGGCGGCTGGTATGGCACCTAGCACCGAGGATGAGCCCCCGTCAGTTCGGCTTCATGCCACAGCGCGGTGCCGAGGACGCCCTCTGCGCCCTGGTGGACCACGTGAGGGGCGAACTTCGCAAGAAGAAGCTCATCACGATGGTCTCACTGGACATAGAGGGCGCCTTCGATAACGCGTGATGGCCTGCCATCAAGGTTCGGCTGGCGGAGGAACATTGTCCACCGGTGTTACGTGCGGTGCTAGCCGACTACCTCAGCGAGAGGAGGGTACGAGTGAGGTACGGGGGCTGCGAATACGTTAGGGAAACCACCTAGGGCTGCGTGCAGGGCTCCATCGGAGGCTCTATCCTCTGGAATCTCCTCCTTGATCCCCTATTGAAGGGTCTCACGGAGAGAGGCGACTATTGTCAGGCTTTTGCCGACGACATAGTCGTCGTCTTTTCCGGGGACACGGCAATGGAGATCGAGCGCCACGGCAATGGCGCCCTCGAGTATGTTCGGTCTTGGGGTGTCATGAACAAGCTGAGGTTTGCACCGCACAAAACGTGCGCTATGGTGCTTACCAATAAGCTTGATTATGACACCCCACGCCTGAGCATGGGCGGGGTCGACATTGCAATGGCGGAGGAAATCAAGTTGCTGGGGCTGACGATCGACCGGCGGTTGACGTTCAATGCCCACGTCGCAAACGTGTGCGAACGGGCATTGCGCGTCTACAAGCGGGTGTCGTCAGCCGCCAGATCCAGCTGGGGCCTCCACCCGGAGATCATCCGGATCATCTACACCGCGACAGTGGAGCCCATCATCACCTATGCAGCAGCAGCTTGGGCGCCGGCGACAGAAAAGAAAATGGTGCAGAAGAGACTCAACGTGGTGCAGCGCGGCTTCGCACAGAAGCTGTGCCGGGCCTACCGGACAGTGTCTCTCAATGCCGCATTGGCATTGGCCGGCCTGCTCCCCTTGGACATTCGGATCAGGGAAAATGCTTCCCTGTACGAATCGAAAAGGGGGGTAGGGCGACCAGTGCTGGCCGACCGGGGCGTAGAGACACCGTTCCCATTCAGCCAGAGACCTCATCCAGCCGACCATATTAGCAGGCAATTCATGCGCCTCACCTCCCAGAGTGATGTGGCAGACCTGGTAGGCGATGCAGTACGTATTTTTACAGACGGCAGCAAGATTGATGGCAAGGTAGGAGCCGCTCTGTCGATCTGGGAACGACAGACGGAAACCAGAGCCATCAAACTTGGACTGTCGCCCTACTGCACCGTCTACCAGGCCGAATTGCTTGCACGACGCTCGCGGCTGAAAGGCCCGGTACACGCTTCGCAATCATCAGCGACTCCCGATCGGCCCTCGAATCCGTTACCAACCACGCCTCCACCCACCGCCTGGCCGTAGAGGCCAGGGCCAACATCAGGGCCGGCGAGGTCCAGGGCAGGGAAATATCCCTGTACTGGATCAAAGCGCACGCCGGTCTGGAGGGTAACGAGAGGGCCGATGAGCTGGCGAAGAGTGCCGCGTTGAGTCTGAAAACCCGACCCTCCTACGATCAAGTGCCGGTTTCATTCGTCAAACGAATTCTCCGCGAGAAGTCGGTTGACGAATGGAATCGGCGATACACAGAGGGCGGGGTCGCCGGCGTGACCAAGTTGTTTTTCCCTGACGTACGCGCAGCCCACAAATTCGTCGTCAAAGTGGGTACTGAATACCTGCTCACACAGATACTCACAGGGCACGGCGGGTTCGCCTCGTACTTGCACCGTTTCAAGTGCAAGGCGAGTCCGTCGTGCGCCTGTGACGCCACCGTCGACGAAACCGTGCCTCACCTCCTGTTCGAGTGTCCCATCTTTGGGACACAACGGTATGACCTGGAGATGTCCCTGGCCACCGAATTTACTTTGGGTAGTGTAGGACGACTTCTACTGGATAAAAATGTTAGGGGGAAGGTCATCGCCTTCCTCATCTATGTGGCAGGACGTGCGGTGGAGAGAAACAGGACCTAGGAACCCCCGGCTGGACATCTATGATAGGCTTATGCCGCCAGCATAAATCGCTCTCAGCCGGGAAGTTAACCGCAAGGTCCTGCTTCTACCCACCGCACCATACAGATTTTAAAGTTATTATCGTGGTATTTAATAAGTTATTTGTTTTATGTAGGTAATTTTATTATGAAGAATTAGGATTTATACACATTTTAAAATTTTTTGAATTTATACTTTTATTGACAATTTTACATTTATTTTATTTATTGTCATGCTGTACTGCTGAGTTATTCGAATTCTAATTTATACATCATCTATACACCCACGATTATAATAAGTTGCCCAAATTATTCTTAATATTATATTTATACACTATTTCAGCCCCTTAATATTAGTTAGCTTTAAGATGTTACAATGTAAAGAAACAAGAATTAATCCCTTGCTAGTAAAGCCTTACTTATGGTAGGGATACTGATCGCGGGCCAGGCCACAGTGCCTGGACAGAAAAAAAAAAAAAAAAAAAAAACCTAACCTAACCTAACCTAACCCAACATTCTTCGCTGCTCCGACCTACTTCCTCACCCAACTTCTCACGGGTCATGGCTGTTTTGCCAAATTCCTGTGGGAAGTGGTGGGGATCCTGTCGGAGCCTGATTGTCATCACTGCGCAGGCGGCGCCGTAGATACGGCGGAGCATACGCTCTTCGTGTGCGCCGCCTGGGACTCGCCGAGGTTGGCCCTCACGGGCGTTATCGGCAGAGTAGGTTCGCTGCCGGCCGTCATTCAATCCATGGCCGGCAGCGAAGAATGTTGGGCCGCCGTCGCTTCCTTCGCTCGGGAGGTGATGGCGGCGAAGAGAGAGGCCCTGCGTGAGCGGGAGCGTGCAGGCCGTACGCTCCCGCCCCGGTGGGCACCAGTCAGGGGGCGACGGCGCATTGCCTACGCCCAAGCCGCCGACTGATAGGGCCGTGGGCGGTGGGTCGGGGGGCCCACCGCTCACGCGAATGGCCCTGAGGAGTCCGACGCCCCTTATGTGTTTCGGGGGCGTCGCTTCTGTGTTGATCAGGGGGGGTTTAGGCACCCCCGAGTAGAGCTTGAAAGAGCGCCCCTTTGCCGGGCCGCTGTTGCTTAACAGTTCCTGCCTATCCGGCGGCCCGGCTAAGGCGAAGGAGAAACACCGTGGATAGGTTTTAGTGGGTAGTCCGGCCCGTTTTACATCCTAGGGCCGGGAGTCCCACACGAAGCCGTCTCGCTCCCCCCCGCAGCGAGACGGTGAAATGCGTAAAGCATCACCGACCACGTTAAAAAAAAAAAAAAAAAAAAAAAAAAACATTCTTCGCTGACGGCCATGGAAAGTATGACAGCCGGCAGCGAACCCACACTACCGATGACGCCCGTGAGGGCCAACCTCTGTGAGTCGCAGGCGGTGCACACGACGAGTGTATGCTCCGCCGTGTCCACGACGCCGCCTGCGCAATGATGACAATCGGGCTCCGACAGGATCCCCACCACTTCCCACAGGAATTTGGCAAAGCAGCCATGACCCGTGAGAAGTTGGGTGAGGAAGTAGGTCGGAGCCTCTTGCGCGTGCTCCACCCACTGGCGGAGCACGGGACCGACGGCCCCCACGAGCACTCGGCTCGCGGTGGGAGCCGCACATCTCAAGGCCCATTGCCGGAACAGATCGTCGCGAGCCTCCTGTCTCCGGCGATCGACCTGCTCTGGCAACGAGCGACCTCCTAGTTGTCGCACCAGGGCGCCCTCCTCGTAGACCCTCTTAAGGACCCCTGCTTCGAGATCCCACGGGGGACTTTGTGCCAACAGGCACGCCACCTCGAAAGACACGGTGCGGTACGCCCGTGCAGCCCTCTGCGCTGCGGTCGTCGCAGCTGGACCACGTTCGCGGCACTGAGGGCATCCGCCCAAATAGGCGCCCCGTAGAGCGCCTTGGAGCGTACCACACCCTCGTAGAGACGGCGGCAAGCACATCCCTGTCCCCCTTTATTGGGGAGCAGCCTAACATTTGATTTGACTTGATTTAATTTACTTTGACCTAATTTAATTTTATATGACCTTAATTTAATTTTACTTTCATTTTATTTGATTATATTTATTTTTAATGAATTTTATTTGATTGTATTTAATTTTATATGATTGCATTTAATTTTATTCGATTGATTTATTTTATTTATTTTAATTCGATTTTATTTTAATTAATGTTATTTATGTATTCTAAAATTTATATGTTTGATAATATTGCGCAATTAATGACTTGCAATATCGTATTCGTGATAACTGTAAGGACATTATAAAATGTGATTATAAATAAATAAATAAAATATTACGTTGTGTGAGAATGTCACAAATATCCTGACACTTTGTAATACAGTATAAAAGGTGAGAAAAATAGGGTTAAAATAACTGCAACGTTTTCTTTTCTCAATGTTTATTTCGCTACGGCTGAAAGGAACACAAAGGCAAGCGCAGAAATTCATAAGAGGCGATGCTCGCATTTCCCGCACAAATGCCGTGAACGAGTTAAATTGCACTGGAGTGAGAATAAAGTCTTTATTGAAAAATATGAAATCCTTTTGTGAGATAGAAAGGATTCCTTCATAACGTTTGATTTTGAAGTGAATTTGTAAAAGTTTCTTTATAAAATACGAGTATCATTTAATATGAAATTGTTATGTAGTAAGTAATGGAAGATCGCGGAGAAGGAAAACTTGACACAAAACCCTATAACAACCCATCTGGCCACCCGCGCCGGCCGCCACTGGGAATTCTCTCAGTGTCTAGCGGCCGCGGCCCAGGGCAGCAGAAAAAAAACCCATCTGGCCAGGCAGCGTTATATATTCTGAATTTCCCTTCTCTTTGGACACGCACTATTCCCAGCAGTGGGCATCCGATGGGCTGAGATGAGATTATGTAATAGACAAAAGACGATTAACATTATATAAAGAGCCTTTTTAGTTTCTCTTACTGTTTTAAAGATACTTTCTGTATCTGACAGAACTGACAGAACTACTGCAAAGTTTAAAGGGCCCGCATGATATTGAGTGTCTTTGTGTTGGGGATTTTGTGTACTTTACGAAAAATCTCAGTTTGGTACGTTAGGGTGTTAGAAATTCAGTGTGAAAATAATTCAGAAAGTAAACAAGATGATCATATAAACAGTGTAGAACTGTTTAGGAATATAGGAATAAGACCTCGAGTAAATTGGATTGGATTTACAATTAATAGGGAAAGGTTATGACGTAATAGGTTTCAGTGAGACAAATAAAGTGCAGTAAAATAGTATAATGGATGTGCAAAATACGTGGGCAGGAAAATACCACGGCACGGTTAGCCTACTTATAGGTTGAATTTCAAGATATTTTCTCTTTAGACCGCACGCATACGGAATAAGTACGATTCTATTATTTAAAACCCAACCTCTCTTAACTCCATATTCTAAAAGTATTTCTAAATAAAGGCTTGATCATTTACAAAACAACTTTCAAGAAATATTTCACACTGTGCAAATAATTCCGGTTCAAGTTCTCCAATCTTACCCAATTTTATCAAAGCTATTGTTCGGTTTTCAGATAGGTACTTTAATTTATATATCGTACACATTCTGCGAGTTCTTTGAAAGGGAATTCTTCCTCTTACATACACACAAGTCATTCAACTACTCAACAAAACTAATGGTCTGTAAAAAATGCCTCATTTGTTTCACGTAAGAAAGAAAAACGAAGTTCGAAACATTTTACGCTCCCGTATTTGTAAAACGTTTTCCAACGTGAATCTTCGAACGAATTGCGTGAAAGGTTAGAAAACTCTATAAATGCCTTGTACGCAAAGTTAGACAGCAATCAAAAGTTTGTTTCACCACAAGTTGGGAATACGAGTGCCTATATTAGTTCAAAGTCAACTTGGTGTTGTGAACTGAATAGTAAATTGACGTCTTTACCAGTTTGTAAACCATATTAGGCTGCAAACCACGTCAGTGCTTCTGTCTTTGACGAGTACTTAGAATTTACCGTCTGATGCAGAACTTTGAAGCTTACTTGAGCAATTTTAATGTATAAGGATCATAAATTAAACACGTCGTGTAATCTAGCGTTATGCTATACATGAATCTACATAAAATTTAAATCTTAATCTAAATCCAAGAGATAAGGTATGGTAATTATGTAACTCAATTAATATTTAAGTTTACAAATTTGTTCAAAGACCAAAATTTACCTTTGAACTAAAATGCAAGTGAAGATGGGCGTCGTAATTCGCAAATTGCAAGACGAGAACTCATAAAAACTAATCAATATTACCACTTAGTAGTGACTGGCATTAATATAACACAGAACGACATTACTCAGGTAGACAGAGGCAAAACTCTTGCAATGGGAACTCTCAAAAGGAATATTTTTTCCCCGTTTTTAATAAAAGTATTGGTATTGGTCTCATAGCATAATAATATACAGCCTCAAGCAAACCGATACACATCAGTAACTTCAGTGTTATAAAATTGCAGTGTACACTAAAAAGGAAATTCAGATGATCTCGCTCCTACTTCAGAGAGCAATGAAAAGAAATTTGGTGATCAGTGTAAAGCCTTCATGGGTATAAAAATCCAGGTTTTTATATCTAGTTTAAATTGTATAAAATCCTCGTTTTATTGAAGTAAGAAAATTCATAATTATAACATGCAACGTGTAGCGTATACAGTGTGTTAATCAAAGGAATACTAATTTAGGTGCTTAAGCACAGCAATCTTAAGACTAGACTAACTGTATAGCATATAGCTAAGTTGAGATTACTGAATGGAGTATCAAAATATTATAGACTTACTTTTAATTATTTAAGGAGAAAAGATGGATGGAATGTGGGAAAGAGGATAATTATGATAAGGAGACGAGTGACTGAAGAGATGACTTCTGACAGGGATGTGTGGAGGAGAAAGACTTGTTGCGCCGCCCGACCCCAAATAATTGGGATAAGGGCAGGTAGATGATAATGAAGGAGATTAGATTTTAAATAAGACAGTGAAAGTAACTTACGTTGAATAGAAATTTAAACGGAACTAAAAGAAAATAATTAATAATAAAAACTTAAAATATTAATAATTTTATTGACATAAAGCAAGAAAGAGTTTAATCCTTAATCCACGGTTAATGTAATAAGACGTCGAGGAGCAATAGGATACCGTATGTTCTTAAATGTTATCACGATTATAAAGATATCAATTGTGAGTAAATAACGTGAAAGTTTTATTGTATACTAGCGGACGCCCACGGCTTCGCCTGTAAGAATTTATATATAATAAACTTCCTTGAAAACCACTCTACCCGTTAGTAAAAGTAGCATGAAAATCAGCTCAGCAGTTTTTGAGTTTATCGCGAACAGACAGACAGACGCTGTGGGGGACTTTGTATTTATTGAGCGAAGCGAGCGTAGCGAGCGGAGCTCCTTTTCAGGTGACTCAAGTGCAACTCGATGTAAAATTGTTTCTCGACAACTACCCAACCGATTTTCATGATTTTTTCACTCAAAGATCAAGCATTCTCAGGAGCAGGTTTTGTTCGAGACCGAATTTTGATTTAGAACCCTCAAAAAAGTAATTAACCAAAAATATTGCAATAGTCGCTTCGCTCAATTGCATGCTGCAGCGCAGTACCACGGCAGCGACCGCAGCGAGTAGTTCTATAGTTATTGTATATTGACCCATTTACTGGATGTGCTATGCAGATCAATGCTAATGTAGGTACGTATGTTACATAATCTGTAATCCATTTTGTTCACTCTATTATACTGCGTCGGTGGCGCTTTTGGTTTGCCTGTATTGGTTCGATTGACCGCAGAAGCCCCAGGTATGCCCCCAGCCCTCAAGTAATAACCAAGTTGAATCCAATATTGCAGAGTAATGTGTGTTTTTTTAAGAATATGAAGTACTACTATAAAGTCCTTTGACATAGACAGACACACATCACGCCTATATCACCGAAGGAATAGGTAAAAAAAGAAGGAGTAGGCAGAGGTGCATTACAAGCCCGCACTCTGCCAGTAATTTTGTTATTCAAAAGAGTTTACGTCAGTTTTCAAAAGCGAAATTCCGTAAACCCCGCAGATGCTCCAATTTCTTTTCTTTCTCAGACTCTAAACAATTTTGTAACAGATTTCATTAAAAGCGTGCAGCATAACAGAAGTACAGTGTTACTTTCGTAATTAGAGCGTAGCGAGCGAAGCTCTCATCGTGCAAGAAAGTTCAATCCTTTCTTATGCGAGATCTCTGTCAACACTTTACCGATTTCAACAATTTATATATCAAATTAAACTAGATTTAACGGACATCATTCTAACGGAGCCCAAATTTTAAATTTTAGCCCTCAAAAATTAAAAAAAAAAAGATTAATTTTCAAAATTCGGGCTCCGTTAGAATGATGTCAATTAAATCTAGTTTAATTTGATATATAAATTGTTGAAATCGGTAAAGTATTGGCAGAGATCTCGCTTAAGATAGGATTGTGGAAAAAAATTTACACAAAGATATGTGATGCTTGCTACGCTCTAATATGCTACCGCGAAGCAGGGTGGCGACCTAGTTTATTTAGTGTTAATAGAACAAGCTCAGCTTAGCTAGAAAACAGGTGTTTAAAAATTATAGTTTCATTAAACTACAACTTTAACAGACTTCCTACAGTGCTCTGCATGACGAAAGTGAATAAAAGTTTTAAAATACCTAAGTGAAAATATGTTCACGTTCACATTTTATGATCCATTCTGTGCCACGATGGTGTAAATGCATGAGAAATTCCAGAACTACAGAATGCATGAGAAATTCAAGCAAAAAATAATAAATAAATATTTCGGACATTCTACAAGCTTGTGCTATGGGATCTAGATAACTGATAAACATACTTCTAAATACATACATAATATACATAGAAAACACCCAAACTCCGAAACAAACATTTGTATATCACACAAATTTGATTCGACCCGGGAATCGAACCCGAGACTCCGGAGTTGAAAGCCGATGCACTACCGACCACGCCACCGAAGCAGTTAATTAGCAGAAAATGATTTCATCGAACCTTATAACCGGGGTACATTGGGGACCCAAGGTGCATCATTTGCAAGATACATCTGCTGATTAACGGACAAGCTCGGCTCTAATATACTCGTAACATAGGTACTCTTGGGACGGAGCGAAGCGAGCGCCATCCCAAGTCTCTGCTTGGGACCAATAAAAAACGTCAAACATTGACACGACAACAGACTTCAAATTACCCGAATGGTACCAAACAATTGTCTGAATGGGACCAAATTGAAATGGGACTACGCGGAAAGCAGTATAGCTTTCAATTAGCATAAAACAAAAATAGTAATAATTTGTAACTGACTGAATTGGGTACTTACAGAAGGTGCCGTAAGTAGTTGAAGGGCTTCACTTAAATGCTTCAGTGTCAAGGTATTTCGATCCCCTTCATCCTCTTCAGGTCCTGGCAGGTGCACTGAGGACTGTCTGGAGCGAAACTCGGGTCTTTTGCCACTGGAACCACTGCCATTTGCGAATTGCTGTTGTGATGACGCCCGGCGGAATGGGCACGTCATTTTCGATGTTCAAGTCGTTTGAAGCATTGGGTTAGTTAGATGAATAGAAGATAATGATGAACTGGAACAAATGAGAAAAAAAAATTAGGTATGTTAAAATTGCATAATGCTTTAACTGGCAATGCTTTTTTGTTGAAGTGCTCTTTCAAAATGTGCAAGTAATATTTTTAAGTAAGGTACAATACATACAGAATTTGTATAAAAAAATATAACACCGCGCCGAAATTTTAGCGATTACTTTTTTATTTTTCTTTTTAATTCACCTAATGGCTTTTATGTGGCAGTTCTAAATTCAAAATACTACAGTTATTTTGTACAATTCATCAAAAAAGGTGTGTAACCTCTGTGGTTCAAGGTTTAAAGAAGTTCGTTCCATTTTCAAATAAGGATTTTTGTTTGCCAGATTTGCCGATATTACTAAACATTTTCTAGCCGAGCCTATTGCTAAAAGGTACGTTGTCTACAAAAAAGAAAATCATTTAATTTTATTGTATCGTAGTAGCCAGTACCCAATAGGGTGATACGATAGTGTAAGATACGAATAGGGTCTCGTGGTCTAGTGGTAACCGACAATGTTAACACATTGGAAAGGTTAAGCAACATCTAGTCAGACCGGTCGTAGGTTGGGTGACCATTTCTGAAAACACTGAGACCTCTCTGTGCCTCGGAGAGCGCGTTAAGTCGCCGGTCCCGGTTGTCATACGAACATCTATGGCAGTCGTTAGGGGTAGTTGGAGCCCTAAATTAAAAATCCGACCGGTCTAACTACAGAACTTTGATATCGGTCGTGGAAGTCAGATGGCAGTCGCTTCACGGAAAATATCGAAGTTCAGCCGAATCGCAGTTAGACTGGAAAGCCGACCCCAACTGCGTTGGGAAAAGGCTCGTTGAATAATGATATTGTAAGATACGATGGCTATGTACCTATATTTTTATGGACTTCCAGTGTAATTAGTTAGTTTCGAAGAGAACTAATTTCGTTTGTCATGTTTCAGACATACCTCCATAGAAGACACTCTTAACTTTTGTCTACAAAACGTTAAAAATTAAAAAAAAAAAAAAAAAAACTGAAACCACAGACACATTTTTTTTTGCAAATAACACGAACGAAGATAAGGTTACTGGAATAGACACGTATCACTCTTGCGCAACCGAACGCGCACTGTCTTGTTTATTACATTGCATCTATTAGTAGTTAAGTACAATGAGAAAAAGAGACATATCTTTATATACACACATCGCGCCTATATCACCGAAGGGGTAGGTAAAAAAAAAGAAGGAACAGGCATTACGTACCCGGACTCTGCCAGTAATTTTGTTACACAAAAGAGTTTTCTTCAGATTTTCATAGAGGAAATGCTCCAATTTTTTATTTGGAATTGTCGCAAGCTCACAGTATAGGTTGTAACATCTGTCTTGAATTCTGGTTTCAATCACATAGTGGTTATGTATTTTCTACAGTCCCGGTAACGGCAATAGGCTTGCCCCCTCTTTTATAAATACCGAATTATCAAAGGTCAAAGGTCCCGACTGCGTCAGCGAGGGTATGTAGGTATGTTTGCATGTGTGTTTCTTTGTTCCCCTCTACAGGCCTAACGGCTGGATGGATTTCGACGAATGGCTACATAAAATGTGAATAAAAAGTATACCCTGGCTTATTGGCGCAAACAGGTTCCTTTTTGAAAAAAAATCTTGGTCAAATTTTCGAGTGGGATATCAAAATGGAGAGTTTTTAAAGAGGTTTTTAGAAATATATACACTACTATACTTATGTTTCAATGTAAGTTGGTATGAGAAAAATTGTATTACAAAAGTATGAAACTAAAAAGCTGTAAACAAAAATAAATACACACAGACACTATCACGCCTATATCCCGAAGGACTAAGCAGACGTGCATTACACTCCTACAATTTGCAAGTATTTTTAGTCCCACGTAATAGGGGGTTCAATCCTGGATACAAAGTTAGTCCCAACTGCTAACAATTATTTACCCTTGTTTTACTCTTTACCTAGATCGCCAATTCTATAATTATCTTGGACAAGGATCTAAGTAGTCATGGTTAAGACATTACTCTTGTTAAGAATATACGCTTTTATTTCTTAAGATTAACATGAAAACTTTTCAAAAAAAAAAAAATGTGTAACTGTGTTGTTGACCGAGCGAGCGAAGCGTCTCAGTTTTAACTCGAGGACAGGCCGATTTGGCGTTGTTGGTATGTATGTCAGTTCCGGTCTACAGGCCGCATTTTTCAGCCAATTTTCATGAAATTTGACACAAGTGTTCTTTGTTGCAAGGCGCAACTTTTGTGGAAAGGATTTTTCGATTGGGGGGGAAATGGGGAAGAAATGGGGGGGAAATGCGAAAATAACGCGAGGTCTACTGTTCACAGAACCACTAGTTATTATTCAGTTTCCTTGGAAAACATTTCGAGAAAAAATGGTCACAAAATAAATCTTTGGACAGGCAAACCTTTTACTTAAACAAACATTATAATAGACCCACGGCACTGAAATATTAAGGACGGGTAAGTAACAGTAAACAATAACGAAACGTTTTCACACCTATTTCTTGGTGATAGAAAGGAAAAGGTTGAAACAAACAACTTAATTCTATGTATTAAGGTATTCGCCGGAACGCGGGCGGTTACGTCGAAATAAATAAGACGGAGAACGTAATTAATAACTCAAAAACTATAAAAGCCACATTATACCAAAAATTATACAGCAAAGCATGTTAATGTGTTCTATCTGCATGCTAAATTTCAAGTCGATAGGTTTAAAATTGCTACCGGTATCGTTTTACATACATTTTCGATTGGGACCATCTTAGAGAAGACTCCGCTACGTTCCGTCTTAACTATTTCTACTATATACTATTTCTTTTATCTACGAGTATTACTTAAGTTATTTATATATTGTACACTACCCACATTATATCGTATATATCTCTCCATCCAAAGGTTGCCTGGAAGAGATCGCTTACTAGCGATGTGGCCGCCCTTTATACATTAGTTTTAAGGCATGTACTCGTATGTTATGCGTTACTATTTATTGCTTGTGTACGATGTACAATAAAGAGTATTTATCTTAACTTATCTTAATTTTTTTTTAGGGTTCAATCGGGTAAAACGGGAACCCTATTACTTAGACTTCGTTGTCCGTCCGTCCGTCTGTCCTGGGCTGTATCTTATGAACTGTGAAAGTTTGAAAGTTGAATTTTTTACAGATGATGCATTCTTGTTGCCTAAATACAGAATATAATAAATATTAAAGGGTGCTCCCATACAATAAATGTGTTTTTTTTTGCCGTTTTGGTACGGAACCCTTTGTGCTCAAGTCCGACTCACACTTGGCCGGTTTTTTTTGGGATTCCGTACCCAAAGAGTAAAACTGGAACCCTATTACTACGCGCTCCGCTGTCCGTCCGATGATGTATTTTTATAGCTTCAATAACAACAAAATATATAACAACCAAAATAACAACCGTAGACTTCGGGAGCGGCTTTGTTTATTCTTTTTCTTCTTCAATTTTCTTTATTACTCTTTCATTTGTCATCAAATCCAAAAAATATCATTCAAATGTTAATCATTGTAATTATCATATTCCTGTGTTCTGTGCTGTGTTATATTCATATGATCCTGTGTTAATCCAAGAAATCCAAGAATCCTAGTGCCTTCATAGGTACATCTATGTTCTGTCCATTAAGATCAACATCACTCAAATAATAAGTATTGCCATACAACGTGGCAATTTGCCGAGAGTTTTATTGCCAGGTTCTTTCTCTCGGTTCTACTTATTGCTTTGCGAATCTGGCAGTACATGTAAATATATCGTAGAAGTAATGACATTTTTTTTTATTTTAAGTACTTACTGACGTTTGTAAGAGCCATTTAGTGACTTATACAAATAAATAAATCATTTCATTTCATTTCAGCCTTTTGGAAACATTGCCAGTGGGCGACGAGGCGAAGCAGTTCTTTGACGCCTGTATATAGTGTATAATTTAATAAGTAGTACTTATAATATTTACGATTGGATTTTCTAACTATTCGAAAATATTTAATACAAACGCAATCTTGAAGAAGCAGATGCATAACATCATAGAAAATTGCCTGTCGTAAATCTTGTAAGTGAATATAAAGTTTTAATCATACTGGAATGAGTTCAATTTGGAGATTATTGCGCAGTTAAATGTATAGGAAAGCCATTAGAGACCCCACTGCAGATGCCGTGGAATTTATATTTCTATCGGCTTTTATGATATATTGCTTCTTACTTGAATAATGCTTTGTATTCTCAACAACATGATCACGTACCACGTAAGAACTATTAGCTATAATGATTTTGTTGGCGTCCCTTTTCAATAGACTTCAAGAAAAAGTATCACTTCGGCTGCTTTTTTTGGTTTTTATAACACAGACTAGTCTTGAGTGATTCCCAAAATTTGAGTTTTATTTGAAAAAATTGGTGAGTTTATTGTAGACATTAAAATACGTTCTCGCGCCACTTGAAATACGTTCTGCTTGTAACCAGAGACGCCCGACGTCGGACGTTAGAGCGGCCGCGGCCCTGGGCAACGGAATTAAAAAAAAAAAAAAAAAAAAGACATTAAAATCGGTTTTTAGTTGTTTGTTTTTAAAGGACCCAATTGTTTTTGACGAAATAAGATTGGAATAGGAATAGCTACAGGTAGGTACTTTTTCTTTCTTAAGTTCCGGTCATACGTCCCTTGCCGAGCGTCTCTTGTGACCACACAGAGAATTTCCAGTGAATATCCAGTAGCGCCTAACGGAACATAGCTGGAGTAAACAAACTTGGGTAAACAAAACTATAAAATCTGTAAATAATAAATATACGTAAATAAATAAATATAAATAAATATTGTTGTTGGACAGTCTCACACAACGACAAGCCCAAACTAAGCTATAAGCTTGTGCTATCGGAACTAGACAACTGATAAACATATATGTACTTATATGTTTCTAAATATATACATAACATACATAGAAGACACCCAAACTCCGAAACAAACATAACAACCTACCTGCGGGAGCGGTTCTCTTACGTGAATGCACCCGGTACCCAGTGTAGGTCTCACCTTAAGTACCGACTAAATTGTCCCTCCTGCGGTCAGACTGTGGAACTCACTCCCCCCTGACATACAAAGCTGTAGAACTCATCATCTCTTTAAAAATAAAGTAAAAGCTCATTACCTCTCCTCCTAATCTTAGCTACCTATTATATTATAATGTAGTATACCTTTATGTAAGTTTATTATAGCACAGTATGTATTTATACATGTATATATGCCCCCCTTAGTTTATGTAAGTTTATTTACTTGCACTGCACACGCGTCACCCTCTCACCCCTACATCTCCGTTCAGGCCTGCTGTAAGAGATTCCTCTAGGAATAAGCAGTGCCCTTGTACTATGCTCACTGTATTGTTTGTACTACTGTTTTTGTGTTCTTGTTTCTATGTGTGTTGTACATAAATAATAAATAAAAAATAAATAAAACATTTGTGGATCACACAAATATTGGATTCGACTAGGGAATCGAACCCGAGACTCCGGAGTCGAAAGCCTTTGCACTACCGACCACGCCACCGAAGCAGTCTATACATAAAGTAAATGTTTAGTTTGTCGAAACAAAATTAATGTATTGATAAAATTCCAAGCATTCAAATAAAGTACCTACGAATTCACTCGACCTTCGTAAAAAAATTATTTCCAAAAACCTTCAACAAACATTTTGATATGATATTTGAGATTAAACATTATCTGAAAGTTTCTATCACGTATATAAATAAGTAAGTCACGTATATCATAACACAAGTACCTAATATTATATTTCTCTGAGGAAATCAACAAGGTTATAGATCAGTATATCAAAGAGGATGTCGCTATCTCCTTTGCTCATTGATCTGTGAGAAAAATAATAATTTCAAAGTATCTCTATAAACAAAAATTAGTAAAGTGCGTGTCGAGCCACTCATAAGATAGGGTTCCGTAGTTACCCATAAAAGCCTCTATAACTCCTGCACTAACAAAGTTATACTGTATGTTATAGTTTTCCTTCATGGACTACCATCATGATTTTTTTCAAGTTCTTCACGCCAGTTGTTTAGAATTTGGAGGGGGGAGAGAGACGCCCTGTTTTTGCAAAAATGTGCTCTTCAATGTTAAATAGAAAGACTTATGTAATGATACTCCACACGAAGGAGTAGACGCGAGAAAAATATATCATTCGGCGGCATATAATAAGACGGACGGACATGACGAAACTATAAGTGTTCCAAGACTTTAACTACGGAACCCTAAAAATCATCGTCTTTCGTTTGTCTCGCTAAAACTTGGAAATGGATGAACCGATTTGGCTGATTTAGGTCTTAAAATATTTGTATAAACTCAGGGAAGGTTTAAAAGGCTTTTTTTCAGGCTGTACGAAGTTCGCCGAGAAAGCTAGTTTATATACGTACATTTTTAGTATGATGCCCGAAATACTGAGAATAATATATATATTTATATATTTAGGTCGACAAATTGACGCCACCCGCCTCCAAACATCAGACATCTCTGCCTGGCACGCGTTGTTCGGGATCGGAAGGGAGAGGGTGGGATCAGGTTGAAGAGCTCTTCAGAACACTCACCGTGGTAAATACGGTAGAACGCGGCCAAGGAAGCGATTGTTCGGCGCTGAGCTAGCGGCTCAAGGCTTCCCGTTACCTCCGGACAGTCTATAATGCGACAAGCGCGTCGCTGCATAGCGTCGAGAGCGTTTAGCAAATACTTCGCGGAGCCGTCCCAGCGGTGAGAGCAGTATTCGACGCAGGGTCTAATCTGCGTTTTGTACAGCAGACACCTCTGGTGCGGTGTAAATAATGGATTTACCTTGTTCAGTATTCCTAGTTTCCGCGAAGCTAGCCCAATACATCTCTCAATGTAGTTTGTGTTAATGAGCTCTCGACGAAAGTCTATGCCAAGGATGTCTAGATTGTCCTTCATTGGTAATATTGCATTCTGAAGAGTGGGTAGGGGAAGGAAAGGGGATTTTTTCGCAGTAAATGCACACGCCTGTGTTTTGTGGGCATTGAACTCGACCAAGTTCTCGGCACCCCATTGGGATATACTGTCGAGGTTACGTTCGAGATCAACCACGAGTCGTCGTCTCTCGTCCTCAATCTCAGATCGCCCCGCCGTCGGACGAACCGAGTAACTCCCGTGCAGTGTGCTGTCATCTGCATAGCAATGAATGTTCCCGAGGGATTGCATATCATTGATATTCAGAAGAAAGAGAGTTGGTGATTGTACGGACCCCTGCGGTACCCCGGCATTCACTTGCAAGAAGTAAAAAGCCTGGCCATCGCAGAGGACCCGCACTAGGCGCTCGTTTAAAAAGCTGGCAATCCAGCTGCACAGTAGAGAGGTAGAGTAGGTAGACCATATGCCGGAAGCTTATAACGTCAGTTCTTGCTATTGGAATTTAGATTCAGATTACAGAATGGTTATGAATGTTCAATTGTACCTATAGGTCTACCTATAGGTAAAGCAAGATACATAATGCTAAAAATAAATGTAAAGCTCAGGAATATATAGAGCAAACTGAACACAAGAATAAACAAATAACAAACGCGCAACATATAGCGACATCATTCAATAATAATTTTATAGATACAACTAATGTAGATAAAAATCCTAGACCTAACTTCACATTTCTAAAATCAGTAAGTTCGACGATATTTATCACGTCAACGTCGGTAACAGAGGTCTCTAGTGTTCTTAACTCGCTAAATAATACAAAATCAGTCGGCTACGACGGCATATCAACGCCAATATTGAAACAGTGTAACGACGAACGAACAGTCGACGACGAGCTTAAGTGCGTGCTTTCCCATCTCATGAACCTATCATTCGACCAAGGAGTATTTCCAGACAAACTAAAACTCTCATTCGTGAAACCGCTCCATAAAAAGGGAAGTAAAAGCGAGTTAGCGAACTATAGGCATTACCCATACTCTCAAAACTATTTGAGAAATTAATGTACTACCGCATTATGCAATTTCTAATTAAAATGGACGTTATAGTAGAAGAACAAAACGGATTTCAAAAAAATAATTCCACCACTCTTGCTGCTTTTACGTTGATTAATCAAATAACGAAGGGTATTGATAATATGCAATGCACTACGGCTATCTTTTTTGATATGAGCAGGGCTTTTGATGTTGTTAGTCATGAAATTTTACTAAAAAAATGAGAAATTGATGGTATCCGAGGCCTAGCATTGCGTTGGTTATAAAGCTATCTCTCTAACAGATTCCAATGTGTGCAAATTGATAAAATTAGTGACAACAACACTTTGCAATCATTCAAGTCGCAATATAAAGCGAATAAGTTTGGTGTTCCCCAAGGCAGTATATTAGGACCGTTGCTCTTTCTTATCTACATAAATGATATCCCGAAAGCTATACAACATAAGTGTGTCCTCTTCGCAGATGATATTTCTGTAGTAATCACGGAGGAACGTGATGTAACTATTTATAATGACATACTTAAGTCAACTATTGAGACTACGACTGGTTGGTTGGATAGTAATAATTTGACTGTTAATTTCAGTAAAACGAAAATAGTTCAATTCCACAATTATAAGAATAAGTATGACGAAATAAAAATTAATTATGACAATAACATGGTGCAAGAGGTAGAACAAGTTAAATTTCTAGGTATAACGCTGGACAAACACTGCAACTGGAAGGATCATATTGCAAATGTTTGTGTCCGAATAAATAAATTTGTGTATGCTCTTTGAACTATTAAAAATCAGGTAGGGTGGCACGCAGCCTGGTCTGCCTACCATGGATATATTAGGAGTATTCTCAGATATGGGGTATTGTTATGGGGGAACTCCACTGACATTAACAAAGTTCTAATATCACAAAAGAAATGCATCAAGGCTATATGTGGTGCCGCGCCCTTGTTGTCTTGTAGACCTTTATTTCAAATGAATAGGATCCTCAATGTAGTGTGCCTGTATATCCTGGATGTGGCATTGTTTGTCAGGAAACATCAGCGACTGTTCTCCAAAGTTTACGATCATAAGCATTACATCTCTAGAGACATTACTAAACTAGTTGCACCCAGATCCAACAGCACCCTTCATCAGAAAAATTGTAATAGTATGGCAATAAAAGTGTATAATAAGTTACCTAAAGAATTGAGAGAATTGCCAGGTAACCTATTTAGAAGACGTACTAATGAGTGGCTTCTAGAGAAATGTTTTTAGTCTATGCAAGAAATACTTGACATACAAAAGTTAAAAATATTAGATTATTGACATTAGATATACAGAGTTTAGGTTGAGGATTATGGTATGGTACTGGAACTTAATTATAATAGTGATAATTGACATTCTCTTTCTGACTAATTTGACATAATAATGCTACATTACAGTATAATAATAATTAATAGGTGACATTTTGTATTGATATAGTTTTAGGAATGACATAATGGTAATGAAATAATATTGTAATAATTGTAGAATGTTGTGAAAACAATATATTAATTTAATATTTGCATGCCGTTTCCATCCGGCAAAACATGATGTAACCTTAGACAGTTAACAAAACCCATGTCAACCATGTTTCAAGTGAATAAATATTTCATTTCATTTCAAGCGTCATAACGACAATAGGGTTGCTTGCACCCTATTACGTAGGACCAACAAAACTACTGTCAAAAATGTGGGTATACAATGCACCTATGCCTACCCCCTCGGGAGTATAAGCGTAATTATGTATGTTAGACTTTTAGTTTTAGAGGGGCTCGTGGTCTAGTGGTAGGTTTTGTTATCACATTGCAGCAACATCTAGTCAGGCCGGTCTTAGGATGTGTGACCATTTCATTCACCATGTCATTGAGTCCCCTCCGTGCCTCGGGGAGCACGTTAAGCCGTCGGTCCCGGTTATCCTACATACATCTATGGCTGTAGTTAGGGGTAGTTGGAGCCCTAAAAACAAAAATCCGGCCGGTCTAACTATAGAACTTCGATATCGTGTAGGTGTTGTGGAGGTCAGATGACAGTCGCTTCACAGAAAATATCGAAATTCAGCCGAATCGCAGTTAGACCGGATAGTCGACCCCAACTGTATTGGGAAAGGGCTCGGTGGATGATGACGCAGACTTTTAAGTATTTCAGAAGAATATAATAGAATAACCCTTTGATATGTTTTCTTTTTTTACTCATAGCATGTCAAAGTTACGATTGCTGACGGGAAATTCAAGGATACATCTATGCATCTATCCTTTGGCTGCACGTGGATCATGGCTCCATGAGCCAGATCTACGTGTGCGTCTACCAGTCCCACACAGGGGACACTGGGACAACAAGGCTTTTCGAATACCTCAGCGAGATGGCTGACGATGCGCAGGTGCGGTTCCCGAACGCTGACCTGGTTTTCTTGGGGGACTTTAACGGTCATCACGTTGAGTGGCTGGGGTCCCTTAGGACCGATCATGCGGGACGAACCGCCCATGCATTCGCTCTCTCCCACGGGCTGACCCAGATGGTACGGGGGATCACCCGGATACCTGACAGGTCAGACCACACGCCCGCCTTGCTGGATCTACTGCTGACGAGTCGCCCAGCCGAGTACAGTGTGTCGGTACGCGCCCCACTGGGCACTTCCGACCACTGTGTGGTGCACGCCAACTTCCAAGTGCCACCACCTGCTCGTGCTGAACAAATGACTCGACGACTATGGCACTACTCGTCGGCAGACTGGGACGGTCTCCGCGATTACTTTGCGTCCGTCCCGTGGAGCCAGCGCTGCTTTGTAGGGAAGGCGCCTTCGGATAGCGCTGCTGCCATTGCTGGCGAGATCAGTCTAGGGATAGAATATTATATCCCTTTCACTGATGTCGCCAGCATCCGCAAAGCTCGCCCCTGGTTCGGGCGTGAATGTGCCGAGGCTGTCCAGAAAAAACAGTCGGCATATCGCGCCTGGGTCAGGGCTCGGGCGGCACGTGACCCGAACGTGAACCGCCTCAAAGCAGCGTACAATCGGGCCACTAGGTTTAGCAAGAGGGCCTTCAAGAGAGCGGATACCCAGCGCGTCGCGCGGCTTGGTCAGGAGCTCACATCCCATCCCACGGGCAGCCATGGATACTGGCAACTGGCCAAAGCCGTACAGTCAAATTTTTGTCAACCCTCGCTGCCACCACTGCGTTTTCCTGACGGATCACTGGCTCACAAAGCCCAAGAGAAGGCGGACATGCTCGCAGACCTCTTTGCGGCTAATTCCCGGGTCGATGACCGCGGCCTGCAGCCCCCCGCCATCGCCAACTGTGGCCACACTATGCCTGATATTGTTATCAGGCAATGTGATGTACGGGCAGTGCTGCGGTCACTCGACACGCGGAAAGCCAGTGGCCCTGACGGCATTCCGGCGGTGGTGCTACGAAAATGTGCTGCTGAGTTGTCTCCAGTATTAACGCATCTGTACCGCCTGTCATACTCTACAGGCCTCGTGCCGGAGGCCTGGAAGGAGGCGAACGTACAACCGATCCCCAAGAAAGGGGATCGATCCGATCCAGGCAACTATCGACCCATAGCTGTCACCTCAGTCATTTGCAAGGTGCTCGAGCTTCTTATTAATAAGCAGCTCATGCGATACCTGGAGGATCACTCGCTAATCAATGATCGGCAATATGGCTTCAGGCCAAAACGATCAACGGGTGACCTCCTGGCATTCGTCACGCATGTATGGGGTGAGGCTATGGAAAAGTTCGGCGAGTCCTTGGCTATTAGCCTGGACATCGCCAAAGCTTTCGATAGGGTCTGGCATGCTTCGCTCCTTTCCAAGCTTCCGGCATATAGGTCTACCTCCTCAACTGTGCAGCTGGATTGCCAGTTTTTTAAACGAGGGCCGAGTGCGGGTCCTCGCTTCTTGCAAGTGAATGCCGGGGTACCGCAGGGGTCCGTACTGTCACCAACTCTCTTTCTTCTGCATATCAATGATATGCTTTCCCTCGGGAACATTCATTGCTATGCAGATGACAGTACATTGCACGGGAGTTACTCGGTTCGTCCGACGGACGGCGGGGCGATCTGTGATAGAGGAGGAGAGACGACATCTCGTGGGTGATCTCGACCGAAACCTCGACAGTATCTCCCAATGGGGTGCCGAGAACTTGGTCGAGTTCAATGCCCACAAAACACAGGCGTGTGCATTTACAGCGAAAAAATCCCCTTTCCTTCCCCTACCCACTCTTCAGAATGCAATATTACCAATGAAGGACAATCTAGACATCCTTGGCATAGACGTTCGTCGAGAGCTCAATAACACAAAATACATTGAGAGATGTATTGGGCTAGCTTCGCGGAAACTAGGAATACTGAACAAGGTAAAGCGATTCTTTACACCGCACCAGAGGTGTCTGCTGTACAAAACGCAGATTAGACCCTTCGTTGAATACTGCTCTCACCTCTGGGACGGCTCCGCGAAGTATTTGCTGGACGCACTCGACGCTATGCAGCGACGCGCTGTTCGCATTATAGACTGTCCGGAGGTAACGGGAAGCCTTGAGCCGCTAGCCCAGCGCCGAACAATTGCTTCCTTGGCCGCGTTCTACCGTATTTACCACGGTGAGTGTTCTGAAGAGCTCTTCAACCTGATCCCACCCTCTCCCTTCCGATCCCGAACAACGCGTGCCGGCCAGAGATGTCACCCTCATACCGTGGAAACCATCTTCGCGAGAACCGAGCGTTTTAAACGATCGTTTCTCTGCCGAACGATGGTGGCTTGGAACGCCCTGCCTGCGCACGTGTTTCCTCCAACATATAACCCTGGGCTCTTTAAGCGAAGCGTGAAGAGGCACATTACTGGGTCGTCAAGTTGAGGGCCACTCTCTATAGTATTCCTGTGTACTGTGAGAGTCGCCCTCAATTGCCAGACGTCGCCTCAGCTTACCATCAGGCGGGTGGCGTCAATTTGTCGACCTAAATATAGAAAAAAAAAAAAAAAATACTTATTTTAGCTATTGATACCAAAATAGTTACCCGTATTGACACCTTGAACCTGTATGTAGCTCCTGATCCCTAACTCGATCCCCAATGGAAATTGGAGAAATATTTATAAGGAGGACTTAACTAATAAGGTTTTAGCCAATATTCGTGTTTCATTATGAATAAGGGGGATTTTCACACCACTAGCTGCTCTACACTTTCCAAAACAAGTTTTTATACATCACATTAATTAACAACATCAATTTTGTAACTCAAATCATCAAAACAAATGATAAACATAAAAGCACATGAACCAGACCACTGTATTGCCTCTGGAACAACAAAATGATACCCGTGAGAGTTGCCAGGACTATAAAAGGGTAACTACATCTCTGATTCAGCCATTACGCTCATCAAGAATGTTATCGGTTAGAATTTTATCTTGATTTTACTTCCAAGTCTTTAACGCTATGAGAATTCCCATCACGAGATGTTTTCATCGATTTTCTGTTACCAAGTAACGATAATATATTAATAACAATGTTATACATACCTATACCACTATTAGAGTAAGAAATTATGATCTTATATCGACCATTGAACGACATCTAGTTTATTACTAGCTGATGCCCGTGGTTTTGGACGTAGTAGTGTTTATTTTTATATTGGTTTCGCCAAATTGACGCCGCCTGCCTGGTGGTAAGTCGTGACGACGTGTAGCGATTGTGGGCCACTCTCACAGCACACAATACTATAGAGAGTGGCCCTCAACTTGACGACCTACGATGTGCCTCTTCACGCTCCGCTTAAAGAACCCAGGATTATATGTGAGAGGAAACACGTGCACAGGCAGGGCGTTCCAGGCCACTATCGTTCGGCAGAGAAACGAACGTTTAAACCGTTCGGTTCTCGCGAAGATGCCATCCTAGAGATATTATGTTAGAGACAAATCACTGTCAAACGTCAAAAGGAGGGGAAGTCACGTGACAATAGCCGCCATTGCTATATAAGCGGCTGCGCGCTCATTCGGAGCACCTTTTTCGTGCAGTAAACATCTCTCGGGGAACCTCTATCCAATTGTTTAGCTAAATAGTTACTATTTTGAAATATAATCATTTCTTATTATGAATAAGATTCCGTCGGTTCCGTTGTGTTTTTTTTAAGTTATTCCACTCCTGGTCTCTAGGAATAGTATAATTTTCTGAACCGGTTCAAGAGTACAAACAAACAAATGCGAGTAGGTATGTAATTCGTGACCTCTTGTGGATGTTGGTGTGATTTTGTGTATGTATGTAATAAACCTACCTATAAACGTAAGATTACAAGATTAGCGTGGTGTTCAGGTTACGCTATGGCTTTTACAAGTTGTGTTGGTCTGCGGTTGCGATGGAACATCAAAAACAATGCTAAATTGATATGTGCATTGGATTAAACCTTGTACACGACAAAATTGGATTGGATAGACTTAGCCGAGACAACAGACAATAGAACACGGATTTCAAACGCCACAATCGCGTTTGTGCCCTGGTCAGTCTGTTTGGAATGCTAAGAGCAGCATCTGAGACTAATGATGAGGTTCCATAGATCTAAAATTATATTACTGCAAGCAATCATTCTATTGATTTAAAACTAGTTTCGGTTTCAGATCATTACAATTACTCTTGTCTGAATAGTAAGTAGAGGGATAATAGTTATACAACCTTTCGTCCTACTTTTCATCGGTTACCTTGTAGGTCCCTCATAATATGTGAGGCTATTATTGCGAATCGGAAACGTTTAATTATGTGATTTTAGGGTTTCTAGAATACAATCGCTTCTCTATTTCAAATGACGATGTTACAACAAATATTAAAAACATAGAAGAAATGTTTATAACTAATGACACGGAACCCTTTTTGCACAAGTCTGACTCGCACTAGGTTGGTTTTTTATCACAAAAATCTCGACTCGATTTTATAGTCCACATTTTGCCAGTCTATCCTTTTTAAAAACTTTAGGTATATTTGCAGGTGCTTAGTGTGCAGGTTAAGATGTCACGGGCTCTTGGATCTGTGTCACTTTCACTTTCAAGATATAATATATATATATATGTTTGTTTGATTCCAAAGTTATGTTAATTTTGTATTTTGCATCAAAAACCGACAATTTATGTTCGCCGGAGGCAAAGGGATCCAAATATCTCGTGAAGTTTGCCCAGCTAATGGATTTGTGATGTTATAATAGTTTAAGCACATTACGGATATATTGTACTGTACGAATTTACCCAGTATTCTGTGTTTATTTTTATAGTAAAACTCTGATAGTTAAATGAAACCGGTTTAAACAGAACGTTCGTTAATTTTAAAAAAACCTCTTTAAATGAAACTAAAAAGACAAAAGAAACTAACTCATAACGTCTGAACTTATAAGGTCATTACACAATTTATTTATATTTACTACTATAATAAAGAGGAAAGATTTGTATGTTTGTAATGAATAAACTCAAAATTACTTCAGTAATTAATTCAGTTCAGCAAATACGAGTACGTACTTAAGTCTACTTTAAACTACTTTTTTGAGTTAGCTCTTAGCAAGCCCTTTCATTTGATACCTATATTGCAGGAGTGCATTAAATATTAATAATATATATTAGTCCGCCATCTTGTACGTGCCGCCATGTTGGATTTAGAGTGACTCATTTTGAAGTAGATTTCCTTAATCGATTGGGCTGAAATTTTGTAAACACATTCAGTTTGGATTTGTCTCCCAAACTGAATGTGTAGCCAAAATTTCAGCGAACAAATATATTACTTACATACAATATATTACAAAAAATATATTACATGCATACATATTGCAAGTTAAATAAAAACTCGTAAAAAGTGTTTAATACTAATAAGTGTTTAATATTTAGGTAGGAGCTAAGGTTAACCTAAATGAGCCTGCCTATTTTATGCAATTTACTTGTTATTGTGTAGGAAACATTAAGCACTATAACTAAAAAAACTAAAATAACGACATTAAAAAAGTAAATAAATACTTAATACAATATATTATTGAACATTCTCACACAACGTCAACTAGCCCAAAGTAAGCTATAAGCTTGTAGGTACTATGGGATCTAGATAACTGATAAACATACCTATACATTTCTAAATACTAATATTATACATAGAAAACACCCAAACTCCAAAACACATATTAACAATGATAAGTTTTTTTGCTTTTCCCAATTTGCTAACTGGCCGGTGCCAGCAACTATGACTTCAATTTTCCAACTGGAAAACTTCTTCAAGTCTAAAAACAATGTGTACCGAAATATAATCATTTATTAACAAATAAAAGTAAGTAGGTAACTAATTTGTTTTCTTGCAAAAATATTTAAATACTCGTTCAAATTGTAAAATTATTTTAAAACTCCATCCAAAAGTATTCATTTTAAGCAGAATTATTTATAGCCTTATAATGACCTGGTTAGACATTCAATCTGGTCAAGGTCGGAAGCCGCAGACATAAGATATAATCTAATCTTATCACTAACTGCCAACCGACGTTATTATTAGTTGGTAACACGTAATATGTTGTAGCTAATTTATTTTTGTTCATCGAAAATGACAAGATTCGTGTCGTAACCTTATCCAAAATTGTAGGTAAGTATATACTATGTAATATAATCACTCTTATTACTCTGAAAAGTGAAGGTATACGGAAAAGCAAATAATATTATTACTAGGCATGCCTTTCTATGTAATTTGTTTTCTGAACTTGCTTTTGATGATGATTCACTAACCTTTGTGGGTATTTGCTGTGATGTAAGTGGCTGTTTTTCAGACGTCTTATTTCCTAGAAAATACACCGAGTCTTCAAGTACCTAATAAGACAAAATCTTAAGAACAAATAAGACAAGACAAGTGTTAGAGCTAAACTCACTTTTATTTTAGTAAATCTCATATTGACCTTCTTGCTTCAAACCTTTCCGCTATTTCAGTGTGGTGTTAACAATATACGTATAATGTTACTAAAATGACAACATAATAGTTTACTAACTGTACTTTTACTAAGATAAATTAATAGCGAACATACTCGTAACTTTACACAAAGGCTAACTCAAAGCAGTTGTAAGTTAAGCAATCTTTAGTGAAACCACATGCGTTCATTTCGTACAATGTCTCCTTCAGACAAAGTGGAAGCTAAACTAGTTTTAATTGCACTTGTATGAACAACTTCTTGTACATTTGTACAACACAATTATCCTTGCTTGTACATTTTAACCCTTGGTATGCCTAGTAGGGTCCTGAAGACCCGTCACTAAACATACATTGCTGCAGTTCATTCAAATTTGAAATACATGGGCCTCGAAATAGTTAACAACCAAAAATAAATGAAAGAGATTGCTCATAAGTGAGAAGATTCTCTAGCAATGTGTCAGAGCATGTTATACGCCCACTTATCGCCAGTAACTTTGTTGGTCCCATGTAATAAGTAAGTGGCGAGAGTTTATTGCCACTTTTCGGGACTTTTTGTTTGTTAGATCCTCGTATATCAGATCAGAAGGTGCATCACTTGCAGATGACACAGACAACAGTTCGTCGTACCAAGATTTTAGAGTCCTAAACTCTAAAATCTTGGTACGACGAACCCCTTTATACCCTACTTTTTAAACATAAACATGGTCCCGTTCGCACTATCCTCCAGAATACAGGATTTTACCTAGTTTGGAGGCAGTTTAGTGTACCTACAGTTATAGATGACTTGCTTAAATATTGTAATATTTAAGCAAGTATTTATTTAATAGGTAACAAAGGCGATCAAATATGTCACAAAAACCACGTATCCATGCGGAATAAAGAGCAATAAAGGCCATTTTATCTTTAAAAGTGTCCTAAATCCAATAATACCTAAACAGCTTTGTTATCCAATTTGATACAGAACTTTTGACGACGTTTAACTAATTTAATTTATAAACTTAATCAAACTTACTAACAACATTAATGTTTAATTAACGGACAGATGTCTGCGAAATACGCTCGCGTAGAATATAAATTATTTATAGTTGCCAATTCCCATAGAAATATTTTACCGGGAATAAAAATATGCTCCCTATTCCTTCCTTTACGGCCTCTACACATAAAGTGAATTGTGGCGATGCTAGTTCGCAAAGCATAAAACAGTGTGCTTCAAGCTGTAATCCTCATATTTGTCTAAATCTAATCTCAATGAAAACGAATTTTGACAACGCTGAAAAATAGTCATGAAATAGTCATAAATAGTCGTACATGTAAAAAAAGAAGCCGTATTATAGTTTCCGCGTTATATTTCTATGTTATATAACAATTATTGGCGTAGATTGACAATATATTATGATTGTTTACTGTATTTGTATTTGCAAACTTTCGATTGTAATAAATAAGGATACAAATTATAAATGTTTGTTTTTTTTTGTTTAATTATAACAGCTGGCATGGAAAACGTCAAATCGGAAGTAATATTATATATTAAGCGGAATATTTCACAATAATATCATATGAAGTTATCAATTTTGTACACGACTGTACTCTATACAAATGTAGGGCAAACGAAAACTTTTTATTTTCAAATTAAATCAGCTCAAATATTATTGTAGCTTCATACGACTATTTCACGACTATTTTTTGGCATAAACTTTAAACTGAAAATCGCAGGCGTTCCGGAGAAATTTGAAGTTTTCAAATGTTCAAGCTATAATCCTCATTAGGTTACCTTTATATCTCTGGAACCTTTTAAGGACTATTTCTGAGATTTGGCAAGTCGTTACGACTATTTCATGACTATTTTTTGGAACCTAAATCAATTCGATAGGCTTTATACCGTTTGCTTGCACCAGAGAGGAGTACAGCTTGACGTTCAAGCCATAATCCTCACTAACTTATAGCTATAACGCCGAAACTATAATACGACTTCTTTTTTTACATTTTATGACTATTTCATGACTATTTTTTAGCGTTGTCAAAATTCGTTTTCATTGAGATTTCAACTATGAGGATTACAGCTTGAAGCATACAAAAAACAGCGATGCGAATTCACGCTCGAAGTTTTCCTTCCGATTGAACAGAAATGAAGGATGCAAATTAAATTGCAAGTTCTTGCGATGCGTTGGTGAGTTCGTAGATTTTGGCGATGCATGCGACGACGCATCGCCTTATTGTGAACAAGCCGTTACCATACATACAAAGTATGCTCCTTGTTCCTTCCTTTAAAAAGTATGTGTATGTCAAAGTAATAGGTTATGGAAACGCTAAAGTTTAAAACGTATTAAAATTCTAAACACTGTAACTGAATATAACTGAACTTGTAATCGTACATAAGTACTGAAACTGAATACTAAATTCTCTAAATTGGTAATAGTGAATACGCCCTAGTTTCCAGTTCAAATGCAGGCGTTTGGAATGTTACTATTTTTGGAAATGGGTCATGCAGGCAGATATTATGAAGCTGTCTGGTTCGACTTATGTATTTTAAAGTCATTATCTATGTAGTTACATACATAGAATATCCACACCGTGTCTGGCGATAGCGATTCCAGAATGTTTAGTCCCGGCGGTATTTATCATGATGTGACTGAACTGTGTGTGAACTGTCACATCTATACCTACTATTAATAACTCTAATATCTTAGTGTCCCTAGCTAAACTCATCTGCAAACTAGTGGTTCTGTGAACCGTAGACTTCGGGAGCGGCTTTGTTTAGAAAATTTCTTCTTCAATTTTCTTTATTACTCTTTCATTTGCCATCCAATCCAAAAAATATAATTCAAATGTTATTAATTGTAAGCAAGGAGTATGTGTGTAAAGTTTCATGCCAATCGGTTGATAAATACGGCCTCAAACATGATCTGCCAGAACCCGTAGATGGGTACAGACGAAAGAAATTCTCCCCAGTCTGCAAGTTGAAATGGAGACTTCGGTCGCTTCGCTCCCTCAGTCAATAAGACACCTGCAGATTAACAGAGCAAGCCTGCGACTGCCCTTACGTCAATTGCTGGGCGACTCAGGTGCGCATTCGAAAGAATTCCCAGTGACGGCAGATTAACGGAGCCTCTGGTAAATATAAAAGGCTTGTGACAATCGGTTCGACCGACCGGCAAAAGCTGTTATTCCATATTTTATGTATGTAGGTATGATAGGTACATAATAGGCCAATTATTGGGAACTTTAGTGTTTGCCAAAGCCTGTACGGTTGACCGGCAGGTGTAGCACTTGCAGTTGAGTTGGACCTCTAAGTTCTTCATAAAACCCACTCGTAGCTAATCTAATAAATTCCATAGGTACTTTACAGAATGACCATACAGAGTTACGCCTCTTCCTGTTGGACGTGCTTATGCTTCCCTCCATCGAGTTAAATGTAATAGCGGCGCCACGTCTGCTGTAGAAGCGCGAACCCCTTAAGAGTTATTCAATTATATTTTCTGCATAATATACTCAGGGAATACATCCGATTAAATTGTTCGACACGACACACTAACTGGCTTTAGATCAAGCAAATGGAAGGCAAATTACATTGTCAACACGAATTTACTTTATATTCATCTATGCCTGTCAATTCCTTTATCAAGCCGTTTTGAGATATTTACTATTCAAACTGAAATCAGCCGTTTCTCTGTGCAATAAAGTTGGGTTTAAGATTTTGTTATTTTAGAAATCGTTATTTCTATTCCTTTTTTTATTGAGGGGAATTTATACTTCACTCGTCGTAAAAATAAACCAAACTATTTGGCGGTACATTTAAAATAACCAGAATTCGAACATTTTTTTAAAAAATTCCTTCCGGCCCCTCCTACGTCCGTTGCCGGGCGTCTCTGGTACGTACCAGAAGGTATTTCCAGTGGCGCCCGGCGGACTTTGGCCACCTGTGTGGCCCCTTTGGGGGTTTGATCGAGATCAAAGAGAGAATCCCGCGGGTAGTGAATTTGGTAGCGTGTCTGTGTCCTTCGCGAGCATGACCTGCTCGCAGAAGGATACGGCCGCGTTCCACCCACTCCCGCTGGAAACCATAGCTGGAAGCATGGTCTCCAGCGAGAAGTATCCACGCCAGATTGAAAGTATTGTAACCTACTAAAACACCAATAACCAAAAAATTAAGATTATTTTTCACCAAAAGGTTTCAAGTGTTTTATTTATTGCCTGTTAGCAAGTTATGCGTTACGAAAGACCAAAAAATCCTATACAAACAGAGATCAAATATACTCGTATATGAAACGTATTTTCAAATCCGGACTCAATCAATTGGCATCACAAACAGCTATCACCCTACGTCGTAAATGTTACCTCATCGTCCATAAAAATATATTAAGTCTGTATCGATTGAATATTCCAATCAAACTGTTGGCACGTAACAACGAGTACGTTTCATTAGTTTTTGACGTTTACTGATGCTTTTAGCTGATGCCCACGCGTTGTAATAGTTTTCTAATACATACATAATGAACGTTTAAACTATAACTTGTTTACCAACTATTACTTTTAACATTTTTTATTTAGTCATATATTTCAGTTGGAATAACAATTTTTACGCAAAATCATCGTTTCTGGCACTCGCCGGCCGCTGCCGCGGCACCGCTCGCTTCGCTCGCTCAGTTCGTGCGTAGGAGGTCACAGTTTTAACCTGGTTAGGTTAAAACTGTGACCTCCTTACTCTTACTTGACTCTCTTTAAACAAAATGGGTAGGTTAGGTTTAACCTACCCATTTTGTTTAAAGAAGAAATTTACCTAATCTAAATAGTTCAGTTCCGGATAACCTACTAAAAACCAATTACAATTAATATTTTTTGTCTTAACAAATCATTCCACCAAACGTTTATTGTCTGAAGATTGTTTGCTGTAGGTAATAAATCATTTGATTAAAGACCAAATGCCATAATGACATTATACTTGGTAATATTTCGCCAAGTAAAAATTTTACCAAATAAAAATATGCGTACTAAAATCATTCGAAATATTGCAATCGTATAAAAAAAGGTTGCTAAAATTTGTTTGGGTAATAAAATTTTGTCAAAATCTTTTCGGCAAAACGGCAGGCACCCCTACTGTTGTCTTGAAAAATTAGGTATGCAGAGAAATATTATACCTATAATCACTTATCGCCAGCAATTTTGTTGTTCACGCATTAGAGCCATTTATTGCCTCTTAAATAATTTTACAATATGAATCACTAAAACTATCCAACAGCCCAAGAAGTGGGCTGGACTCGAACCAGCGACTGCTCTCTTTGAACCATGAAGAATGTTCTACCAACTGACCAAGACTCCACTGAACGACAGACATCTAATTTTGTGATCGTAGTGTGTTAATATCGTGATCTTCGGCGGAAAATTATTTGAGAATAAGTTAGCATACTTCATTGCTTATAAAATATATTTGTTGCCTCTTGTTAGCCAGAACCTCCTACGTTGTTTTGCGGGTACCACTCGGGCACTCCTATACGCCGCTTAGAATTGTAGAGTGAGCTTTCTGAACGTGTTGGTCCATCATATTGTAAGACATGTCATGACCCGCTTCAATATAAAAGAAACTAGGGGTGTGCAAATTCGGAATGAAATGGAGTCGACCTAGATTCTAAGCTTTTCATTCCGTAGCTTAGGTCATAGGTATGTCGTAATGCTTTTATTAATACTTAACACTCACGCCTTACAGAAAAGACTGTAGTCTCTTTTGTATGAGTACCTCACCTTCGCAATGATAAGCTATTTTGAGACACCACACATTATAGTTACGTATATACCTACGTTCTGAAAATCAAGTCGTTATCACTTGTTACGCTAACATTGAGTCAGTCAGGTTTTTGGTTCCAAATTGCATCGCGTGCAGATGAACCTTACGTAGACCTTGAGATCTTGATAACCTTTAACGCCCTAGTAATTCTTATCAGGCTATAGCAGTGCCACAGTGGAGTTATAGATGCGAGAACGTTGCGGTGTGTCAGAATGTGTAGTAACCAAAAGAGAAACAAACAATCTCGTCATCCCCGAGATTGTTCGGTTTTGTAGAATGCATGGATGAAGGAGATTGACAAGACAGATAGGCGGGTATTGATGGACAGGTCGGTAAGGGTCGATCAAATTCTAGGCGGACGTGGGTACTTCTATTAAAGATCGAAGATATTTGAGTCAAAAAGCCAGGTTATAACCGGAGAGCGTGCATTAAAATACTTATGAAAGTGGATTGAAAAGAAGTATGCCAAGTTCGTACCAAGTAGAATTCTATAGTTTTTGCCTGCACCAACGGTAAAAAGTATCTACCTATGTAAAAAGAATGAGAAAATGTTGAGATGCTTGATATTCAATACTGTTGAAATCAGATCCTGTGGAAAGGGGAGTGACAGAAAGTTTAGACAAGGGCCTCACTTTCGTTACGACCATCAAATACGAGTACAATAGAAATTATAATATTATAATGTAGACGACTAATGCGATATAGCATGAGGTAGGTATATGAGCACAAATCACTCAGGGATAATATAGTGACAGTTGTAAAATGAAACTTCAAAAATAGCCTGTCATGTCTATGTGTTGAAATAATTTTGTAACGAAATAAGTTTCTAGATAAATTAATTGAGTAAGTGCTAACAAACTATGGAGTTTAACTAATAAATTACTTAAAGAACTTAATTTACTTTCAATCTCAAGTTTGTAGAACTTATTTTCGGGATAAAAAAATATTCTAAAACTGTCTCTTACTTGTAACTGAAGAGTTTGAAGTTTTTTTTACAACAACAGCCACATCACAAAATGATGCTTTTTTTTCTTTTTTTAATTCCACGGCTCGTTGCCTAGTGCCTCTGGTAAACACTCCAGGAATTTCCAGTGGCCCCCGGCGGACGGAAATCACGCCCTTAGTCCAGAAAAAGGACAAGGACGCCAGTCAGTTGATTGGTCCCACGTTGTAGGGGATAAGCCGGGACCACTTGGATTAAGCTGAACTTAGATCATCGTTATGTTGGTTTTATTTTACAGAATCGGATAGTAGGAAAACACACACAAACATATCACGCCTATATCCCCAAAGGGGTAGGTACAGGTGAATTACACACACACAATTTGCCAGCATTTTTAGTTTCATGTAATATGGGGCAAGCCTATTGCCGTCACCAGGCACATTTATAATGGGTTATGACCAAAATGGCCGAATTAATTTAATAAAAAGCAGCTATGTTGTAATTTTGAAAAACAATTTGAAACCCGTTGCCTTGCGATGAAATGTTGATGAAAGGCAACAAAATCTTACGTGCCAGCCTCTATTGCACAGCCAATTAAAGTCCTGGTCGTCTCGGACTATATGGTAGGAAAACCACTTATCATAATACCTTAAGAGCTATTCTACGCGACCTACGAGAGTCATCAGTTATTTTTTAGGAAATTATTTTAGTATTGACACTTTATCCACATAATTTACTCTCCACGAGTTTCATAATATTGTTGCTTCATAAAACACATTCAATACCGAATAAATAATAAATTTAGCGTTCGGCATAACCATTTTGATTCATATTTCATATTCTTCAATGCTTGGCTGTAATTTATTAGATATTTTTATAACCGTCATTCCGAAGTTCCTTACAATATACAAATGATTAATGTACCGAAACTCACTCGTAGTAAACGTTTTATTGATACTTCACCAGCATTTCGTGTGTGAGCAGATTTTTAGTTTATATTTATTGTGACTAAGTTTATTTTTGAACAGCACATAATCTGTTGGAGTAGAGTTTATATTTATAGCTAAAATATTGTCAATTTTGCGGTATCCCACGATAGGTTAGTAGTATATGATCCAAAAACGAAATGTGGGATTTACTTTTCATATAAATCTTTTTATTATAACTGTATGTGATAGAAATATTATGGTAGGTATGTTGTTTATAGAAACGGTATTTTGACACAATAGACTCAATAAATAAGTTACTATTTTTTTGACAACAATATATTACACTTTTTTTTTAATTCCGCGGCCATTTTCACGTACGTTGCCGTCACTGGTACGCACGCAGAAGGTATTTCCAGTGGCGCCCGATGAATAATAAGTATAGACTGAGATTGCCTCGTTTTAATTAAATGGTATTTATACATAGACTTAAAGCTGAAATTTAAAATAGATATCAAATTGTATGGTTTTCCGTCGTCTCAATTGAAAATACTTAGTACTTAATAAAAAAACCTTACGGCTTCCCGACACGTTTCAATTTGATTGCACTAACCGTGCAGATGATATAAATTTAATTTAAAAAAAAACGTACCAAGTACTGTTTAAATAATAATTTAAAGTTGATAGTTTGAAAATTGTTGGTTGTTGTTTCTCTGAAGTTTATTCACTCAAGTGCTGCCATACATCTTTTTACTATAAAGGGGTCCCACCAATTCCAAAAATTTTCTAGCCAACCTCACTTTCAAGTGGTGATCAACGAATGTGGCTCCGGCATATATATATATATGTTCCCGGTTAGGGTCAAAATGCTTACCCCCTTTAACGTGTATCTATCAATTTTACAACAGGCCAAATATGGGTCTAGATTATGCTTCTGACGACCTCTTCGGGAAAAAAGTGTGATTATTATAATATTTATGTAAGTATGTATTCCATATTTATTATGTTACTAACGCACGCTGTGCTAGCTTTATCTGTTCTTGCGGAAACTCATTCCCGGTAAAAAAAATAGTCTGCTCCTTTCCACATAAAATTTCTGACGTGAAAGTCGCATTAAATTCGCTCCAGACAAAAAAAATGCATGTTTTATGAGTAAGTACCTTACTCGTTATTATATCTTATACTTTCATATACATTTATTGAAAAGTTAATACAAATACACTTCAATTTTATTTGTAAATATTGATGAAAAAATATTTGTCATCTCCTGTGACACAAGTTTTTTCAATAACAACTTTTACAAAGTCCTTTAGAACGTTGATGAAACAGGGTAAATGTACTTCGTTTGTCCTTACAAAACGATGGATAAAATTTTTGACGATAAGCCTGAGCGCATCGTTGAGCGAAGCCGCCATGGCGAGGAAAACTCATTTCGAGGGTCGAATGAATAACAAACTGAAGATATTGTCTTTGTATTAAATTTGAATTATAATGTTACGAAAACAATTTGTTACTGTTGTTTATTACATTACTCTGTTTATCTCTTTCAAATTCATACTTCAGTGGATAAATTTGTTGAAAGCAAGTGAATAGGTATAATTATATTTATCTAAGCAATGAAGCTTGTTGTCAAGACATTTTACAATATGAATGACTCGCGCACGAAGTGCTATGTACCAAAATGGCAAAAAATTGCGTTTGTTGTATGGAGCCCCCTTAATTATTTGTTATATTCTGTTTTTTAGTATTTGTTGTTGTAGCGGCAAAAATAATAAATACATCATCTGTAAAAAAAATAACTTTCTAACTACCGCGGTTCACGAGACATCCTGGTGACAGACTGTCGGATTTGCAGCCTAACTGCGAATCGGCTCTCCGTCAAGCAACTGCCAGCTGACCTCCACAACAACCCATTGGCGATATCGAACTTCTGTAGTTAGTTAGACCAGTCGGATATTTTCAGTAGAACTGGAAGCTACCCGAAAAGGCTGTCAGTTTTTTGTACGGCAACCGGGACCGAAGCGGCTAAACGACTGTCTCATGTAAGAAGGAGTATCAATGTCGTACCTACTCTTGAAATAATCACCTATCGTAACGTCGAACTGGCTGGTGTTGCTTAACCTTTATGTTTACCAAATCAGTTAGGTAGGTACTACTTGTAATACGTAAAACTTATAACACTCATAATTGCTTAGAGAATAAGCAATTATGAGTGTTATAAGTTTTCCTTTTTTGTATATAGAAACCAACCACTACTCAACTAAATTAGCACTTATGCAAGTACCTGTAAAGCTGAACATTGCCTCCTAAGA
The DNA here is from genome assembly GCA_963556515.1 of Nudaria mundana. Taxonomy (NCBI): domain Eukaryota; kingdom Metazoa; phylum Arthropoda; class Insecta; order Lepidoptera; family Erebidae; genus Nudaria; species Nudaria mundana. The sequence continues at coordinate 13,218,922 of OY748302.1, read as the reverse complement.
TACAGGTATCTCACTTAGTTTACGAGGCAGAGTTCCATATTCGTGTAAACTTTTAACTACTGTAACTTGAATACTGTATACTATATAAAAAATTGTGTCAATAAAAAAAATGCTTAAATGCTTATAACCACAAAACATCAGGCTAATTTACTGGAGACATCGTTTTGACTACCTACTAACAAGACCACAGCTCAAGACATCAAAATTTCGATACCTACTTCTTTTACGACTTTAATATTAGATACAAACTAGTAAACCATTTCAAGAATTTATATAAGTATGATCTTCAATTACTTTACTTAAGAGAAACACCTAACAAAACTATTTCGACAAACCCTGGCAAATTCCTAACTTTAGTAATGTACTTATGTCACTATTGTGTAGAATATTAATTCATCTTATCCGCCCACTATTTGATTAGATGACTCGCTATACGAAACTAAAACAACATCCGTATTTATTTAAGGAATAGCAACACAATTATTAAGGAAAAACATGCTGGATATTGTTTACTATTCTTTTACATTTGGAAAGTAAAATGTCTTTCATATCATGAAAAAAGTGTGTCAGAAAATATCAAATATTGATATAGAAAATAAACTTAGTATTAATTTTTAATTCCACTTGGTAACATGTTATATAAGAATACGTAATTCTTATATAACTTCTATCGTAGCTACCTAAATAGATTTTAAGTACACAGAAAGAAAATTGTACATTATACATCCTGGTCACGCCTCTTCCCCATGGGGGTAGGCATAACCCCCGCAGAGACCACAGAGGTGGTCAAAGCCCGCCGGGCGCCACTGGAAATACGTTCTGCTTGTAACCAGAGCCGCCCGTCAACGGACGTTAGAGCGGACGCAGCCCTAGACCGTGGAATTATAAAAAAAAAAAAAAAAATGGGTGTAGGCAGAAACCTGCAGAATCCTGGCATACTCCTTTCGCTTCTTCCACTTTCATAACTATATTCATGCACGCTCTCCGGTTCGGGGTACTCTTTACCTGGCCTTTGGCATTCGTATATCTAAATTGCGATGTATGAAAAAAAATTCACACACAACACGTAATGACATCTCTATCGCAAAAATGGTAGACAGAGGAGCTCATTACACCCATATAAGTTACTGATGGTCTCACACAATAGGAGGTAAGCCTATTTTTGTTCTCGGGCACTTCAAGTTATCTCTGAGATGCACTGTGTGCAGGGGAGGATGACTTGGGCCCAGGAGACGTAGCTAAGGCCCATGTTTTTTCAGCCCAAGGCCCAAAGCCGCGGCCGCTCCAACGTCCATTGCATATCTGGTACGCAATAGAAGGTATTTCCAGTGGTGCCCGGTAGACCTTGGGCACCTGTGTCTTCGGGGGTTTGGTCGGGATGAAAATCCCGCGTCGTTGGGGTAGGGTTTTATCCCGCGTCAAGTTTTAATATTTAATTAAGTTACCTTTTTTTTTTTAATTCCGCGTTTCAAGGCCGCGGCCACTCTAACGTCCGTAGTCGGGGTCCGTAGCCGGCGGACATTGACCACCTCTGTGGTCTCTGCGGGGGTTAGGTTGGGATGAGAATCCCGTATCGTTGGGGTAGAGTTTTATCCCGCGTCAGTGAGTAATTCTGGTTGCGTGCTATGGGGCAAAGGCCCTGCAGCACGCAACCCTTCTAGCCTGCTTCTGTAAGGACGGCGGGTGGCTCTCCCGCCGTTCTCAGGCCCCGATCATGGAGGTCGATGGTCTTGGGCGTAGATGAGTCTGCGGCGCCCTCGCCGCTGACTACGGAACTCGGCGGAGAGGGTACGCTCCCCCTCCCTCTCGGCCGCCTCCTTCGCGAGCATGACTTGCTCGCAGAAGGACACGGCCGCGTTCCACCTACTCCCGCGGGAGACCATGGCTTGAAGTATGATCTCCAGCGAGAGGGTATCCACGCCCAGACCCACTACGAGGTCCCGGCGCTGACTCGCCCACGCTAATTAAGTTACCTAGTGTTACTAAATTAATCATGAGTTTTTGCTCATAAAAGCCGTTTTATCTATCAAAATTTCCTGCAGGCGGTGCCGAATAATTTACCGAGATAACCTTCTTTTTGCAAAAATTTGCCCGCTGTACTCTGACGGTGACCACGAACACCTGTAGCTAATTACTCTGGGGTATCCTAATTAATAATGATACCGTGTAATAAGCCACAGGATGAAGAATATTTTCTTAACTTTTTTTCTTAATGGCGTTTTTTTAAACTTAGAAACAAGTTAATTGCTTGATAGCCTACGCTACGCTTTAATGAATATGAGTTGGCAATGTTTTATATTCAGCATACCAAATAAATATTCAAAATACAAAAAAACCATAAACACTTAGTCCTACACCTACTTGCATTAGTAATTTTCTTTTTAAAATTTTGGATAAAGAGAAATTTTTCGGCACCTAAACAAAGAACTCGTCACGTACATTTTGTAAAGTCTGTTATAGTTTAATTAGTATAATATTTAAATAATAAATGGCAAACAAGCAACAAATAAATATTTAGACGGAATTTATAAATCACAAAACGAATATCATCGGCAGGACTCAAACCTTTCCTTAACAAGTGGAATACTCCAACCACTGTGCTACGATGACCATCCCGACATCACCGGTACTGCAGCTCAGGTCCGAAATTCGTTGCTTTGTGTGACATCATAATAATAATTTTTACTTCATATATTACAATATCTAGATCGTGCTATTAAGGTAGCGAGTAGCGTTTGTGATTTATCATTTCGATCTAAATATTAAATAATAGTAGAAACAAACTCATTGCTTTCAAATACAGAAAGCTATGAATACTGAATACTAATTTTATCCAAGAAACTACGACAGCCTACAGCAAATACCTAAGTAGGACTTTTTAATGCAGTTTCTCTCCGAGGTCTGGCCGCCTTCACGGCGCCTAGACCAAGGCTAGTCTCAATGTCTTTATTAAAATAAAAACGCAGACTTATTTAATTTGTGATTATGCGCTGTTTGTTCCGCTTTATTAACAACCTCACACTCTTTTATGTGGAGTTGATTTAGTTTTTACAGAAGTACAAATTAAATAAATACATTAAACTCGTCTGTATCTGGAGTACTTATTAAATATTATTTTATATAGCTCACCAGTCCAGCCTTAATCTATCTGCCTTGTCTATACTAATATTTAGAGAAAAGATTTTGTTTGTATCTTTGCATTGAATAGGTTCCAAAACTACAGTACCGATTTAAAAAATTCTTTCACTAATATATAGCTACTTTACCCCTGAGTGCTATAGGCTACTTTATATCCTGGTAACGTAATCCCGTGGGAATCAGAAACGAGAAAACTTATATCAAGCGGGGGGAGCCCCATTAATAAGTTAGAATACCTATGATAACTAATTACAAGAGAAAGAACGCTGACAATCAAATATTACAGTATTAGTCAGCGTTCACGTGAAGACTACTTGACTTTGAGTAATATAGTGATCTAGAACTCTTACCTTTTTCTATCAAAAAGTAAAAGAAATGTTGACTAAAACCTTTTCATATTAAAAACCCTAACCGTGCTTTAGTATTCATTTGACTTTATTCTGTGTTTTTTAAAACATAATATCATAATTTACGATGTAACACTATTGCAAACTCAAACAGTAACTTTCTTTTTGAATAGCCCCTACATAATATAGTTGCAAACACGCATATTTGTCACGCTACAGTCTCAAAGCTATTATTATAAAAAAAAACAACTAATGTGAATTATAAACCTTCGGCTCAAGGTTATTTTCATAGAATTTAAACTGTCTTTGAGTTCTTGTTATTGTTATAAATTGAATTAATTTCCTGCTCAGTTAATTTTGTTATCGTAAAACTTTTCTCAATTATGCCTTAGAAATACAAAATGGTCCAAGATAATCTTTCCAGCGATTTTAAATTTGAGTAAATCTATTTGTGTTGTTTTCATTCAATACGTTGTGCGTTCCGAAGTGTGATGATAACCTAACCAAACATTATTTTCGTATCTTGTGATTCCGTTTCGTTTAAATTTTCTACGATCATAGCTTAACATGCATCATCATCCACCGAGCATTTTCCCCAACTCACACAACCAGTTGGGGTCTGCTTTCTGGTCCGTCTGCGAAGCCCCTGAATTTCTATCTGACCTCTACAACCCAATGGCTATATCGAAATTCTGTAGTTACACCAGTCGGACTTTTTAGAACTCCCAACTACACGCAACGACTGTCTTGTTCGTATGACAACTGGGGGCGAAGAATTAAACGTATTCTCTGTGGCTCTCAATATCTAAAGAAATGGTCACCTCTTTTAAGACCTAGCTTGCTTGGCAAATTACTTTAACTTTACTTTGCAAGGAACACACCTCTGGTCATAAAGATAGGTGCACACTCGTGACCAAGCCATACATTTTATGGCTAAATTGAGCCGTAAACAGTTAAGGTCTGTAAAGTTATTGAAGTGGCTTCTTTTACGTCGTATAGCTGTGTTTACAATGTTATGATACCTACTTCATATGAGTTAGTAATTGTATTGAGCTAATGTGTTATTATAATCATTATTTAATTTGTGACACTACTACATAGTTAATTAATGTCCTTCTGCATAGCATATTGTGCACAAAGGCGCGATTCACTGCTTTAACTGCACCTGGAGTTAAAGGCGACGCGACGGTCCCGGGTTTTATTCTACCGTCGTCATGACCAGCCACAAACCTTCTGAAGAAACCTGCATAAATCTGGCACAATGTTGCTAACTTACCATACCAAAAGAAAAAGATAAATAAACTAAGCCAAATTGATTATTATTTTATGTATTAACAAACAAAAGAAACCACAACAAGGTCATTCACAGAATACCGAATACAAAACCTCCTTATTTGGAATTTGAATTCAATAATGAGTTAAATGGATGTTTTTTTTAAGGCAATGAGATGAAATGACAAATGTTACACTAGACTAAGAATGTTCTGACCAATTAAGCCACCAAGGCCACAGCCGAATACTTTGAAGATGCGATCCATATTTAGGTCCTAGAAATCGAATTATATTAATATCTTTCCTTACAAAGAACTGAGACTAGTTCAAATCCATGAACCTTTAGTTTATGATTTACATACCTACATACAAACTACATTTACTACGAGGGGCTCGTGGTAAATGTAGTTAGTCCGGTTGTAGGATCTTCGTGCCTCGGAGAGCACGTTAAGCCGTCGGTCCTGGTTGTCATACGAACATCTATGGCAGTCGTTAGGGGTAGTTGGAGCCCTAAATCAAAAATCCGACCGGTCTAACTACAGAACTTCGATATCGCCCATGGGTTGTGGAGGTCAGATGGCAGTCGCTTCACGGAAAATATCGAAGTTCAGCCGAATCGCAGTTAGACTGGAAAGCCGACCCCAACTGAGTTCGGGAAAGGCTCGGTGAATGATACAAACTACATACAGTCAAGCCTCTTTGTCATTAGGTAGGCAGAAACTATGGAATTGCACTTGCTACGATCCTGGCATACTTTTACTACTTCCACTTTCATAACTATTTTCATGCATGCTTTCTGGTTACGAATACTTTTAAACTGGCTTTCTATCAAAACATCTTCGATTTGGTCGAAGTACGTCTGCCTAGGTCGACCCTTTTCATTTATGTAGTAAAAAGTAAAGTACCTAAGCCAATTACGATTTGAAACTAAGTAGGTAATTGGCTTACAAATATACACTATGCATCAACATTTATTTCAACTGTTATTTATTGTTCTTGAACATACATATTTTCATAACACGTAACTAGCGTGTTGGCAAACTTCATTCTTAGATAAAGCCTTTAAATATAACAATGGCTAACACGCACGGCATTTCCAATCCCAGTTATTTTAGGTTAGTTTCCACGCACCGTACTTAAAGGTTTCTGTACAAACATAGTAAAAGTAAAAAAAGTCACTTCACGCTGTCTGTCTGTCTGTCCCTATGTATACGATATAAGTCGCGGGCGTCCTCTAGTAATACGAGTATATATATAGTCAGGCCTACATCCTCGAGGGGTTATACGAAGAAACTCCACATTTTAGCAATACTTTTTGCATGTGCTTACAATATATCTATGTATCTCGGACTTGCTGTGAAATTTGACCTAGGTAGGTATAACCTATGCGTTATACTATTTTTAATGTTAAGTTTCATTACAATATCTTCGGTAGTTTGTGTATTCACACATCATAGATATGTTTATAATAATTAGCTGAGTTGCCCTTCTTCTCGGGTGTGTGGTAATGGTAATCGAATGGACGGATTTCTTCCATAAAAACTGCTCCTATTTTGAATAAAATATTTTGATTTGATTTGATACATAGTATTGTATAGGTACAGTACTATGTATGATATATGGAACTTATGCCTTCTGAATTAAATAATAATCCAATGTAGGCATTAGTTTTATTATGTAATATTACTTTTTTTGCAAATTATTGAGCAGTATCTGTTGTTGTTGTGAATTCTCTAAGGGTTTGCAATTATTGTATTAAACGTTCGGTTTCCCTAAAACTTCCCAGGTACTCCCCAGGGTACAATTCAAATAATGAGGAGGGAGGGAGATTGAACCTCGTTAGTTTGAACCTTCCGTGATTGGAATCCCACAAGTTAACTCGTTACTTGAGCCGATCCTTAGAAACTTATACTAAAGTTCTGGTATTATGCTTTCTTGACCCTATTTAATGAGACATCGAGATAAATTGGCATTCAATATATCAAATCTGATCCCCGATGAGGTATACAGAAGTGTTAATTATGCTTATATTTCGTTATTAACCGTTGCCATTACCGGGCAATTTACAGTAGAAAAAATTATTCATAAACTGAAAACTACTGGGCAAAACTATGTTTATTTTTTATGAGACCAAATGTCATCCGCATCGAACTAAAGAAGAATCACGTAAATCGGATCATAAATTTCAATGTAATCGATCTACATTCATACAAAAAGATATAACAATCAAATTGAGAACCTCCTTCTGAAGTTGGTTATAAAGCAATAACAATTCCAAATTCTAAAAGTTCCGATAGTAGGTGAGGTAACGTGGAGGAAGTCACGGACGTCTACTAGTAGGCAATAATTTAAATAAACCTTAGTATTAGACTTGCTTTCACTGTTATTACTTTTTAAATCATTCACAGTTTTGTACATTTTCAACGATCACAAGAGCCGCAGCGATCACAAGAGTCGCAACGCTCTGATATTAAATTTTCAATTTAGGAATAAAGTGATGAAAAAATAGCAATGATAATTGTATAGCTTCTAAGAAAAGAATTTTTATACGCATTTAGTGTTCAGGAGGCCGGAAAACTTAATTTGTATTGTTTTATTGGAAATTTATAGGCACATTACTATAAATGAGAACTCTATGGAAGGGCGAATAGAGCAAGAGGCGCGTTGAAAGCACACCACCATGTAGTCGGTCCTTAAACCTCATGATGGATCTCCCTACAAAGCTAACGGGGCGGTGAAATGTGCTAAATTTACAAGTTTCATTATTCGACATAAAATAAATTTGAATATAGAGATATTAAGTCGTTGCCAAGAACATTTACCGTAATTTTACTTCTAATAGTTTTTGGCACCGACTTCAAACAGATCAGTAGGTTAACTATTTTAAATCAGAGGTTAGGAACGTTCTGAAGATGGTTTAACCTTTGTTTGATTTTTATGTAGAAAAGGTCAACCTTATAACTATCTTATCCAAGCGTATCTTCAGAGCGCAAATTACACGTGTACACATTAACTTTTGCGTATACCCCTATACTCTCTTACAAAGCTTAAAGGTAAATTATTTTTACTATTTCAAACCTTCTAAATAGCTTAACAGATATTGTATTATATAATTTTACAAAATGAATCACAAAAACTATAGTCTTGGGCTGAACTCGAACCAACGACTGATCCCATTCCAGGAGGAACGTCCGGCCAACTGACCAAGATACCACATCAAATTTTGTGATCACATTGTGTTCATATCGTGACTTACGGCGCCCAAGACTATGTATACTTTTTGTGATTCATATTGTAAAATTATATAAGAAAAAGTTAACATACTTCACTCCTTATAAAATAGACTAGTTATCCCGACGAAATTTGTATCGCCTCAAATAAAAAAAAAAATTAAAAAAAAGAATATTTTAATATTTCATGCCAATGTATGTAATTTGAAAAACGCGACGGACGGACAGACATACAGACAAATTGTCGTATTAAATATATAGATATTGTATTATCTCTACTTATGTTATTAGAAGACAGATTTATTCGTTAAGATGGATAATCGATAAACTATGAAACGAATGAACTGATTTAAATTTTTTTTTCACCATTATACAGTAATTTTTTTAAGTACCTACTTAACATTTTACTACTTTTTCCGGTAATGTGTTCCCCTCATGTTGATTGAATTGATTATTTTATTTATTTTTTTATTTATTTTTTATTTATTTGTTTTTTGTACACACGCAGTAAATAACACAGTAAATGGATACAAACTAAACATGTATACAATGGCGCCACTTATCTCTAAAGAGATCTCTTCCAGTGAGCCTAAGAGAGGAGATCGTGATGCAAACAGGTCTTGATGTGTGTGCAGGTTAATAAACTTACATAAACTATAACTACACAAATACATACATAAAAAGTTATATAAACATACATAGACGTACAATAATTAAGGTAAAGAAGCGAGATAGTGTTCCTTAACTCTCTTCTTGAAGCCAGACACAGTTCTGCAGTTCCTTATATCGGTTGGAAGAGCGTTCCACAGTCTGACGGCATGAACGGAGAAAGAGTAGGAGAAGAAGTCAGATTTGTGGGAAGGACAATTGAGGCGGTAGGAGAGGTGAGGCCAGCACGATTCATCTGATGCACGCATCAGTGTGAACCGCTCCCGCAGGTCGGAAGGATATGAGGGATTGTGTAGGACATTGAAGAGGAGACATAATAACCGAGTATTTCTACGAAGGCGGATTGGAGGCCACTTGAGTTCCTTGAGAAATTTTGAGACGTGATCATACTTACGTAAGTTAAAAACAAATCGGATATGTAAGTTTTGCAACCGCTCAAGTTTGTTTAAGAGCTCCTCTGTAGCATCCAGGCAGCAAGCGTCCGCGTAGTCCAAGATCGGCACGATTAGTGTTTGGGCCAGCGAGATTTTAGTTTCGTGGGGCAAGAAACTGGAGACATTTAAGTGTATGATAGGTGAAGTGGACCTTCTTGCTGACCTCGTTAATATGAGAGCCCCAGAACAAGTTGTTGTTATTGTTATACAGACACACATACATCCCCGAAGGGGTAGACAGAGGTGCATTACACACCCACAATATGCCAGTATTTTCCCACGTAATAGGGGGCAAGCCTATTGCCGTCACCGGGCACAGATATAATGGGTTATGTCCAAAATGGCCGAATGAATTTAATATAAAAGTAGCAGTTATTTTGTGAGTTTGAAAAAAAATGATATTCGTTGCCTTGCGATGAAATGTTGATTAAAGGCAACAAAATCTTGCGTGCCAGCCGCTGTGGTATAGCCAATTAAAGTCCTGGGCGTCACGGACTACGTTATTTTTATAACATTATCAAATATATATATTTATTTATCATCTCACAGCCACAGCTAAGCGAACTAGATATCTTTATAAAATATATCTATGTACGATGTGTCAAAATACTCGTAATATTTCTCTATCAAGATAAGGGTAGAGGCTCCTGTTATCGATCAAAAGGTTTCTATATAAAGCAAAAAGGGACCTCAATACCTACACGTATCTTTCGACACACCAATTTGGGGCACTCCGCGTTGAGTAAAAAGTGCCGAAATTTTTACACGAACAGGACTTTTCTTAAAGGAAATGAGCAATGTTTTGTAACACTTTTAGGGTTTTTAGTTAACTTTGGCAACTTCTTGTTGAACTACTGTCGGTAATTAAGACACGAAATCATAGATCTTAAGTGCCTATCATTTTTTTTAGAATGTTCGTCATTATTGCCTGAAAACTAGTACAAATAAGATCGTAACGGAGTACCTTCACCTATCCCAGCGAACTTCGTTTCGCTTAAAATTTTACTTTTAAACCTTCCCGGAACTTTCAGGAGTATTTCAAGACCAAAATTATCCAAATCCATAGTTTTAGCGAGACAAACAAACGGCGATTAATTTTAGGGTTCCGTGTCCAAAGGATAAAACGGGAACCCCATTATTAAGACTTCACTGTCGGTCCGTCCGTCTGTCTCTCGCTGTATCTCATGAACCGTGATAGTTAGAAAGTTGTAATTTTCACAGATGATGTATTTCTGTTGCTTCCATAACAACAACTACTAAAAAACAGATATAACAAATATTTAAGGGGGCTCCCATACAACAGATGATATTTTCTTTATGGTACGGAAACCTTTGTGCGGCTACACTCGCATGAAATAGTTTTATGGTTTCCAATTCCCACAGGATAACATTCTCGGGATAAATAGTAGCCTATTAAACCTTATTGCATTAGCTATTGCTCAGAGGAATTCCGTTTAAAGTCGGTCCAGCCGCGGCCGTTCATAAGATTAACGGGAACAAAGGTTGAACTTCGATATTTTCTGTGAAGCGTTCTATCTGACCTCCAAAACCCATGGGCGATATTGAAGTTCTGTAGTTAGACCGGTCGGATTTTTGATTTAGGTTAACTACCCCTATAACGACTGCCATTGATAGATGTTCGTATGACAACCGGGGCCGACGGTTTAACGTGCTCTCCGAGGCGCGGAGAGGTCTATGGTCTTTAAAAATGGTCACCCATCCTAAGACAGGCCTGACTAGATAGACCTCGATCCCCTATGCATGCATATGATAGTGTGCCTATACCATAGCATTTAGTGAAAAGCTGTTCATTACAAACTACACATGCCTGTACACTTTTATCTTATAAAGTACCTACCCAGCAAGAGGCAATAGGGAGCAGCAGTGATACAGGCTTAAAGTGGATGGCTAATATTCCTATACCTTCATGGAACAGTGGACAACAAAATTTCGTGCTTCATTATCCTATTCAAGTTAACATGAAACACAATTTCTCTGTATCAAGATAAGACACAATATAAAGCAGTATCTGTTTGTCATTCTCGGTATGACTAAGGGGTGGCGTGTTACGGCAATAAATCTGTCACCGACCTAATTCTGAAGGTAGACTGGAGAAAAACATAATATACTTTTCTATACATATGATATATACGAGTATGTATTTTGTGGGAGGTTGTGTGTGTTTTCTTACGTCATTACCAATATTGTAAGGGCCATGTGTTTTTTTACGAGCTGAAAGAAATTTGCGGACATTTCTGTTTGGTAACTACATAGCTGTTACTAGAGTTAAAAAGAGTGGAGCTAAGTAAGGGTTAGGTTGTAAGAATTCTCTGAACTAGAGGTATTTTTAGATGCGTTTAAATATCAAGGCATCTGTATCAGAAACTTGCGTTTGAACTATATTGCAAGTTCTAAGGTACATCTTAAGGTGACCCAATCATAACAGATGCAATAGTTTTATTGAATTTCGACTATTGGACGCTCAAGAACTATCCGTATCAACGTGAATTTCAACGTGATTCCTAAGGAAACAAACAGAACAGAACGAAGTATCGATCTGGGTTTCAGATTGTAAATCTCTTGTTTAGGTTTTTGTACTATAATGTTAAAACTAGTAGTTCTGCGAACAGTAGACCTCGCGTTATTTTCGTTCTTCCCCATTTCCCCCCTATTTCTCCCCCGATTTTCCCCCCAATCGAAAAATCCTTTCGACAAAAGTTGCGCCTTGCAATAAAGAACACTTGTGCCAAAATTCATGAAAATAGGCTGAAAAATGCGGCCTGTAGACCGAAACTGACACACATACATACATACAGACAAACAACGCCAAATCGGACAGTCCTCGAGTTGAAACTGAGACCCTTCGCTCGCTCGGTCATTAATGTTAAGAAAGATTTTACACAAATGCAATCTTAGATTTACATTCTCAGTTTAGGTATATATAACTATAGGTACGTATAATCCTTCCTCCTAAATTAATCGTTGTATTACTTGTGTGAAAAACAAAAAATCGGTCAAGTGCGAGTCGGACTCGCGCACAAAGGGTTCCGTACCAAAACGGCAAACAAATCACATTTGTTGTATGGGAGGTTTTTAGTATTTGTTGTTATAGAGGCAACAATAATACATCATCTAAACTTTCTAACTATCACGGACGGACGGACAGCAATGTCTCAGTAATAGGGTTGCCATTTTTCCGTTTGGGTACGGAACCTTAAAACAATTAATTGTACGACATTCCTACATTTCATGTTAGTTGATTCACTAAGTAAGTAAGTACTCGTACTTGGCGTCTCAGTAGTCACTGTTATTACCGTTAAAGTTGTCACAGCACTAATATTTTTTGGGTAGTTGAAATTTAAATTTAAAATTTTACGTGGGACTAAAAATACTGGCAAATTGTGGGTGTGTAAAGCACCTCTGCCTACCCCTTTCGGTATATAGGCGTGATGTGTGTGTGGTTTTTTTTTTTTTTTTTTTTATATTATTCCGCGGCTCAAGTGTGGTTGGTCTAGTTCAAGTTATCAAGTTATAGAGGGAATGCTTATTTTTTGTTACTTTATACCAATCTTCAGACTGGGTGAACCGATTTTGAATTTTTTTTAAAAATTAATTCTAATTTTTCCCAAATGGTCCCATTTCAATTTGGTCCCATTCCGACAATTATTCGGTTAAGTCGGTTGTTGTGTCAATTTTTAACATGTATTTTCGATCAATAACTTTGTAGGTTCCAGATAATACGCAACGAGCCTTTAAACGGGACCGCTAACCGGGGACTGATACAAAAACTGGGCATTAAGCCTCGTCTGTTGAGAGGTAGTTGTACCACTTGCAGATTAAGGATGACGATATCACTGCTTGGATTCTGACGTCCATTTGGACTTGACGCATCTCAATACACAATTTGGAATGTCACAATTGGACGTGACGTCGAAACAAAAGAAAGTTCTAACTGTAATTTTTGGAAGTCGTCCCAATCATAGAGTCAGGGCCCCTTAGATTCACTTGGGCATCTAACATCTCGGTCACAGACCTAAACCCAACACAAAATAATTCTAATCCGTAAAATACTTATTTACTTAAATGTAACAAGATGAACTCTCACTATTGACTGTCTCAAATTAAATCTTGATTGCAAAATCTCTTCTGGACCTTTTGGCGGTATGGACCCCAAGTTTAATGCGTTTAAAGGTTATTATTCATTCCCGGATTATAGTCATCTCAACATCACCCAAAACCCGAAAATTACGTTCCTTCGAATACTGAGAACGAAATATGCCACTATGGATTAGAGATATATATTTAATAGATATTTTACTTCAGTTATTTATGATTTAAAAATTATGCACATACTGGTATTTTAAGGGTTTCCTTACCTATATATAACAACGTTTGCTTGTTATATATAGGTAAGGAAAACCTCACCGCAAATTATATACCAAAACCTAACTCGAGAAAAATTAATAAATATTTTTGGACATTCTCGCACTTTGTCATCTAGCCTAAATTAAGCTAATATAAGCTTGTGTTATGGGATCTAGACGACTGATAAACATACTTATATATTTCTAAATACATACATATTGAAGACACCCAAACTCCGAAACAAATATTTGTGGATCACACAAATAATTTGATTCGACCCGGAAATCGAACCCGAGACTCTGGTCTTTTCTATGTATATGTATTTATTCAGAAATATATATAAGTATGTTTATCAGTTGTCTAAATCACATAGCACAAGCTTATAGCTTAGTTTGAGCTAGATGACGTTGTGTGAGAACGTCCAAAACTATTTATATTTATTATATTATTTTAATTCACAAACAATCAAATCTTTCCTCTGTATAATATAAGTATAGATTAGATTAAACTCTAGTTGTTACAGTTATGGCTCAAGAGGTCTTCCTACTCCACTAGCCCATTCTCCTCAACGTTCAATACAACCGCAGACATCTGTATGACTTGCAAATTCATTGCTCGTTTGAGCACATTCTCTATGCAATTAAGGACAATGACGTAGTTAGTTTCAGGCAGTACGCTTTCTTACTAAACTTTAAGACCCCTTTGAAATAATGGGTACGAGCATGAGAATTTCTTTTAAGAGAGAGATATGTGATTTAGGGTGATGAGGAACTCGAGGTCTAGTGGTAACCGACAATGTCAACACATTGCAAAGGTTAAGCAACATCTAAGCATTTCTTAAGATATTGAGACCGCTTCGTGCCTCGGAGAGCTCGTTAATCGTTAAGGATCGGACGTATCGCATCAAACGGATTAATTTTTTTACAGTGCATCCACTGTATCGCTAGCGATCGGATTTGCCGACGCAAGGACCAGCAATCGGATTGCCGATGCCATTTCATTTGGATTTTCGCTAATCAAATAAATCGCTAAACAACGCGTGTTGACAGAACGATTGTCAAATGCAAATGACGGACTATGCATCATCGGCACGCATCGCAAAAGTTGCCTCTCGAAGCAACGCCGTCGGCATTGCCGATGAGCAGATTCGTGCGATGCGTACGATACGTATTGGTGGACGCACTTGTTTGACTTTCTCTACAAAGAATACTCGGATCCGTTTGACGCGATGCGTCTGTTGCGTACGATGCGGACATGTGGACGCTTACCTTAAGCCGTCGGTCTCGGTTGTCATACAAATATATGGTAGTCATTAGGGGTAGTTGGAGCCTTAAATCAAAAATCCGACCGGTCTATCCACAAAACTTTGATATCGCCCATGGGTTGTGGAGGTCGGAAAATATCGAAGTTCAACGGAGTCGCAGTTAAACTGGAAAACCGACCCCAACTGCGTTGGGAAAAGGCTCGGTTGATGATGATGAGAGTTAGGTGATTTAAACTTTACTAATAAAATTTTATTTCAGGAAAAGAGTAGTACATAGTGTATCTAACATTTAATTAACATGAATTTTCATGTCTATCTGTATGTATACTTTAGTATACATGTTAATGTTCGAAGGTACCGAACGAATTGTATTGCGATTTTTACAAATGCATTAACCTTAGTTTAAGACAAAATATAGTTTTATCAAAATAAATAGTAATAAAGTATCTTCATAACTTGTTCAAAACGTGGGTGTAATCAACGCCTCTGTCTACCTCTTTGGGGATTAGACGTGATTTGTGTGTACGTGTGTGTGTGTGTAAATTATGCTAGATAGGTTCAATGTTAGATAAAACTCAACATATTTGTAATTCAAACAATGGAAAATTGATTTTGAAATTTAGATAATTGCAATGATTTCGCCAACTAGAAAACATGTTAAACGTCGACATATGTTTCGCCTACTCACGAGGCATTATCAAGACTATCTCAAAGAGACAGCAAAGAGAGTTGTTTCTTTTTTTTTTTTTATTGGTGTTGGTATTTTATATGTTTATATTATGTGGTGTTGTGGAATGATGAACAAACACACTTGTACACAAGTGTGTTTGTTCATCATGAAGTATTACTATAGATTCCACCAAGTGCCAAAAATCGAAAGTCATCTAATATATTTGTGTAGCACTTTTGTTTAAACATGTTTATAATGAAAACACTTTAAAAAGATCTGTAGTACCTATGTACGAGTACGAGTTACATACTTATACTATTTATACTTATAAATTTATGCTTTCGATTGTCGGCACAAATAAAACTCACTGATACACTATTCTTACCGATTTCGTCTTATGGTGAATAAACACCTGTGATGATGCCATAAGGCGAAACCGGTCAAGATTTACCAAAATAAAAATATTTGTGGAATATTGTACAAGTGAGTTTTTATATGATACTTATGTTATATGTGTTATATATTTATATATATCCAAGTCTCTAGACCAGAAATAGCTTCCAATATTAGCGTGGTGTCTGCATCAAAAGATTAAATTACAAGGCTTCAGTGCAGATGCCCTTGAGGCATTCACGGTGCACAGTAGTTGCCCCTATTATTGATTTTTCAACCCAATGTCCCGAAAAAGGGACGTCAGATGCAACTGCTTCCTAACGAGAATTGATGGTTGAGGTAAAAGTAATGTAGCTAGTGCTTCGCCCCGACTTCTGGGGCCAAAAAACTGCAATATCACCCTGTTGTTAACATGAAAAATAACCTCATTTGCGCATTAAGCTCCTATTTTTCCTCCAATCTAAAAAAAACTGGCGATGATGTTTTTTTTTTCTAACTATATACGTCCAAAATTGACACAACAACCGACCTCAAATTACGGAAATGGGTCAAATAATTGTCGGAATAGGACGAAATTGAAATGGCACTTGGAATCAAGTAGCTTTCATTTAAAAAAAAATCAAAATTCAGTTCAACTCAATTCAAATACTCTTTATTGTACCTACACAAAAAAGAAAACATATAATTAGGAGACTTTACTTAAAGATAGTACAAAAGGTAAACGCGAACGCTAAAAGCGATCTCTTCCAGACAACCTTTGGATGGATAGTGAGTTAAATTTTAGTTTAGTTAATTAAAAGGGTAGTGTACAATTATTGTACAATTACATGAAAGAGAAATGAAAAATAAAGCTTAGTAAATAATCGATTCACCTAGTCCAGAGATATGAGGTAACAAACATAAAAAGAAAACTTACAGTCAAATTGAGAACCTTCTTTTTTGGAAGTCGGTTGAAAAGGAACACTTCCTTTTGTTACCTCATATCTTCGGCCTGGCTAAACCGCTTTTTTTTTTAATTGGTCCTATTTCAATTTGGTCCCACTACGGTAGTTTGAAGTCGGTTGCTGTGTTAATTTTAGACGTGTATTTTTATCGTAAAATGCTTATGTTATCTAATTTAATCCTGGATTACACATAACCCTCGCTGACGCAGTCGGGTAAAAAGTAGCTTGTGTCTAGCTTGTAAATGTCTCTCTGGGATTATGTAGCTAATATAGTGAAATGAATTTTCAATGCAAATAATCAAATCTTTGCTCCTTATAATATTAGTGCAGAAGATTGTGTCGGTAATTAAAGTTTACACAACCTTTGTCTAAGTAGGTCAAGGGCTACGTTTTTAGAGTAACCGGGATTAGTGTTCAATTGATATTCGTTATTGTAAACACAAATTCACGTCTCTACCCCCAAAGAGGTAGACAGAGAGGTACAATACGTCTACACTTCGTCAGGTTTTTGGTACCACGTAATAAGGAGCGATCATAATGCTGTCTCAGGGCATTTTGGAGGGGATATTGTGTGAGAGGCATTCGATGTTTTGTGTAATTTTTTATAAAAATGTACATATTTCTAGCGGTATTAGTTATAATAATACATTATAATTAAGCACTAAAATACCTTTTTCAATCTCTACTTTCTCGAATAGTTTTATATAAGCAAAATACATCATTAAATGTAAATACTCGTAAATTATTACACAAAGTGTAAACAAAATACTTCTAGATTCTTATTTTTTCAAAATTAAAACAAAAATTCACGTAAAAAATAAAATCTCTTATCATTATTTTTGTAGGTACCAAAGAACATACAGCAAATATGAAATGTAATTCGATCTTTGAACTAATAATTTACTTTTTCGAAACCACTTCGAACAGAAGAAAATGATTAATCTAATTTAAAAGTACCAACCTTAGCTCTTCAACTTTGCGAAGCCACACAAATAAAAGTAATAGTCAACACAACACAAAGAGTCAAAAATATTTTTTTTTAAATACAACACACTAAGAAAAATAGTTATAAGTAGGTACACGAATTTTATATTGTGTGAGTAGTGAGTACGGACCGCGTCGTTCGTAGCGGTTCAGACGTAGCGTCCTTACTACAGTCTACACGGCACTGCTGCTACGGCAAACTACGAAATTCTTGCGATGTGCGCAAGCTTAGGTCCGACGCATACTGTGCGGCTTAACTGTGACGTTTGGTCAGCGTTTTTTCCCGTAAAAGAGGAAATTATTTTGTACAGTCACGTACAGTAACACTGTCGCATTTTATATAATTAATTAGTGTACGAAAATAAGTAAAGTTCATTTTAATAAAATTGTACGTTTACATACTATTGGTCAGACGTAGCATTCATATTTTTGGGTTTGGATGTTGCTTCATGAATTTGAATTTGTATGTTTTCCACTAAAATATTTAACTAAGCTCTTCCGGAAGTTCATCACTTCCGGAAAATGTCTACAGAAAATGTATGCGGTTTTGGCAAAACTGAGAAACGTGGTGCCTACTAAGTTTTTTTGGCAAAAGTAGGTGAATTATGCTTTTGCATGCCGCTTAGGAGATATAGGGTTGATTAGTCATAATATTATATATCATGTGTTATGCGTTGATGGGGAAATTTTTTTAGACATTTACAACGGAAAAAAAATTACGTCACCATCATTTAATTTTTTTTTTCAGTTAGGTTCTATAATTTTCTATAAGTACGCTATCTAAAATTTTATTTCCTAGATAATATTTCCGCAGCTTTTTCATCTTGTATGAAATGAAGGTGGAAGTTCTTTTTTTTAATTAGCGGCTTGGGGCCGTCTTCGCCCTATCGTGCATTCGGGACACTCAGGCACACAAAACGCCTCGGGTACATCTTAAGTTAGAAAAAATCCGCATAAGTGGTAAAATTCAATGAAGTACCTACTTTAATTGAACCAAATTCCATGAAAAAAAAATTTTTAATATTTTAAAATAGGTACGCTAGAATACCCAGTGCAGGTATTGTCAATCTTTGGCGCGTTGCCAAATGAAATAGTGTCGGTTTGTCTGAAAAGTTACATCATTATAACATGACCTTTAGATTTTTTTTAAATATCACTTAGTAGGTCAATAAAATGCTATTTGTTAAAATTCATTGCTACAGATACAGTTAGTATATAACCCTGCTGATCCCGAACAACGCGTGCTGGGCAGAGATGTCACTCTTATACTGTGGAAACCATCTTCGCGAGAACCGAGCGTTTTAAACGTTTGTTTCTCTGCCGAACGATGGTGTCCTGGAACGCCCTGCCTGCGCACGTGTTACCGCCCACATAACCCTGGGTTTTTTAAGCGAAGCGTGAAGAGGCACATGACTAGGTCGCCAATATAAGGGCCACTCTCTATAGTGTTTCTGTGTACTATGAGAGTCGTCCACAATCCCCAGAAGTCGCCACAGCTTACCATTAGGCGGGCGGCGTCAATTTGTGGAACTAAATACAAAAAAAAAATTTAAAAACATGGCTCGAATTAAAGAACAAAGAATACTTACTTAATTGACTTTCACTAAATACAGTGCCCGGTAACGGCAATAGGCTAGCCGAACCTCTAAAGAGCTACAAATTACAAAATTCTAATCTTTGCATACATAATACTCGTAATCACCATTCTAAATATTCTACAAATCATCAAATACATTTTACAATTATTAAATTTAAGTACAATGAATATATAAAACATTTTATTTATACCAAACATTTAAATGTGTGGTATAAATAAAATGTTTATCATTTTTTATAACGTTATTTTCCATATTTAAACTTTTTTTTTTTTTTTAATTTTGATGTAACTTAATGATTACCTCATAACAATTACAATCTAGCCTTGAGGCTAATAAGTAATTTAAATATAACTTAATTTGCTAAAAATTTACAATTTAAAGAATGTGTCCATTGGCACTTTTCTTATAGTCTCTATTATAATGGAAAGACACTTAGTTCTTGTGTTCTTCAAGGGTAGTAGCACTCACTGCAACGGCAACTTGTACTTTCTCTACGGCTTCTTTATGAGTGTCACCTGTAGCCATGATTGCTGTGTCATCTGCAAAGGTTGCAATGACGTTGTTTTTTAATTCTGGGATATCACAGGTGTACAATAGGTACAAGACAGGTCCAAGGACACTTCCCTGTGGTACTCCAGCTTTTATTTGCTTAAGATCGGAAAAAGCATCTTCATGTCTGACTCTAAATGTCCTCTCTGTTAGGTAGGATTCTAAAATGACTGCAAATTGCTTTGGCAGCGTTTTTCTTAACTTGTATTTTAGACCTCGATGCCAAACCTTATCAAATGCCTGTGCTACATCCAGGAATACTGTAGAACAGACTTTCTTTTCTTCTAGTGCTTTTTCTATAACGTTGGTGTTTCTGTGAATTTGGTCTATCGTGGAATGTTTTTCTCTGAAGCTGAATTGGTAATTAGGAATCAGTTCTCTTACTTCTATTTGTTGTTATGTTTTAAGCGTCTTATAAGTAGTTTTTCAAATAATTTTGAAATTATTGGTAAAAGTGATATTGGTCTGTATGATGTTATTTCTTGAGGAGGTTTTCCTGGTTTAGGAATCATTATTACTTCAACAACTTTCCAGATACTAGGCACGTATTTCAATCGAAATGTGGCATTGATGAGTGTTGTAAGTTTAACTAACGCTTTGCGTGGGAGATTTAAGAAAGAAAGAGATCACCTATGGTATAAGTATACCTATGGTATGTGGTATAAGGTCGTATCCAGGTGATTTCTTTTTGGCCAAGTTATTTACCATATTTTTGACTTCTTTTGGGGTTACTAGTTTTATTTATAGGTCGTCATGGTAAGTGACATCCATTGCTGATGTTTCAGAACTTTCATCACCGCTAGAGTGAAAAGTTTGTTCCAAGTGTTCAGTAAATTTCTCTTCATTTCTCATGGCCCATTTGCCATCTATTTTTTTAATAGGTGAAGCATGAACAATAGGCTTTTTTAAGATTTTTGTGGCTTTCCATAGCGAGTATTCTGCTTTTCCGCTACTTGTTAATTGGCAAAGGTAGTGTTTTGTAGCTTCATCATGATAGTTCTGTATAGCTTTACTTAATTTTTTTGTTAGTCTGTTTAGTACGGTTTTGTCCGGTGGATATCTAGATTGTTGCCACTTTTGTCTTTGAGCTCCCTTTATGGCTGTGAGATTTCTTATGTCTAATGGGTATCTGTGGCTTGCGCTTTTTCGCTTCAGGAGAGATGTATTACCCCAAGCGCAGCTTTGGATGTCTCTCACAAATTTAGATTTATCTAACTGTTGATCATTTTTGAGCGGTACTTTGAGGTTTATACTATTGTCTAAATCGAATTTAAAGCCATCCCAATCAGTGTTTCTATTTACTAAAGTTGGATTGCTTTCTTTCTGAACTATGGTCTCACTTAAGGTTAATATAATGGGGGAATGATCAGAAATTTTTATATATAAAGAAGTCTATCAGATCTGGAACTCTTTGAGCGTCAGTAGGCCAGTAAGTGGGCTTTCCTGTTGAAATTGCATTGCACTTGATTTCTCTAATTGCACTAAGCAATTCCTTTCCTTTAGAGTGAGTTAGTCTAGATCCCCAGTGTGTGTTTTTTGCATTGAAGTCTCCTCCTAGTATAAATGTATTACCAAGGAGTTTCAAAAGGTTTCTGTACTGCTCTATTTTCAGAGCATATTTTGGTGAACAGTATATAGCTGCTACTGTAATGTGGTGGAGTTTAGTTCTAATCTTAACGGCTACAGTTTGTATGAATTCTTCTTCATATTTATGTTCTAGGTAATGGTAGATGTTTTATCTTATTATTAAGGTGCTCCCCCCCTCTCGCAGTATTCACAGGGTGCAGCGCATGATATATTTTATATCCTTTAATGTAGATATACGATTCTCTTGTAAAGTGAGAGTCCGATATGAGGCACACGTCAATTTCTTCTGTTGCAAGGACCGCCTGTAGCTCGTTTTGATGCTTTAGGAGACCGTTTGCATTCCAAGCCATAATTTTAAGAGTGTTCTTCATTTTTGGATATTATAAGGTAGCTGTGTTTATTTATTTTATTTTTTTTTACTTTCTAAGTTTTTCAACCTTTGATCAAATGAGGTAATAATATTTAAAATTTTATTTATATTTTCATTTGTATCTGCCTCTCCTGACTTAGAGGGCCGTTGACCTTGTACAGTTGGTTGTAGAAATGACTTCATAGCTTTTGTTACTTGTGCATAAGACACATTCTTTGTTACGCTTTGGTGCGTAAAACGTAACGGATGATTTTTCTTAGCACTAAAGCCCTGGGTGGTAGGTGTAGTAACCTTCTTATTTATGGCCTTGTTTTTTAACTGTTGTAGTTCTTTGGCTACCATACACCCTCTGTAGTTAGCTGGGTGCGGCTCACCACAGTGAACACATTTTGGTTTAGTTTCTATCGGTTTTGTGCAGTCTTTAGTTTCCCAGTGCACTTCACACACCTAGGTTCCTTGGAGCAATATTTCTGTGTATGGCCATATGCTTGACATCTTTTAGACTGCGGTATTAGTTTAGATGTTTTTAAAGGCTGCACTTCCACCTTACAACCTAGTATGGTCTTAATACCATATATCTTATTTATGTCTTCGTCTTTTAAAAAAGGATAACATAAACATATTTAAAGGCTCCTTAGTCCTCCAACTTAATTTATTTATTGCTTCCTGGATTTTGTAGCCGTTCGCATTTAGTTCTTCAACTACTCTGCTTGGCAAACAAGATGAGTGTAGATTTTTAACTACGACTCTAATCGGTATATCTTGTTTGTTCTTATACGAGTGCCACAAATAATTATTTTGTAGTAATAATTTAGTAATCGCTCTGTAGGCGCCTTCATCCTTGGCGTTTACTTTGACAGTGTCACCGTTCATCATTTTGACCATGAAGGAGTCTTTATTTGAACAAGTCAAAAGACTTGTTCAAATTTGTTTTTTCTTTCTACTTTTCTGTCGCATCCACTCAGTTTCTCTGGCTAAATCCTCTTCGTCAGTCTTATATTCGACTGCTTGTTGAGGTTTATCGTTCGTGCAATGTTCCATCTCTGAAGTAACATTATTTTGTTCCTGAATAAGTTTTAGCTGGTGTTGTAGTGCTTCTACCTGAGTACTCAAATTTTCTACTAGCTGCTCCAGTTTTAGGCGCTCATTCTATTCCTCTTTGTACCGGTTGTACAACTGATGTTCGAGTTCAGTTTTGAGGAATACTTTATTAGGCGAACCCATAATTGATTAAAAGTTATAATTATAAAAACTACAACTATTACCGCAAATTTGCACAAATATGCATGATTCACTTACGACTGTATGTAGGTCATCGCGACGGCCGCGAGGGCTAAACGCGACGGAATATGCTGCTGCGTCAACACTTATACACGAGCGCGAACTTGTGCAAGAGCGTGCGTGACGCGACCGTTCTCATTAGAATTCGATTGACCATTGATACTACTTATTTAATGTATGTAATTTGTCAAGTGGTCGAAGCCGCGGGAGTCCGCTAGTCATACAACTTTGTTTCATTCGATTTTTAACCGACTTCCAAAAACTGGGTGAACCGATTTTGAAATTTTTTTTTTTAATTATAAGCTACTAGTTCTCATTTGGTCCCATTTCGGTAGTTTGAAGTCGGTTTCTGTGTCAATTTTTGACGTGTATTTTATGATTGAACACTTGGTTTTTGATTTGGCTCAAAATTAGGAAAAATGGTACGAGTATTAACAATATTCCAATAATATCTCATAATCTCGCAGACCAACAACCAAACATTAGATTAATAAATGTCGCCAGGTAACGCTTGTTTCTATCCAATATTTAATAAATGTTCATTACTCCGTCAAAGATTAATCATATGCAGGGAGTTTTTTCATTAACCCTCTGCCAAGCTACTCAGCGGCATCCCTTCAGTACTTTTATGAGTTAATTTCGGAAGGGAAAAAGAGCAGGTACAAAACGCCCAGATACAAAATTTATTTATATAAAACAATTTGGTAAATTTATTTACTTCACTAATAATAGAAAAATCGTGTGGGTTGGCGTAAAATTAACATCCAAAATTTTGAGCTCCTGGTATTTTTATATTTCAAAATACTTAAATCTATAATTTGTGTGATAATTATGAACTAATTGGTCACTAAGCTCACCTTCTCTCGCTACACTATAAAGTCTCCCCTTTTCTACGGTGTCTTCAAGATTTATACACGTACACAACTATGGACAGTAGAATCGAAAGAAGCCTGCAGGATCTTGAGAGCCTCTTCACTAGCCGTCTCCGTGACCACGAGGACAAGTTGACAAAAGCCATGCAGTGCTCTGCTCCAGCCAACCCGGACATAGCCACTCTCTCCAGGGAATTCGGTGAGTTTAAATCTTTTGTGTTGGACTCCCTGGGCCATCTAAAGACACAGGTGCAGCTTCTATCGTTGGGCCTGGATCGCCACGAAACAGCGATGCGCCGTAAGATCCTTTTGCTTCACGGAATGTCTGCAAAACCCCATGAAAAACTATATGACACTGTAACTCAAATATTAACCACCCAAATGAAGTTAGCCGACGTCAATACCAACATATTCGAATCCTGTCACCGTCTCGGATCCAGTCAGGAGAAGTCGCGTCCAATAGTGGTTCGTTTTCGCGATATGGAGCACCGACATCTTGTGTGGGACAACAAGACCTCGTTGAAAGGTACGGGAATCACTATATCCGAGTTCCTCTCTAGGATAAGACATCGGGTCTTCATTGCTGCCCGTAAACATTTCGACTTGAAGTACGTGTGAACCTCAGGTGGAAACATCAACATAATATCCCACGACAAGGCCCGCCACAAGGTTGAATCTGCTGTGGAACTCAACGCATTGATCGCGCGTTATCCGATCTGTTCTGCGCCTGACGCTGCTGCCACCGAGGTCACTACTGCAACTGAGCATACGGCAGCTTCGGTAATTGCTCCTGTGGCGTCCCGAGATGTAGAGATCGGCAGGAATACAAGAAGTCGTCGTCGGCCCTGAGTGCCATCGTGTTGTGTACACTCTGATTTGGTCGTATTATCTCGCACTTTACACTATTATTATCAACAAGTCGTAATTCTCAACAATTTCACTTTATTATAATAACGTAGAAAACATTTTTAGTGTCAATGTAAAACGTTTTTGACAACTGATAAGTGAGAGTGACAGACAAGTAACAAATAGTGTCACATTTGACATCTATGGCACGGATTGTCTTGTTCGACTTTAGTTGCGTTCGGATTGAAGCTCATCGGGTGCAATCCGAGGCGTAGAGTAGATTGACACTAGTGTGCGAACCTTTGGCTTGCAATGTAATTGTTGGGCATATTGCTTGTTTTTTTTTTTTTTTTTTCTTTGGTGTATTTAATTTTAATTGAATGCTTTTATTTTTATATAATTTCGACCTGTTCTTCGGTTAGCGTAACTGTATGTATGTATAATATCTTGCAATTTTGTTTTGTTTCTTTCTTCATTCTAAAGTATTCTAAGCTGTAAAATTTCTTCTCAGTTGCGAGTGGGTGTGCTTGGTGAATAGTTTTCTGTTGAATTATTGTTAATTTTGTATTTATTATTATCATTTATTATTTACTCGTATTTATTTTTATTTTATTATTCTATTTTATTTTTATTTTTTTAACCTTTATTTTATTTTATGGATGATAGTAGTGATGGAGATAGCTTTCTTTCCTGTTCCACGACTAACGACAGCTTCCTCAGTGCGGACAGCGTTAGGTCTTGTTCGGCGGCTTTGACTTTGCATGATCAGTTATCCTCTATTTTTACCAAGTTTCCTAAGAACTTTAATATAGCACACATAAATGCCCAGAGTATTTCCTACCATCACTCTGATCTTCTGGCATCCATATATAGCAGTAACCAACTTGACGCGCTTTTGGTTTCTGAAACTTTTCTTAAGCCGTCTCTGCCTTCTAGTCTTGTCAGTATCCCTGGATTTGTATTGATTCGCAATGATAGGCTCGGTAAGGTTTGTGGAGGTATAGCGATTTACCTTCGCAATGATATCGTATACAAGACGATTTGTGCCTCTCCATCTGCACCTATTGATCGCGCACCCGAGCAGTACCTTTTTCTAGAGGTAACTGTTCGCCACAATAAGTTTCTACTTGGAGTTTTCTACAGCCCTGATTTGCGAGTCAACTACTTTGACAGACTTGAGGCCGTTCTTTATGATCTTTGCCCCAATTACAGCCGCGTAGTCTTGATGGGTGATTTTAACACTTGTCTGATCAAGGATGATTCCCGAACACATTCTCTTCGGTCTCTATTGTCTTCATTAAATCTCAACATCTTGCCTCTCTCTGCTACACTCACGTGCCTAATCGTAACCCTTCTCTTCTCGATCTGATTATCCTTCCTTGTCCCGAACTTGTTGCTACACATGGTCAGCTGACTGCCAGCTTTTCTTACCATGACCTTCTCTATTTATCTCTCTCTATACGCCCTCCCAAGCGGCAGATCCAATTCTCTGTACTTCGAAATTACGGAAAAATGGACTTGAAGGCCTTGAGGTGTGAAGCTGTGGACATTGACTGGACACCTGTCTTCGGTAGTGATGATATAGATGAAAAGGTTCGGAGGTTTAACGACACACTTACGGCTCTTTACGATTGACACGCGCCTAAACGTCGTATACAGCACAAACATACCCCCGCTCCTTGGATTGGTGCCGACATCAGGGAAGCCATGGCTGCTAGGGATAGAGCCAAACGCAGGCTAAAACGTAATCCCACTGATACTAATTTTAAGAGGTTCAAGGACCTACGTAATCGCTGCAATCGTTTGTGTCGAGATGCAAAACGTTGCCATTTCCATAAATCATTAGATACTCGCGATTCCTCCGTGATCTGGAAATTTCTAAAGGCAAACGGTATCGGTAGATCTCCGTCTACTGATTGTAACGACATCGATCTGAGTGCCCTTAACAAACACTTTTCGAAACCACCTGTTACACTTGATCCACATACTAAGGCGCGCACCCAGCTCGATCTCTCACAGATACCGCTACCACCATGTCCCCCATTCAGTATGAAAACAGTTTCTGAAGATGACGTCCAAAAGTCTCTTCTAGCTATTACTTCCTCTGCCATAGGTAAACCAGTTATGCTCTAAAATGTTTACCCCGATTCTCCCTGCCATTATCCCTATCCTCACCCATATCTTTAACTTTTCTCTTCACTCGGGTGTCTTTCCAAAGGCCTGGAAACAGGCACTTATTATACCACTCCCTAAAACCCCAAATCCTTCCTCATTATCCCAATTCCCATCTCCATTCTCCCTTTCCTATCCAAAGTGCTAGAGCACATTATACATCGGCAACTGTCTAGTCACCTATCGCAGAATAATCTCCTCAGTCCATTTCAATCTGGTTTTCGATCGGGCCACAGTACGGTGACTGCACTCCTAAAAGTCACTGACGATATTCGTTCGGCCATGGAGAATAGGTCACTTACTATGCTAGTTCTACTAGACTTCAGTAGTGCTTTCAACTCCGTGGATTTCGATGTCCTACTTGGAATCCTTAAATCCATCAACTTCTATACGGAGTCTGTGGCCTGGCGTCCCTCAAGGCGGCGTACTCTCTCCTTTACTTTTTTCCATTTTCATCAACTCTGCTGTTCGAGTTATCTCCTGTAACTTCCATCTCTATGCAGACGACTTGCAGCTGTATCGACATTTTGCTTTAAACGAATTTAGAACTGCCATTACAGCCTTAAATAGAGACCTCGCGGCTATTAATCAGTGGGCTTGTTCGTATGGCCTTCACATTAATCCCAACAAATCGCAGGCCATGATTATTGGAAGTAGGCAGATGCGTAGTGGGTTAGATATGGCTTTGTTTCCACCAGTTATATTGGATAACTCTACCATTCCGTATACTGAAGTCGCCAAAGTCGGGGTCTTAATCGATTGCAATTTGACGTGGAACGCTCATGTAGGCGAAGTGAGTAAAAAGGTCCATTTCACCTTCCACACTCTCAAGTGTCTCCAAAGCTTCTTGCCCTTGGATATCAAAATTTCTCTTGCGCAGACGTTAATTCAACCCATCCTGGACTATGCGGATGCCTGCTACTTGGATGCCACCGAGGAGCTCCTAAATAAACTTGAGCGCTTGCAAAATCTATGTATCCGATTCATATACAATTTACGTAAATACGATCACGTCTCACAATATCGCAAGAAACTCAAGTGGCTCCCGATCCGTCTTCATAGAGATGCTCGGATATTGTGTTTGCTGTTTAACGTTCTACACAATCCTTCCTATCCGTCCTACCTACGGGAGCGTTTCTCATACATGAACGCACCCGATGCCCCGTGTAGGTCACATCTCCAATATCGCCTTACCTGTCCCTCTCACAAATCCGATTTCTATTCCTACTCATTTACTGTTCATGCGGTCAGGCTGTGGAACTCGCTCCCGCCGAACATACAACGCTGCAACACTATTTTTACATTTAAAAGGAAAGTGAAGGAACACTATCTCTCCTCTCTGTCTTAAATATCTGTATGTATGTATATATATTATTAATATATATTTGTATATATGTATTTTCATGTAAGTATATATTGTACCTATATATTATTATTATAACCTAATCTGTAAATACCTATACAACGTGTTTCATATTAGTGTGGTCATATCTCAAGGTTGCATTGGGTAGGGCCCAAATAATATATTGCGCGGGGTCTTTAATTAATTTAATAAAATATTGACTTATAATGACGTAGTCGATAAATTTTCCTTTTTATCGATAGCTCATTGAAATGAAGCCCTAAGACTGCACTACAAAATAAACATATGATTAGAATGAACTCTAGATTTGACCTCAAGTAGGTTTGCCAAACAGTGAAATAGATTCGGACAGTCTCGTTGTTACTCAAAATTTTAACCAACAGATAAAGTTACTTTATCAATAGTTATCATACAAAATAGTTTCGGAATCACAACTTGGGGTCAAAATAAAGAGTGCCTACTCAAAGTTATTTTTGAAGTTTTTCTATGAATTTATGTATCACGTGATTGTCGTGAATGTCACAACTCACACGTAATTTGTTGTCAACCTACTCAAATACCAGGAGCAACGCAATTTGCTGTCGAAGAAAAGAGAAGAAACATTTATGTTCTTGTCTTCCTTAAATTTACACTTTTTATAAATTGGTTCCGCACAGATATTTAAAATACAACTGCTGTTTGTGTAGAAGTTTATGTAGCTGTTGAGAACGCCTGGTGGGTATAGTAGTATGTAGGTATTCAGTTTCGGGATAGAGAGATCGTGGATGCCAGTCACTGCACTACCATATCGTGAACTCTCTTTCGACTCATTTACCATGAAGTAAATGATCTGAAAGGTGTTTGGTTATTTTTCACCGACTTTAAAAAAGAGTAGGTACTTAGGTTCTCGATTCGTCATGATAATGTGATGCATAAAAGTTCATAAAACATTATCGCTAAAAGTGGCAACTTGTATGGTTGAACGAGGATATCAGAAAAAGTAGGAGGTGTTGGTGTCAGTTTCACTAATATGTATCTTAAGGACCCCTAAAAATTACAAAGAGAACCGCCCACTTTTTTGATTGGAGCCGCTTTAAAGAAACTAGGTATCAATAGCGATGTCGGCATATATCAAAGACGTACACGTCACAACACGTGTAAATTTTACCGCAAAAACCATATTATTCCGGTGTTGCAAGTTAACGCAATGTTCTTCATAAACGGGGACTTTATTAGCTTTTTTTATGCTGGATATTTGTTCATTTTAGCAATTGGTAATAAATTACTAATCTTAGACTACATGGATAAAGAAAGTCGCTTTTTCCGTCTGTCTGTTCTGAATGTATGTTTAGTTCTTGAAAACTACGCAACGGATCTTGAAGCGGTTTTTTTTAAATGGGTTTAAGCAGGTTTCGAAATGTATTTACATGCATACTATCATGCGAGCGACGCCGCGCTGGCATTCAACAATTTTATTTTATTTCATAGGTCTTAGGGAAATATCCTGTGTTTATGGTAAATAATAATTATGTTATTATTTATCTCTTAAATTATTTTATACTAGGTACCTACTAGCTTTTTTTCATAAAAAAAACTAAGTACCTACTTGGTACTTTTATTAGATTTTTACCAAAATTACGACGTAATTCAAGGAAATAAGACATTGGACTTGGGCAACACTTACAACTATCTAATTTCTTTTCAGTTGCAAGTAAACTTTGATATTAGGCGTACGTAGTAATCTGTGTTAATCGATCATGGCGTATTTAAGTAATAGTGAATATTATGAAATGATACTTTGCGTCGGGGCAGCCGATGGCAGTCTGCGTGAAGCTCGTCGCCTTTATCGAGAAAGATTTGTGGACAATAGACTCGAAGGTGAACGGCGGCGGTTACCATCTGTGGAGTGCTTCCGAAAAATGGTGAACCGTTTACATGACACTGGTTCTTTCCGTGGTTCCCGCTCAGAAGGCAGACCATCTGTTGTACCACCAGAGCAAGAAGTATTGTCGAGCATTTTCAATCCAATCCCAGAACAAGTACTCGCCGCGCTGGGATTGTTCTGGGAATGAATCATTTGAGAGTATGGCGCGTGCTAAAAGCATATGGTCAACATCCGTACCACTTCAGGCACACCCAAGAACTGACACCGGCTGATTTCGTACCACGTCTCAACTTTTGCCAGTGGTACCGAGAGGAAGCACAACGATCCCCTAGTTTCGCGAACCGTATTTTATGGACCTATGAAGCCTCTTTTACTCGTGCTGGTATCAGTAACCAGCATAACGAACATGTATGGACTCATCAGAACCCACACGCATCTGCAGAAAACAACTTTCAGCATCAGTGGCGTGTTAACATTTGGGCGGGAATAATCGGAGATATTTTAATTGGTCCTTTCGTGCTACCGAGTTCGCTAAACGGTGAAAATTACCTCGCGTTCCTTAGAAATGTCTTAGAATCCGAACTTGAAAACTTGCCTGTAACATTGTACACAAATATGATGTACCAGCAAGACGGGGCGCCAGCACATTATGCGAGAGATGTACGGGCGTATTTAGATGAGCGGTTTAACCAGTGGATCGGACGTGGTGGTCCCATACCTTGGCCTCCGAGGTCACCGGATCTCACACCACTTGACTTTTTTTTGTGGGGCTATGTCAAAAACAAAGTGTACAGTGCGGTATGTCTCACGCGTGAAGATATGGAGTCTAAAATATTTGATGCATTTAGCAGTGTAACTCCAGACATGCTGTGTAATGTAACTGCCAGCATGATGCGACGGACCCAACTGTGCATTGATCAAGGCGGTGAACATTTCGAGCCGTTACTTTAGTACCTACTTTTTAGTTTTGTGTTTATTAGTATCTTAGGTAGGAAGTGTATTTTTTATTAAATTCAATAATGTTTATCTAAGTATCGTGATATGAGTGAGTTAGTTATGTTTATTGTGGAACACAGTACCTACCTATCTACCAGGATGACATGCACAATGAAATCGGTAAGTTTTTGTTGTTTAAAGTCCACAACCTATCATTACTACAAAATAGTATTCTGTACCAGGAGCATATGAAATAAGAGTTGTTTACGATTCATCGAAGGGGACTGAACCTTACGAATAAATTTGACCCTAGGTAGTGTTGGGTTTATAAAATATCGATTAAATGTACAAATCAATTAAATTTACATGACACCTTAAAAGTTTTAACTAAACTTGTATTTGCAATTTTGTCCTTGCGTATAGTTAATTCAACGCGCATGTGTAACGAGGGTCAAATATGACCACACTAATATGAAACACGTTGTATATATGTATTTGTGTAATATAGATCCACCTACGCACACATAAGACTTATTCTATCAAGCATTTCCTTCCCCTGGCCCACTGGAAGAGATTTCTTATGAAAAAAGTGGTGCCTTTGTTCTCAATCTATCCTTATTGTTCATCTTCTTCTTATTTTATTTTTCATGTGTGTACATAAATAAATAAATAAATAGATTGAAATTTTATAATAAAGAGTAGTCTATACTATTATTATAAAGCAGAAGAGTTTGTTTGTTTGAACGCGCTAATCTCAGGAAGTTTTTTTGATTTGAAAAATTCTGTTTTGTTGAGAAGTGCATTTATTGCCGAAGGCTATAGGTTATATAACATTACGCTAATATCAATAGAAGCGGAGCAGCAGTGTTCCCGCCGGACCACCAGTACCATTAGACTGCACCATTGATGGTACAAATGGTACTGATTTATCCCATTAGTACTAGGGCAATAAACACAAGGGTGGCACTCGACGTTACTTCTAAAAAAAAAACCTTTTGGTACAATTGGCACTACTTTATTTTATTGGTAGGTACTTAAATCTTACTGTCTTAATTTTTATAAGAAAAGCGGGACGTCTATATCGCCCACAGTGAGTTGCATTTGCACATGGTGTATGTAAGTGTTTCTGCAAATACAGATGATGTCCGTTTCTCTTGAATTTTAGGTACTATGGTTCTAAATTCGGAATCGTTTTTAATCACTGTACATACGGAAAGCAAAAAGAGCTGTAGGCCGTTTTTTTTAAAACTGCCGATGTACTGGGCATTCCAGCCTTCACAAGTATTTGTAGTACGATGTCTCTTTCCAAAGCAAGACCATGTTTTGCTTTTTGGCATCCAAAACGTTTAAAATAATTCATGAATTTAACATTATAAATCATCAGGAAACAACATAAAATAACACTAAGGAGGATGATGACATGAAATTGTTTTACAGTTGTACTAGTAAGATAAATCAGTGCCAGTTGTACCATCAAATTTACTGGGTAATGGTACAGGTGGTCCAGCGAGATATTTTGGTATCATTTGTACAATCAATTGTACTAGTGGGATAGTTCAGTACCATTTGTACCATCAATGGTACAGTCTAATGGTACTGGTGGTGCGGCGGGAAATATTTACATTACAAAATATCGTTTAAAAATCCTCCGCGTCATTGCCGACTGGGAAGGTTCCCAGGCGATACTTATTCTTTGGGCCAGAAAATAGCCAGCCTTCTGGTCCTGAGAAGCATCGATTAGGCGTTTAGCAATGTCTCTATAAAGGCGGCAAGCACTCGGACCCCATGACCCCAGTGTCTCAACCCCTAACGGCTCAAATATGTAATCACCTGCTAGGTTAGCATATTTACGCCGTTTAAGCGGACCTCGGAATCAATCAGTGTTTTTGACCGACGACAGAAATGCTGGTAGACTGACATATCTGTGACTTTAGTAATACCTAGCCCGCCCAAGCGAACTGGAAGAGACGCTTAGACCCAGGCCCGGTCATTAATATTTACATTTAAAATTTTACACAAAGAATTTTGTATTAAGTTGTCTAGTCTGCCCAAAATTCCTACATTTTTTCAAAATTGTCCTGAACGGAGGGCATGTGTAAATTTGGGTACGAAAAGACAAAAACGAAGAATAGTGAAAGCTGAATAAATACTGATATTACATAGACTATCAATGACCTGATCAAAATTTTGAATTTTTTCCTCGATAAAAGTGGAAAAGCCATCTTCTAAAATCAGGAACCCTAGGAGGCGTAAAGAAGTTTTGTCCAAAACTTTTATGTTGGGGGCCAAACAGTTGAATTTGGGAATTGTTGTTAATTTATCTGTGTTTTCAGATAAAAAATCTCACATTTATTCGGGTTCAGTTCTAAGTCAATTGACTGAAACTCGTTCTTTATTAGCGCTAAATCTTGTAAAACTGTCTCTACTTTTCCCCCTAAAGTCCCGTCGTCTAGGTACCAAATGTTGAATTTTGATTTTATTGTTTGAATTATTGGGTTAATGGTCAAACTGAAGATGACTGGTCCCAACGGATCACCTTGCTGACATCCAACGGCTGAATTCAAAAGGTGGTCTTTATAAATTAATTTTGTTGGCTGACTATAGCATTGCCAAAGAAAATTAAATATTTTGGGGGTTTCTAGTTTGGCCTGTGTCAGCAAGGTGTCCCTGTTTACAGAGTTGAGGGCGTTTTTCAGGTCAACTTTCAAGATGACCTCTCCATCTTCGCTACTGTCAAGGTATGTTGCAAGCGCATGGATTGCGGCCTCACAACCTCTTTTTGAACCAAAACCTAATTGAAAGGGCTGAAACTTGGTAGTAAGCTCCGTACTATAAAAACGACAACAAATTTTGGCTGCCAAACGCCTCAAAGTGCTACCTACGGCAATGGGACGAATGCCACCATCCTTCTTGTTAAGGGCACATAAATTGGCCCCATACAAAATATCTGTGATGCCACTGTCCACTTTGCCTGAGAGCATGCGGTTGACTAGAGCTGTTAGCTCCCTCAGAAGTGCATCACCAGCTTCCCCAGCGCTCGGACACAACAGATCCTTAAGGTGCTGTGGTGTCAGACCGTCAAGTCCACCAGCTGATCCAAAACGAAAGGAGTCAACAGCTGTGCGCACATCCTTGGCAGTAGTCTCAAGATTTTCTGTATCGTTGTTCGGAGGATCAGGGAAAGAGAGGTCAGCTGCGGATGGTGGGTGCTTACTCTCCAAGCCCGTCAAAGTTTCTACAGAATAAGGAGCCAGCACGTCGCTACTAAAAAGTAGTCTTGCCGCCCCACTGATCTCGCCTTCCCTTACTTTATTCCCTACAAGTTTTAATTTCTTGGCCTGAGAATAATCAGGGGCCGAAATGTGGATTGAATTTGAATTTAAAATGTTAAAATTGTTTGTACAATTTTCTTTGATTTGGACCGTCAAAGAAGTCAACGGCCTTTTCTTTACGTGTAGGATTCTATAAGGGAAGGTTAACATTTGTTCCCAAGCGCTAAAGGTATTTTTCCGGACTACTTGACCAATGCAGGAGGCTAAACATTGAGCCACAGAGGGCCTCGCACCTCGGGGGATTCTTTTTAAAACCGGAATAGAATTTTTCATGGTACTTAACCTTTGCCAAAAGGGAATTTTAATATTATTAGAAATTTCTTGTTGATTTAGAAAAAAATGGGATATCGTAGACGCGTTTGAAGATACATTTTGTACTTTATGGATTTTTCCAAAATTTACTTTCAATCCGCGTTCACCTTTAAAAATCGAGCTTGGGGATAATGTGGGCACCGTACAAGACCACTTGATGCACTTGCAAGCTCACCTGAATTTACATCCGCATTGCCACATCCATTATTTTTTGCTGCTTGCATTTATTTACACTTTTCACTATGAATACACTAAACCTAAACAGTAAACACAGAAAGCTTTAGAGTTTATATGGGTTCGACGCACTGTCACCAAGCGCAGCGCTGCCCCGGCGGCACCGAAGCGGTGGCGTCGTCGTCACGCCGAGGAGGTAGGCGGCAGGCTTCGCGGCACCCGCATCAGCACCTATAAGAAAAAAGTTGTTAGTATTCAGAAAAATAAAATAATATGTGGTCGATTTGAAATTAAAAGAAAATTTATTATTTCCGAGAAAAATTTGGACGTTGTCATTTGACATGACCATAGACTCCAATCTCAATTTGTATAAATAGAATTAGATTTGATTCTGCCGTATTAATTTCAATTTAATTAACTTGTTAATTAAGCCGAACAGTTCAAGTAAATTTGATATCATATAAACACATTCATTACCAAATTGATTGGAGACTTTATAAATATTATTATTGCCGCAATGCGTGTTGTTTGCGTGGTGACATCATAACAATAGGCCAGTATACTGAATAACTCATAACCTGTGATATTTTTTATTATTAGAAGTAGGTTGATATAATCTTTATAGGTAGATACCTAATAAAGAGAAGAAAACCTCGATATAAAACCTTATACCAACTCGTTTGGCCAGTGTGGTATTTGTAGGCTTAATTCCCCCCTTTTTGGGGGAGGCCTAGGCCCAGCAGTGGGCGCCAAATGGGCTAAGACAGTAATGATGATAATGAGATACCTTATAAGTTGTAGATTATCAATTGTACTTTCTTTGGTTGGTACTACAAAAAAAATTTTTGGACTCAGTTTTAAACAGAACCGACTGGAAGTGTTACTTTAAATAACAAACACATTTAAATTTATTTTTTTTTAAACGATGGTACTTTCACGTTGTATAAAAATAATTCAAAATTCAAAACAGTGTTACTCTTCGTAAAATAAAATAAAATATAAAATAAAATATGGTACTTTTACGGTGTATAAAAATAATTCAAAGTAACAGTGTTACTCTTCGTAAATATTTTCCTAGTGTCGATGTGGGGTACACTACATAAATACGAATAACTTTATTCCGTCAGTCACAAATACGAATTTCAAAATACCGATTTTCATAATTCCTACTGGTTCAAAATTCCGAATATAACTCCGATTGATTATTATTCCTATTTTTATAATTCCTAAATTTCAATGTTCCTAACATTTATAATTACTACTCTCAAAATACCGAGCTTCAATAGAACGAATAACAAAAAGTCCGACTTAATACGAATCTCAAAATACCGATTTTTATAATACAGATCAATTCCGGCGCTTCGCCGGCCGCTGCCGGGGCACGCTCGCTTCGCTCGCTCGACTCGCGCTCTGTTGTGGTCACAGTTCTAACCTAACCTAATCCACTTCTACCCATTCCAGATACCCAGACCAGACTGCGTGAAGTTGGTTCTGCAGCGATTTCTTTCTGTCACTAAATTCTGTAGAACAAACATGTTGACTTTTAGTTTATTCGAAGTATTGAAAATCGGAATGACGTGTTTCTCTTCGAACGTATGAAATCCGGAAAACTAACAAATCGATGACTTACGATAAAATAAGTTTCGTGTTTTTTAATAATAGACATTACAATTCTTAGGTATTATGAAATTCGGACTTCTGAAAATCGGAACATCGAAATTCGGAACAAAGTTTTTCGGAGTATTTGGGTGTTCCCGTCGATGTGGTGTCGCACATTGGGCTAGTAAAATGTGTCTTGATCAGTTGGCAGAAAATTCTACCGAAATAGTCGCTAATTCAAGTTCAACTCAAGACTATTGTTTTAATAAAATTCATATTGTAAAATTATTTACAAAAAAAGTTGCCAAAACTCCACTGTATAGAAAAATATAGGTCGACTTTATTAATTAATTTTCTGTGCAGTGGGGGGAGCAAAATATAAGTACCATATGTATAAAAGATTTACCTGGCAATTTCAATGGAAAAATGTGCTCTCATAATTTATTTCTACCTATCATTTCGGAGAAACACGCAGGGGTTGGAGAGAGAAATATTTATTTTTTCAACTATAACACATGGTACTACACTATACCTATTAAAGTTGAAAACCAAAACATTTCATACTTGGTCTTAACTTTCACACATACAACTGTTACGAAACTCCATCGAAATAGTATTTTGATATTTAAAGTAAAGATTCAACATCGGTACAATGTTGTACAACACAGCCTTCCGCATTGCCACTTGCCTTCGGCTGGGTACACCTTGTGTATCTTCGCATCATTGCACCTGTGGAGTAGCCGTCGATAATCTGGGACACCATGGCCTTTCTTGTAGTAGAAGCGCAGGTCGTATACCTCCACTGAGAAAAAAATAATGTATGGACATACGTAATTCCGTACTCCGCGTACGTAATTACTGTATAAACTGGTATAGACGTAAAGCTGGAGCTCGCAACATTACTCATAATGTTCGCGCTGTAACGATCTTTATACATGACTGATTCAATACAATACACACGCACACATGCAAAACATGTACATTATAAAGGAGTCTCAGTACTTACACAATGTGTATGATAAAGATGTTACATACGTAAATACTGTGCTCACATCATGCTTCAATGTTCTGTACACACTACAATGATGAAATTGTATAAAACGGGAAACACTAGAACACATTGTAACGATCTGTGTTACAATGTGATAATGATGTATCATCCGTATGTAAGGACCTGGTATACGTATGAAAGGATGTGGGATGCGTGTGTAAGGATTTGTGTTACGTATGATAGTGATGTATCATCCGTATGTAATGACCTGGTATACGTATGTAAGGATGTGGGATGCGTGTGTAAGGATCTGTGTTAAGTATGATAATGATGAATCATCCGTAAGTAATGACCTGGTATACGTATGTAAGGCTGTGGGATGCGTGAATAAGGATCTGTGTTACGTTTGATAATGATGAATCATCCGTATGTAATGACCTGGTATACGTATGTAAGGATGTGGGATGCGTGTGTAAGGATCTGTGTTACGTATGATAATGATGTATCATCCGTATGTAATGACCTGGCATATGTATGTAAGGATGTGGGATGCGTGTGTAAGGATCTGTGTTACGTATGATAATGATGTATCATCCGTATGTAATGACCTGGTATACGTATGTAAGGATGTGGGATGCGTGTGTAAGGATCTGTGTTAAGTATGATAATGATGAATCATCCGTATGTAATGACCTGGTAAACGTATGTAAGGATGTGGGATGCGTGTATAAGGATCTGTGTTACGTATGATAATGATGTATCATCCGTATGTAATGACCTGGTATACGTATGTAAGGATGTGGGATGCGTGTGTAAGGATCTGTGTTAAGTATGATAATGATGAATCATCCGTATGTAATGACCTGGTATACGTATGTAAGGATGTGGGATGCGTGTATAAGGATCTGTGTTATGTATGATAATGATGAATCATCCGTATGTAATGATCTGGTATACGTATTTAAGGATGTGGGATGCGTGTGTAAGGATCTGTGTTATGTATGATAATGATGTATCATCCGTATATAATGGCCTGGTATCTGTACTGTATGGATGTGGAATGCGTATGTAAGGATTTGTGTTACGTATGATAATGATGTATCATACGTATGTAATGACCTGGCATACGTATGTAAGGATGTGGGATGCGTGTGTAAGGATCTGGAGTACGTAACACAAAGATGTAGTATCCGTATGTAACAGCGTGGTATTCGTACCGTGTAGATGTGGGATACGTGTGTTACGTATGTATTGATCCGGTATAAGTACGTATCCCACATCCATACGGTACGAATACCAGGCTGTTACATACAATTCTACATCATTATGATATAAGTACAATCCATGATCAATACAGCACATAATTATATTTTACAAATAAAAAAATTTATTAAATTAACTATTAAAAAGATTTGACATAAATGTGTTGTTAAATTAATAGGTAACTTGTTCTTGGTTTGCATGTTCCAACAACGAACAAGTTAACTATTAAATTAAATAAAGCCTTTATGTTAAATCTAATAAAATAGTTAGTTGAACTATTGAATTTTAAGTAATAATTGCTTAAACTATCGATCAAAAAACACACACTCAGTCTGTTTTTCCAATTTGTATTTGAAACCACACCACATAGAATTATTGAAATGAACTATATGAATTATATTATAATTAAAATCCTAGCATCACATAATATTGTCTTTATTAATCTAACGTCCATCGAACAGTTAGGTAACAAGTTAAATCTTGCATCACAGTGAATGTGTTTGGCACTGGAGCAACAAGATTATCATATAAGTATTTTATTTGTCATCCTCTTAACTTCGTACGCAAAATAATGTTCGTTAAAATATACAGTTTCTAAAGACAAGCAATCAAAAAATATGTCGTCATTTTCCGTAATAAACACATCTTGTATTTGAGCAAAAGTAGGCAAAGTAAGTTCACCCAGGTTTATAGTGACAACAGAACACGGCTTAAACATTATTCCTTTTACTTTAATCCAAGAAAGTGAATACATTGCTAAGTACTGTGACAGTACGTCTTGATATTTTAATTTGAAATCATTTAGTTTGGAATTTGACAGTCTTTTCTTCAAACCAGTCTCAATGAATTGTAATGGTTTATCTTTAAGAAACATGTCACTAAGCATTAATTGATTCTTTATTGCTATAGTTTTACAAATATTTACTCGACTTGAAGATGATTTTGCAATAAATTTTGACATCCTATGTTTAGCCTCAAATCTCATTGTCCAAATTTGTGTGAGCGGGCCATATTTCTCAAACATTTTGGGATAATGGGTAAGAAAGTGAAATTTTGGTGTTAGATTAGATTTTGTCACATTTATGTACATCTCATTTAGTTCAGAAACTAAATATTTTAATTGTTCACTGGTTTCATTGTAAACATGGTGAGTCAGGAGTTTGTCTAACAAACGACGCAAAGCTATGTACAAAGCCCAAGAATTGTACACGTCTGATTCTGGCACAAAATAACCCACAATTAGACCATAATAACGAACTAATGTTAACATTTCTGCAGCTGAAGTCTTTATTTTAATCGCTGAGCCCTCAAGCATTACTGAATTACTAGGTTTAGAGCTCATATCTGGTCCATAATCAAACGAACGTAATTTGATTTGCAAGTTTTGAAGAGAAATAAGTTTATGTGTTTGAACGACAGTTTTCATTAAGTCATTACATATCTGCAACATCCCTCCAAATAATCGTGTAATACAACTACTGCAACATTTTCGAATAAATTAAAACCTTCTAGTCCTAGCCATACACATTTTTCTTTAACGCCTGTTAAGCTAAGGTTGTTAACTAACAATTGAGATTCATAAGTTTCCGACTTTCTAAGCAATTGATCTTCCTCAAAGCATAAACTCTTTATTTGTTCTTTGTATGCGTTACAAATTCTACAGGGGTGGTTTGCAACAAAACTTTCGACAAAACCTAACATACTGTTCAAACCCAGGTTGTCACCACTGATTGCCAAAACATTAAATTTTATAATACCCACAAAATTTTCATAATTTATTTCAATGCCCGAAGTACGTAAACTATTAAGTTGTTCAATGACTGAATTTTTTTTCTAGTATATATTAATGATCTCCCTCACCTCATAAGAGACGACCACGAGGTAGTTTTGTTTGCTGATGACACTTCTTTAATATTTAAAGTTAAACGTGGACAGCGCGAACTTGACGATGTAAACATTGCCCTCTCTAGGATAGTCCACTGGTTTTGTGCTAATAATTTATTATTAAATGAAAATAAAACTAAATGTGTAAGATTCACCTTACCTAATGTAAGACTTGTTAAAACCAGTGTTAAGGTTAGGGATGATATAATAGAATTGGTCGATGACACTGTCTTTCTGGGCATAACGTTAGACTCCAAATTGCAATGGGGGCCTCATATCGGGAAAATTTCGGCCAGGCTTAGTTCAGCAGCCTATGCTGTCAAAAAGATCCGACAACTTACAGACATTAAAACGGCGCGTCTTGTCTACTTCAGCTACTTCCACAGTATCATGACATATGGCATACTACTGTGGGGTAACGCTGCCGATATTGAATGCATCTTTGTGTTGCAGAAGAGGGCTATCCGGACTATCTATCGAATGGGGTCTCGGGAGTCATTAAGAGATAAGTTTAAGCATATTAACATCCTTACAGTGTATTCACAGTATATTTATGAAATTTTATTGTATACCCACAAGAACAAAAGTAAATTTGTGAAAAATAGTGATAATCATAATCTAAACTTAAGAAATAAGGATAAACTGGCTGTTCCTAAATTTAGGCTTCATAAAGTGAGTAATTCTTTTGCGGGGAACTTTATTCGAATGTACAATACATTGCCAACCGAAATAGCAAATTTATCTGTCAATAAATTTAAAAAACTAATAAAAAGTAAATTGTGCCATAAAGCTTATTATAGTATTAATGATTTCTTAGATGACAAGGCGGCCTGGTTGTAACAACGTAACGAATTGCTCCTTTCTAAATAACTCTGTATTAGATTTAAGATGAAATATTTTGAAAAAAGCCGAGCTGAGTTTCTTGAGGGCTCTTCTCAGTCTCGTTGCATTTTGGAACCCTCGGTAGAGTCACACCAACTTCTGACGAATCTAAATAATTTTCTGAAAATTTCAAAGATAAAAAAAAAAAAAAAAAAAAAAAAAAAAAAAAAAAAAAAAAGACTTTCTGAAAAATAACTCTATTCCCGAAATGTACCCTATCAGAAGAATGAAACAAGGCTATTACAAATATACTTTGCAAAAGAGACGCGTAATGTGGCGGCAGACATGGTAGTGATATATACACAGCTCCTAGTTTATGGATCCCAGCATGGCTTCCTAATGGGTTCCCTACTTCAAAATCATCAAAGTGTACAACTAAGGGCATTGTTAGAACATTATCAACTTCCATTATTAAATCGCTTTGCCAGACTGAACCTTGAGTTATATTTGTGACAGGATATGATTTGTTCTTTAAACTTTGTATATAGCAAAGTGCGTCATTTAAAACATTTTTGATAGAAAAAAACTTACGGAGTGTAAAACTTATTGGTAATATTTGCATAGTACAGGAAATGGGAACAAGAGATAAAATTCCAGATTGTGTCCTTTTGCAATCAAGACGTTCGCCAATTGTTACTTCTAAAGCATCAGTATAACTACCTACATTTTTGAAATATTTTAATCGCACGTGTTCTGTGCGAAAGTTATTTAAAGCTGTATCATGCATAGTTAACAATTGCTGAACGGTGTCATGGATGTGACATGTTGTTTCGTCGACTGTTATTATAAATAAATATTTTTGGACATTCTCACACAACGTCATCTAGCCCAAATTAAGCTAATATAAGCTTGTGTTATGGGATCTAGACGACTGATAAACATACTTATATATTTCTAAATACATACATATTATACATAGAAAATACCCAAACTCCGAAACAAACATTTGTGGATCACACAAATAATTCGAATCGACCCGGAATCGAACCTGGGACCTCAGGGGCGGCAGTCGCATACTCATACCACTGAGTCACCGAGGCAGTCATATTATGGATTGAAGTAGTTGCAGTAAAGCGTATTTCGAACTTGACATGTAACTATTCAGAAAGGTAATTACAGACTGTACAATACTGCGTGGTAGTTTAGGGTCAGCATACAAAGAAGACACAAAATTAGACATTTGGCTCGTAATAATATTTTGACTGCTTTCATCAACGTATTTATAGTTTGGGGCTGTATTACTTCAGCATTATCAGAATTTACTGGTGGAATCGAAGGCTCTGCATTTGTTAATTGAGAACAGTTAGTTGTAGATTGCATTGATAGGGACGAATGACATTTTAGTAAATGTTTTTTAAATGAAAATGCTGAACAATAATAGCGATAACATCCTTCTTCACCGCAAATGAATTCTGTTGTTGCTCTTGAAGTTTTACAATACACCCTAATATGTGTTATGAGTTGCTTATTTGAATCCTTTTTAATTTTGCAATAATGGCAAGTATACATTTTAAATTACAGTAACTGTAGATCATTCAACAAGGTATTAGTGGCCTGATTTGGTCGGTCGAAATGAGTTTCAATTTTATAAAAGCCAACCTGAATTACGAGCCAAATGTTCGCACACTCTTCAGGATAACAAGCACCAGTGGCCTGAAAAATTTGAAATGCTGAATCTACAGCTGTGATCAAATCCGGAAACTGGTAATGAGTATTATTGACAATGACATAAGCCGACTGTACGTGAGAAAGAGATTCACCAACAAATATTATAAATGGTTGCAAAGATTTTCCAAGCCGCTGAAATTTTTCTTTTCTTGATTCAATCAATGAGGTAACATCAGCCGCCGATGCCGCCTGGGTAATGAACCCGTCACGGAATTCACTGCGGGAAGGTTTCCAGTGCTGTTTTCCTTTTTTGCGGGATTGAGATGAGCCAATCACGTAAGCTAGAAGAATCAACGCCACATTTGTTAGGGTGGCAGCGTCACAATCTGAAAGAAAATTTGTTGTTTATAATATAAATTTAAAATTCATATACTTATATTTTAAAATTTTTGATCAAATGGCATTTCAATAACTAAAGTATATAACTGAAAATCATACCTTTTGAAAGTGTTATATAATTTTGTATAGATGCTTTGACATCTCTGTCTCGTGTGGTATTTTGCTTGTTAATAGCCAGTTCAATAATTTTTTCACGTTTAATTAGAAAAGAAAACAAAAAGTTTTCTGTTTTGTCCGGGTAAAGATGCCTAAAATCTTGTAGCAACTGAAAAAAAAATTTGTTTATCACATAATTCGCATTATAACAACCGACACCACCTTTCTTTTTCTTAATAAAATTATGGTGGTACTTACCAAAGTATAACCTTTTGGTTG
This sequence comes from Nudaria mundana, assembly GCA_963556515.1. NCBI lineage: Eukaryota > Metazoa > Arthropoda > Insecta > Lepidoptera > Erebidae > Nudaria > Nudaria mundana. The sequence goes on along the minus strand of OY748302.1, from coordinate 13,174,955 downwards.
CTTGAGTGCCGGAAATTCTTCAAAATATTCAGCAATATTTCCCTGACCTTGACTTATAGGGCCCAAACGTAATTTAGCTGTGGCATCCCAATACTTTTCTACCATTGCCCAAGGATCTATGCTATTCTTCAACCAAGTCAGTTTTTCCTTACCAGTATCATCGCCTGTTGAGTGATCTAAAATACAAAACATATTATTAAAAACTAATAAAAAAAATAATTAGGGAAGTAGGCTATAATATAAATAAAATAATTGTAGTATAATTGTAGTAATAAAAAGTTAGATTGGGTTTATACTCACCTGATTCAGAGACAGTTGATGTTGATGCTGAAGCAGTACATTTACAGTATTTGAACTACTACGAGATCGACTTGTTCCAGGTAATTCTCCTCGTAATCTTAGTTTTCGACGTCGACTTATGTATGTTTCATATAATTTCCCCGATGCATTCTTTTTAGAGGTTGACTCATAGGGCGAAAAATATATTATAGCACTTTCATTTGGAAACAACTTCTGTATGTTTATTGCTAGCTGGCTAAATTCTTGTGATGAAATAGCTCGACTAGGATTATTTTCTAACATGTGGCAAATTATTAGTTGACTGAGACGCTTTCGGTGGCTTTCTCTTAGATTTCCTTCAGTGTTTGTTAGTGTTCCTATTTCTGGGTGGTTTAAAAAAAACTTTGGGGTGTTAACCATAATGATTTTCCAAGGTCATCCTCAACGAAACCCGCACCTCCCCCAATAGGTCGACAGAAATCGTGAAAATTTTACAAGTCCCTGCCCTATACAAAAATCAGACGGGAATTCGGCTATGTCCGGGACCCTCTTTGCGATACTAGGTGAAGTCGTGAAAATTTTACAAATTTTACAAATTTTTCATACAAAAATCATTCGAAATTTTTCTAAGTCCCGAACCCTTCTTCCGACACTAGGTGAAATCGTGAAAATTTTACAAGTCTCCGCTCCATACAAAAATCGGTCGAAATTTTTCTAAGTCCCGTGAAGTCGTGAAAATTTTACAAGTCACTGCTCCATACAAAAATCTGTCGAAATTTTTCTAAGTCCGGGACCCTCTTTGCGACACCCTAACCAAAAATAGTGTCCAAAAGCAGCATATAAATACAAATACTCTATATACCTACATTATACTACGTACAAATTCTATGTGGTGTGGTTGATTCGCTGTTTGCTAGTAGGTTTGTGTGTTTGTTTTCTACATAAGTACTTTATACAAATTTATTGTCTTACTGCCAATATTTGTTCCACCTGCAAAATAAAACACAACTTAATAATTGATTACAATACACAGGTTCTTCAATTAATTTAGGTGTGAACTGTTACATATACAAACAAAATACCATTATCTACTATTATTACAAAATTAAGTATTTCATTCAGCGAAGCAAGAGTAGAATTTCCTGTGCCAAATCACCCTATATCACTATCCAGCCCATAAACAATAACATTGATCTATAACTCAATTAAAAAGAACAAACACTTGTGTTTATAAAATAAGACCAAACAAGAATAATATTAGTGACATGTGGTCAGGAAGTCAAAAATTAATATTAGTTTATTTATTTATTTTTATTTATTTATTTAAACTTTTTGCACAAACACGTACAATGGCGGACTTAATGCCTTTAGGCATTTTCTACCAGTCAACCTTGAGGTGATACAGAAATAATGCTCAGGTAGGTGCTCATTCTTATTAGGAGAGTGAGATGGTACAAATAAATACAACACTAAATACACATATAGGTATATAAATTACATATAATAAATACTTAATATATAAATACATACTATAAGTAATAAAATATATATTTCTATTTGTATAAACTACAAAGTATAAGTAAGTCGGTTTGTCTGTGCGTTGATGTAAATCTGGCAGACAGATAGAAATACATAATAACACCTATTGCAGCTGTTTGGTAGACAGGGCCTTGCCGAAATATAACTACAAACTATCTGTAAAAACCACAGTCTAGACAATAGGAATATAATACATAAGTGTCAAGTCATCATCACAACACGTGGAACCATTCAGGGTTGGAATGGAAATCTACTCACCGAATCAGTCAACAGTTGCTGCTGTATTTTCCATTCTTTAAAAACTTTTTTGAATCGCAATTCATGTGTTCTACTCTTTTTTTTTTGTTTTTTTTTAATTCCGCGGCCCAAGGCCGCGGCCGCTCTAACGTCCGTTGCCGGGCGTCTCTGGTTACTAGCAGAGGGTATGTCCAGTGGCGCCCGGCGGACTTTGACTACCTCTGTGGTCTCTGCGGGTGTTTGGTCGGGACGAGAATCCCGCGTCATTGGGGTCGGGTTTTATCCCGCGTCAGTGAGTGAATCTGGTTGCGTGCTATGGGGAAAAGGCCCCGCAGCACGCAACCCTTCTAGCCTGCTTCTGTAAGGACGGTGGGTGGCGATCCCGCCGTCCTCAGGCCCCGATCATGGAGGACGATAGTCTTGGGCGTAGTCGCGTAGTCTGGGGCGGCCTGGCCGCCGACTACGGAACTCGGTGGGGAGGGTACGCTCCCTCTCCCTCCCGGCCGCCTCCTTCGCGAGCATGACTTGCTCGCAGAAGGACACGGCCGCGTTCCACCTACTCCCGCTGGATACCATGGCTTGAAGCATGGTCCCCCGCGAGAGGGTATCCACGCCCAGACCCACTACGAGGTCCCGGCGCTGACTCGCCCACGCTGAGCACTCCACCAACGTGTGGAGTGCGGTGTCATCGTCGGAAACCTCGCAGTGTTGACACCGGGGTGTGACCTCACGATGCATGCGAAACAGATAGCTACCGAAGCATCCATGCCCGGCAACGATCTGCGCCGCACGGTACGTGAGGTCACCATGCTGCCTCTGCAGCCAATCATCCATGATCGGTCTCACCGCCGCGATGATGGTGGCACCCCCCTTGGGTTGCTCAAGTCGCACCCTCCATGACTCCATGAGATCCTGGCGGAGTTGGGACCGCTGGTCCTCGATTTCTCGAGACGCAGGCCTGTGGTCCCGCTCCAGCGCCTCCTTGCGCCATTGGAACAATGACGCAAGGGCTCTCGCTTCCAGGTCCCATGGAGGGGTCCCGGCTAGGAGACATGCAACCTCTCCGGAGATCGTGCGGTACCCCCGTATGGTTCTGACGGCCAAGGTTCTAAGTGGTCTGTTTAACAGAGTCACGTTCCCCTTGACCGCCAACCTATCCGCCCATACGGGAGCCCCGTATAGGGCCATACTCCGCACGATCCCCAGGTACAGTCTCCTGCAGGAGGCGTTGGGTCCCTTTAGGTTGGGCATCAGTCGCGAAAGCGCGACCGATGCCTGCGTCACCTTGGGGACCAAACTTCGGAAATGTGGTCCGAAGTTCCATCGGCTATCAAGTACGATCCCTAGGTACTTCATCGAGGGCTTGATGCCGATGCTAACGCCTCCCACATTTATGCTGTAACCTTCGGGTGGACCGTTCCGAGGTCTATGAAAACACAGAACCTCGGACTTGTGCAAGGCCACCTCCAGTCCCAGCTGCCGTATCCGACCCACGACTCGAGCAACACCCGTCGTGACCTTGAGTGCTGCCTCCTGGTACGTTGCACCCCGCACCGTGACGAGGGTATCGTCGGCGTAGCACGTTACGCCGACACCCCTAGGCAACGCACCCCGCAGCACCCAGTCGTAGCCGATGTTCCACAGAAGCGGCCCCAGGACCGACCCCTGCGGAACACCGCACGACACATCTCGCCGAGCTGGCCCGAGCCAGCTGGGGAAAGCTATGGCCCTCTCCGAGAGATAGGCCCCGACAATACGACGGAGGTAGAGAGGCGTTTCGTGATACACGAGCGCCTCCCTAACGCAGCTCCATGGCAAGGTGTTGAACGCGTTGGCGATGTCAAGAGACACCGCCACCACCATCTTGCCCTGCGAGACTGCTTCCTCCGTCAGGCTCTTCACGCGCATGATCGCGCTCACGGTGGAGCGTCCCCGACGGAAACCGAACTGGTTATCCGCCAGGTCTGGCCCCACACTCGTGAGATACTCGACGAGGCGCTCCGCGATAATTCGCTCAAAGAGCTTACACACCTCGTCGAGCAACACGATCGGCCGGTATCCGGACGGTGAGTCCACCGGCCGCCCCGCCTTACGGATCAGGACCAGTTTCCCCGTCCTCCACACCTTGGGAAACTGGCCCCTTTCGAGGCATGCGCTAAAGAGCCCCATCAGTCGAGGCCCGAGTTCTTCGAGGGCCAGGACCCATGCACGGCCAGGAATGCCGTCGGGTCCGGGGGCAGTGATTTTCCGGCGTTTAAGCCGGAGTACTGCCGCACCTAGCTCCCCCACCCTGACTTCGGGTACGTCGTCTTCGCTGGTGCTATCCGCGTCGGGCAGAGCCGGAGCCATGCGCGGAGGGACGTGCTCCTCCGCGCTCGTCGGAAACAGGGAGCCCATGACCCGCTCCAGCTGCTGCGGCTGGAGACTCTGGGTCAGTGGGGGCGCCCTAGGTCGGAGTTTCTCCCTGACCTGTAGGTACGGGCGCCCCCATAGGTTCTGCTGCAGGGTCTCCAGGAGTTCCTCGCGGGCCGCCGTCTTGGCCCGCTTTATCGTCTCCTGGAGATTACCTTTAGCCGCCCTGTATGCCTGAAAAAGCTCCGCCTCTCGGGCTGCCGCGTCGTCTGGGCGGCGACGCCTCCGGCGAAACCTGGTGTACCGGCGGCGGGCGGAGATGCATGCTGCGTGCAGCTCTGCAATCTCCGGCGACCACCAGTACACCTGCTTCCTGGCCGGTCTGGGTGTAACCCTAGGCATCGCCGCATCACAGATTTGCGACATGGCTCTCCTGAACCACTCCGCCTCGGCATCTACATCGGCAGGCCGGTCCGGCGCCGGAATCCAGGCCTGCACGATGGATGCCTCCAGGAGATCCTCCCGATCCAGATGGTGAAGTGCCCAACGCGGATCCGGGGGATTTTTGCCACCGGCTGTGGGAGGTCAGGTGGGGGGACGACATCGAACCGGATGTACCGATGATCCGAGTGCGTCTCCTCACCCTCCTCCACGCGCCAGCCTGTAATACGGCGGGCGAGGTCAGGGGATGTGAACGTTACGTCCACGATCGATTCCCCCCCCCCGCCGCCAATAGGTGGCGACATTCCCCCGGTTGAGGACCTCCAGACCACGTGTTTTGGTCCAGTCCTCAAGAAGCCTCCCCTTGTCCCTGGTTTCCCGGGAGCCCCACGCCTCACTCCAGGCGTTGAAGTCTCCCAGGAGCAGGACAGGGCGAGGACAGCACGCAGCAAAGACGACGTCGAGCTCAGTGAGCCATAGCTCAAACTGAGACTCGTCAATGTTCGGCGAGATGTAGGTGGCCACGACTGCCAACCCATCATAGTCCGCCGCAACACACCCGCGGCCCCTTGCAATGATCGCAAGGCGCGAGTTGTCTGCGGCGGACCCCCCAAAGATACAACAGGCTGAGCCGTCCTCGTCCACCGGACTTCCCGGGTGGACGTAGTACAGCTCGGCGACCACGGCCAAGTTTATGGACCACTGCAGGATGCTCTGGTACAGAAGATCCTGAGCAGCACGGCAGTGGTTCAAATTCACTTGCAGGATACGGATACGGGCGTCAGACATTAATTGACGTCCATAACCGCATCCCGCCGCGAAACAACTGGCCGCGCAAGGGCGGCACCCCCACCGCTCTCAGCGGACGGACGAGGTTTTGGCCTCGAGGCGGCGCAGGCCTCGAGGCCGCCTCGCATCTAAAGCAGCGAGGCGGGGCGTCACAGGCACTTGCCTTGTGACCGGGCCGGCTGCAGCGGAAGCACCGATCGCCCACGGTGACTTCCGCTGTACACTGCACTCCGACGTGCCCCACCAACATGCACCGGAAACATCTGGTTTCCCGGGCACGAAGGAGGTGCACCTGCGCCTTTAGGAAGCCCCCTACGAGGAGGCTTCGTCCGTCCGCCACTTTCAGTGCCGCCGCGACGGGGCACTGGACGACTGTCATCCCGTGACCAGTGGAGCCGAAGGAGATATCTCCAGCCTTCACCTGGTCACGGGGGCAGCCGCCCGCCTCCACGACGGCGGAGACAACTTCCTCCGTCGTGGCCGCGTCATCCAGACCCGTGATGCGCAATGCGGCGCATTTGGTGGGTCTGGTGACGCGGACGGCTTCTTCGTCCAGCGCGACCCTAAGCTGAGCCGCTAGGGCGTCAGCTTTAGGGCCACTGGAGGCGCCGGAGACCTCGAGAAGGCGAGCCCCGGTGCGTGTCGTCTTGCACCGGAGCCCCCCTTGTATGTCGAGGGCCGAGAGGTTGACTGAGGACTTCACGGTTCTCAGTACGTCGGCGTACCCCACCCCTTTCTCCACACCTACCGTCGTCACCGTCAGGACGACGGCGGTGGAGCGAGGAGGGCGAGGCCTCTTCGGCGCCTTCGCCGCGGCGGCTTTGGCCGCTTTCTTGGCAGCCTTCGTCTTCCTCTTCTTGGCTCCCACTACTTCCCATCCCTCCCGTCTGGAAGGATGTAAGGAAGCAACGGGAGCGACGTTAGAGGAAGACGAGGCGGCAGGGGTGCCACTCTTCTTACCGCGCCCCTTGGCCTTCCGCGCCTGGGCCGCGGTCTCGGCCGGCATCCAGCTCACCGAAGCGGACGGGGGCGGAGTGGGGCGACGGACAGCGGGTGTGCCGCTTGGACCCGGAGCGGGAGCACCGCCAACAGCCGCCGCGTATGAAAACGCGGGACGCGCTAGCGGAGGGCGTTACGCCCGGTCCTCCAGGACCGCGAGGCGCCTCTCGATCGCCGTCAGTACCTGCACCGTAGTCGGTACAGGCTTCGGCGGCGAGCCGGGCGCCATGGTGGGCGCGGTCCTAGGCGCCGTCTTCGGCGCTGGTCCAGCCGTCAGAGGAGGAGGCGGCATGGGACCTGGAGGTGCCTTGACCGCTTTGGTCAACTCAGCGACCTCCCGACGGAGATCTTCCATCTCCTTTCGGGAGGCAGTGAGCTCCACCTCCAGGCTCGCAACCTGCTTGCGGAGCTTCGCCTCCTCCTTTGTGACGCTCCGCTCGAGGAGCTTGTCGAGGGAGGATTGGGCTTCATCCACCAGTGAAGCCACAATCTTCTTCCTCCCCGACATGTTTTTACTCCCCCGCATGGCCGCGTTCATGCGGGAGAGAATACTCATTATCTCCCGCGCGGGCGGCATACCGATATCCCTGCGACTGCGCAGGGACGGCACAGATGACGGGGGTGGTGTTGGCGGGCGCATACGGTAGGCGCCGAGACGCGTGCGCACCGTCTTTACCGGCACCTCCTCCTCCGAATCGCTGGAGAGGAGGGACCCCCATCCAGAGCAACTAGTGCTCCGGTCGCGCGGCGGTCCCTCCTTCTCGAGGGTCCTCTTCTGCGAAGCAGAACGGCCCTTACCCTTCACACTACTGGGAGCTGACCCACCGTCAGTCCCAGCAGCAACATTTCCTTGGGGCGTCGACGTCGCGCTGCAACTAGGCGGCGCGACGCGAGCCCCCAAATCAAGAGGCATCGAATTCCGTGTTTCATGCGGTAGGTCGTCGGCTGAGACTGCCCGGGAAAGGGCAGTGTCAGTACCGGGGGTCTCGTCAGGCATATCCATGATAGCACAATTAATCGCAATGTTGGCCACACAAGTCTCGATATAGACGTTCGGTCACCCAACTTGCCACTGCGTTACCGTGGTCAAGTTGGGGCGGACGGCGAGGACGTAGTCGAATCTCTTGGGGCCCCGCCCCATGTGTCCTACTCTTGGAATTAATTGTTTGATGCCTTCTTCGTCCAATAATGTTAGAGAATTGTCATCAATTAAATTATCTGAAAAAAAAAAACAATTACCTACCATGAAAACTTGTTCATTATGAATTACATGTATAATGCACGTCACTACACGTGTGAAGAGAACATGTCGTTAATTTTGATTGTTATAAAATATAAATTATTATAATTTATTTCACACAAACAGATTACAGCGTAAATTGTTTGAATTAAACATATACATAATTTACATATTTTAAGCACAGGCTTCCAAAAAGTAGGTACTTATAACAAAATGAACAGAAGTCAATTGGCGGCCATTTTATACGGGTACCTAATAATTAATTACTCAAATAGACAGTAAATTACACATAAATACTTCAGTGCCAAATTATGGCACTTCAATATTTATATATAAAAAGTAAAGTTGTAAAATGCTGCTAGTAGGTAATCTCAGGAGTTCGATTTTTGCTGAGCGCATGGCTGGTGGCTTTTTAGGTTACCTCTGGCACTCCGCAAAAATCGGGCTCCCAGATACTCACATACCGAACAACGTTTCTTGTCTTGCACCTGGAGCTAGTTCTTCTGTGCGGGACTATCAACTAATCAAGCATTACCTTGACATTGGCGAATCATCGATCAATATCGATGGAGCCACGTTTTTAAAAGAAGAAGAAGAAGGTAATCTCAACATCTATGTAATAAATTGGACTCACCATTAAATATTTCTTCGTATTCTGATAGTAATTCACATTCACTTAAAAGGTTTCTAATAATTATTGACATTTTACTTACTTTTAACTAAAACTTATTACACGAAGCAGTGTCTACTAGCAAACAGCGAATGAGATAGACCCGTCCGTCCCATTGCATTGGACGAGACGGCGCCATAGAGCGTACATCATTTCGATCGATGATTATCGATATCGACGGTGGAAAGGAGAAACGAATGAAACGCCATTTGGCGAATTTGTTCAGCAGAGCTGTTTAAAGTTTAAATTTTAACAAAAATGATCATAACTCCTTTGTTTATTAATGGATTTTTTTCAAATTATCAGTAAAAAACGTATGTGTGTATGTAATTTAAATCATTAAGAATATCAAATACCTAACTTATGTCTACCTAATTAGGTAGGTACATTTTCAGTAGGTAGGATATTCATTTGATTTACAAATAGTTTAATAATTATAATTAGGTACTACTATATTATACTTACCTTTTTATTTAATTGTAAGCTAGCTACATAACATTGATTAGTCGATTTGTCAGAACAATGACGTATTTGGCAAATGTGTCATATAATCCAGCGATCTACTGCAGTTTTTTTTTACAACATTTGACAGACAATTGTGTCATTACACAATTGTCTATTGCGTTATTGTTCTACCAATAAAATTAAAATAATGTGTCATAACATACATTTACGTCGTTCTATATCCAGGCACGTTGTTCACTTCGCGGGGCGCCCCGCACGATTGACAAATAAGTCGATGTTTCCGCGTTACCTTACGAAAAAAAGGCCAAAACCATAACGACAGTGACTCTCTCTGTCGGAAACTAATGATGGAACAATAATTCTGTCGTTTTTACCATAGATAAAACATTCAAAACATGAAGTTATGGCATCAAAAACTCATTTTCGACTTTTTGGTAATTATGTCAATATTCTTCTGGATGAGCGATATGTGGTCTGAAATATTGCTAATATGCAGATATCGAAAACTAAAAATCAATATTGGACAACACTATTCAATTTTAGCAGAAAGAAACTTCTAGAATTTTAGAGAGCATTGCACAATGGTGTTTAGTCTAAATAAAATGTGATAAGGTACATTAAGGTACATTACAATGTACGGTAGTCCTTATATTAGAAAATACAATGTTTGCAGTCAATTAAAATGTGTCTGCTACATTAGTCGATTGCTTTGCTTTACACTTGTCATCTATAGGTACATAGGTATATAATTACTTGTCCCGACTGACTGATTCATCAACGCAGAGCCTAAACAGCTGGACCTACAAACTTTAAATTTTGGCAGTACCTAGATGCTTTTTATGGTGTAGGGATCCACTAAGAAAGGATTTTTGAAATTTTCTCTGCTGAAGTGCCAAATTAAGGGATTAACGTTTGTATGGAAGTCCGTCATTTTTAAAGTTAGAAGCTCGATATTTTTACACCTGCTTGTGATTACAAATGACTGAATAATCAATTAATCAAATCAACGTTTTTTAAAATATTTCCCATAGAGGGTGAAATAGGGGTTGTAAGTTTATTTGGGAAGTTCGACATTTTTGAAAATAAAGGCATGAAAATTCATATACCTACCTACTACTGGTTAGAAATAAATGAATACCTACGTGTATCAGCATTTTCCAAAATGTACTACTAAGGGGTAAAATAGGCGATGAACGGTTATATGGAAAGTTGTCATTTTCGAAGTAAGAAGCATGAAATTTCATATAAGTAGCTGCTTCTGGTTACAAATAAATGTACATGCGTATAAGCATTTTTAAATATTTTGCTACTAAGGGGGTAAAATAAGGGATGAACGGGTGTATAAAAGTCCGTCATTTCCAAATTAAGTAACACGAAATTCAAAGCTTTCAAAGCTTCCAAAAGTTATCTTATATAGAAAGCAATGGTAAATATGATGTTCAAACTTTTCAATTCATAGCATTATTTCGCTAAAATAAACATAGACTCCCTGAGACAGTCTTGAGAATGCCTCGTGTAGAGGTGAAACATATGTCGACGTTTTAATGTCTTCTATTTTAGCGAAATAATGCTATGAATTGAAAAGTTTGAACATCATATTTACCATTGATTTGTCATGGACTTTCGCCAGGTAACGCCTGATTCTATCCAATATTTTATCTTATATAATTATTATTTACCATTGGACCCAGAAGGTGGTGCTGCAATCGGGTTATAGGTATTTTTTACGAATTTATTCCCGTGCGAAGCCGGGTCCCGGGCCGCTAGTCATAGATAAAGATTTATATTCATTGTAATGTTTTGATGTCTTTTCAATGACCAATGAACATTCTAAGGGCGTATCATCCTTCTGTTGCCCCTGTGGAGTCTTTATAATGTACCTCGTAACTTATACTGTTATCACTACATTCTAAGGTTGAATTTTCTTTCGGATAGATCATTTTACCTTATATTAAAAAGAAACCATTATTATAATGTTTTCAGTCAATTAAAATGTGTCTGCTACACTAGGCGATTGCCTAACCATTGTAATGACGATTGGGATTGACGATTGGGTGCAAAGGGGCTCTACCAACATCTTTAAGGCCCCAGCGACCTCACCTGCTAGTGGCGCACCTGCTGATAAACGGACGAGGCTCGTTAATTTACGGTACCTATGGAGTGGCTTCGGCCCCTACGTGGGTACCAGGTGGTACAACAGTGTTGGTCCGGGGGGGTACCACCGTGCAGCTGTGCTAAAGCCCCCCAAGTAACCCAGCCCAGGCTGGGTTGCGTTAGGGGTTCAGCAGCTGCACCACCGGGCCCGGGGCGATGTATGGTGCAGCAGGCATGGGACCAGTGGGGGCGAAACGGAGTCTAGTGTGGGTGGTGTGGGTCGATTCGCCGGCCAGGGAGACCCTTAGCAACGGCGTTGCCGCGGCCGCCCGCAACACAGTCATGGGGCCCGCCTGGGGCCAACCACCCCAGGAGGCTGCCCCACATGTTGCGCATAATCCTGATGTGGGATCGCCGCTCCGGGTGGTAACCGGTGTGGGGTAGCGGCGGCCTTGCATCAGGGGGGTTTGGGAGCCCTTCCGTCCGGCGAGTCGGCTCCGACCTAACCACACGGTTCTAGACAAAGCTAGCCCCTGCGCTTTGTCACTTACTGCTGCACCAAATGTCGCCCTGTCTTCACGCTTCTTCTTTAAAATCTACAATGGCAGTGCAACAAAAAAGAAATAAACTTTACACAGCGGCCCTAGGAAACCCCACAACTTCACATTTCGAGGTGGAGTTCACTAACGTCCGTGTACTTCATGCGAACCTCGATACCGTCCACCACCACCTTGAGACGGCACGGCCCGCTGTGATGTTCCTCACGGAGACACAAATACGCCGCCCTGACGACACGTCTTACCTGTGTTACCCCGGCTATGTCATCGAGGAACAATTTCGAGACAAAGCCGGGGTGTGCGTGTTCGTTAGGGCGGATGTTTGCTGCCGCCGGTTGCGCTGCCTAGAGAACCCCTCCAATTCCATCCTTTGGCTCCACGTAGACCATGGCTCTATGAGCCAGATCTACGTGTGCGTCTACCGATCCCACACAGGGGATTCTGAGACAACAAAGCTCTTCCAGTACCTCAGCGAGACGGCTGATGAAGCGCAGGTGCGGTTCCCGAACGCTGACCTAGTATTCCTGGGGGACTTCAATGGCCAACACATTGAATGGCTGGGGTCCCTCAAGACTGATCATGCGGGTAGAGCCGCCCATGCGTTCGCTCTCTCCCACGGTCTGACCCAGATGGTATGCGGGATCACCCGGTTACCAGACAGGTCAGATCACGCGCCCGCTCTGCTGGATCTACTGCTGACGAGTCGCCCAGCCCAGTACAGTGTTTCGGTAGGAGCCCCACTGGGTAGTTCCGACCACTGTGTTGTTCACGCTGGCATGAAGGTGTCACCTCCTGCACGTCCTGTACAAACGTCACGATGACTATGGCACTACTCGTCAGCGGATTGGGACGGTCTACGCGATTATTATGCGTCCGTCCCCTGGAGCCAGCGCTGCTTTGTAGGAAAGGCTCCTTCGGATAGTGCTTCTGCTATTGCTGGCGAGATCAGTTTAGTAATGGATTATTACATCCCTTTCACTGATGTCGCCAGTATCCGCAGAGCCCGTCCCTGGTTCGGGCGAGATTGTGCCAAAGCTGTTCGACAAAAACAGTCGGCATATCGCGCCTGGATCAGGGCCCGGGCTGTGCGCGACCCAAACGTGGGCCACCTCAAAGCAGCGTACAACCGGGCCACAAAGTCGAGTAAGAGGGCCTTTAAGAGAGCGGATGCCCAGCGCGTCGCGCGGCTTGGTCAGGAGCTCACTTCCCATCACATGGGCAGCCGTGGATTCTGGCAACTGACCAAAGCCGTGCAATCTAACTTTTGTCAGCCCTCGCTGCCACCGCTGCGTTACCCAGATGGAACACTGGCTCACAAAGCCCAAGAGAAAGCGGATATGCTCGCAGACCTCTTTGCGGCTAATTCCCGGGTCGACGACCGTGGCCTGCAGCCCCCCGCCATCGCCAACTGTGGCCACACAATGCCTGATATTGTTATCAGGCAATGTGATGTACGGGCAGTGCTGCGGTCACTCGACACGCGGAAAGCCAGTGGCCCTGACGGCATTCCGGCGGTGGTGCTACGAAAATGTGCAGCTGAGTTGTCTCCAGTATTAACGCGTCTGTACCGCCTGTCATACTCTTCAGGGCTCGTGCCGGAGGTCTGGAAGGAGGCGAACGTACAACCGATCCCCAAGAAAGGGGATCGGTCCGATCCAGGCAACTATCGACCCATAGCTGTCACCTCAGTCATTTGCAAGGTGCTTGAGCTCCTTATAAATAAGCAGATCATGCAATTCCTAGAGGATCACTCGCTAATCAATGATCGACAATACGGCTTCAGGCCAAAGCGATCAACGGGTGATCTTCTGGCTTTCATAATGCATGTCTGGGGTGGGGCTATGGAAAGGCACGGCGAGTCCTTGGCTATTAGCCTGGACATCGCCAAAGCCTTCGATAGGGTCTGGCATGCTTCGCTCCTTTCCAAGCTTCCGGCATATGGTCTACCTCCTCAACTGTGCAGCTGGATTGCCAGCTTTTTAAACGAGCGCCGAGTGCGGGTCCTCTGCGATGGCCAGGCTTCTCGCTTCTTGCAAGTGAATGCCGGGGTACCGCAGGGGTCCGTACTATCACCAACTCTCTTTCTTCTGCATATCAATGATATGCTATCCCTCGGGAACATTCATTGCTATGCAGATGACAGCACACTGCACGGGAGTTACTCGGTTCGTCCGACGGCGGGGCGATCTGAGATTGAGGAGGAGAGACGACGACTCGTGGCTGATCTCGACCGTAACCTCGACAGTATCTCTCAATGGGGTACCGAGAACCTGGTCGAGTTCAATGCCCGCAAAACACAGGCGTGTGCATTTACTGCGAAGAAATCCCCTTTCCTTCCCCTACCCTCTCTTCAGAATGCATTATTACCAATGAAGGACAACCTTGATATCCTTGGCATAGACGTTCGTCGAGAGCTCAATAATAAAAACTACATCGAAAGATGTATAGGGCTAGCTTCGCGGAAAGTAGGAATACTGAATAAGGTAAAGAGATTCTTTACACCGGACCAGAGGTGTCTGCTGTACAAGACGCAGATTAGACCCTGCGTCGAATACTGCTCTTACCTCTGGGACGGCTCTGCTGGACGCTCTCGATGCTATGCAGCGACGGGCTATCCGTATTATAGATTGTCCGGAGGTAACGGGAAGCCTTGAGTCGCTAGTTCAGCGCCGAACAATAGCTTCCTTGGCCGCATTCTACCGTATTTACCACGGCGAGTGTTCTGAAGAGCTCTTCAATCTGATCCCACCCTCTTCCTTCCGATCCCGAACGACTCGTGCCGGGCAGAGATGCCACCCCCACACAGTGGATAGCATGTTCGCGAGAACTGAACGTTTTAAACGTTCGTTTCTCTGCCGAACGATAGTGGCCTGGAACGCCCTGCCTGTGCACGTGTTTCCTCCCACATATGATCCTGGGTTCTTTAAGCGGAGCGTGAAGAGGCACATCAGTAGGTCGTCAAGTTGAGGGCCACTCTCAATAGTAATGTGTGCTGTGAGAGTGGCCCACAATCGCTAGACGTCGTCACGACTTACCACTAGGCGGGCGGCGTCAATTTGGCGAACCAAATAAAAAAAAAAAATAAAAAAAAAAAAAAATATGTTACTTGGATTTAGACTCATTGTAATGTTTTGATGTCTTTTTCTTGACCAATTAACATTTTAAGGACGTATCATCCTTCTGTTGCCTTATATCTATCTTTATAATATACCCGGCAAATTATACTGATAAGACGACATTTTATGGTTGAATTGTCTTAGTATAGATCACTATACATTAAACTAGAGAACAGAGCATTTTTTAACGATAATAGGCTATTACACTACATATGCTACATTACAAAGATTCTTTGCTATGCTTGTAGACAAGGGTTGCTTATTAATGTAAGTATTCGTTACATTTCGTTGCCAGAACTAGATAAATGTTTCAAATACATTATAAAATGTATCGCGTTAAGTGTATTGTAACATATACATTATACTGCTTTTGGAACCGTGGCATGTATAACCAACCATTGTAATGACGATAATATGTTACTTGGATTTAGACTCATTGTAATGTTTTGATGTCTTTTTCATGACCAATTAACATTTTAAGGGCGTATCATCCTTCTGTTGCCTTATATCTATCTTTATAATATACCCGGCAAATTATACTGATAAGACGTCATTTTATGGTTGAATTGTCTTTAGTATAGATCACTATACATTAAACTAGAGAACAGAGCATTTTTAACGATAATAGGCTATTACACTGCATATGCTACATTACAAAGATTCTTTGCTATGCTTGTAGACAAGGGTTGCTTATTAATGTTCTCGTTACATTTCGTTGCCAGAACTAGATAAATGTTTCAAATACATTATAAAATGTATCGCGTTAGGTGTAATGTAACATATACATTATACTGCTTTTGGAACCGTGGCATGTATAACCAACATTACAAGCAATACATTATGAACAGTATAAAACATACTTGTAATGTAACATATACATTATAATGTTTTTGGAACCGTGGAATGTATAACCAACATTACAATTAATACATTATGAACAGTATAAAACCTACTTGTAATGTATCATTTAACAAACAATGGTCTTCCGACGTTAGTAATGACGTATTAGTACGTACAGTAATTAAGTGAAACCATATGTAAGTATTCATCGTACTTGTACGTACTAATTAGCAAGAACACTTGTAACTTGGAACACTTGTGTACTTTGTAGCCACGTACTAGCGTACGTACCTATGTCAACATTTTTAAGTATGACTCAACTAAATTACGTATAAATCATCTTTATTTTAGATAAAATTGCATTTACATTACCTGTACCATTACCCAGTAAATTTGATGGTACAACTGGCACTGATTTATCCCACTAGTACAACTGTAAAACAATTTCATGTCATCATCCTCCTTAGTGTTATTTTATGTTGTTTCCTGACCGCAAATGATTTATAATGTTAAATTCATGAATTATTTTAAAACGTTTTGGATGCCAAAAAGCAAAACATGGTCTTGCTTTGGAAAGAGATATCGTACTACAAATACTTGTGAAGGCTGGAATGCCCAGTACATCGGCAGTTTTAAAAAAAACGGCCTACAGCTCTTTTTGCTTTCCGTATGTACAGTGATTAAAAACGATTCCGAATTTAGAACCATAGTACCTAAAATTCAAGAGAAACGGACATCATCTGTATTTGCAGAAACACTTACATACACCATGTGCAAATGCAACTCACTGTGGGCGATATAGACGTCCCGCTTTTCTTATAAAAATTAAGACAGTAAGATTTAAGTACCTACCAATAAAATAAAGTAGTGCCAATTGTACCAAAAGGTTTTTTTTTAGAAGTAACGTCGAGTGCCACCCTTGTGTTTATTGCCCTAGTACTAATGGGATAAATCAGTACCATTTGTACCATCAATGGTACAGTTTAATGGTACTGGTGGTCCGGCGGGAAATATATTTAGTCTATAATTATGTTTATTTTGTATATTGTAATTCTTATTGTAAATAAAGATTTATACAAATATCATAATCATAACATAGTATAAAACAAAGCCGCTTCCGTTCCCTATGTTTGCTTAGATCTTTGAAACTACGCAACGGATTTTGATGCGGTTTTCACCAATAGACAGAGGTTCTTAATGAAGGTTTTAGTTAATAATTTGTCAAGCAGGCGAAACTGCAGACGTCCGCTAGTATTAAAACCATGTATGCAATGCATGCTGCTGTTGCAAAAAACTGAGCGAAGTGTTAAATTTTCGTACGACAATGATTTTTTTTATGTCCAAACTTTTTTCTTTTTTTTTTGTTCTAAACCACCCTCACACCACACGTTATTACCGTGGTAAGTTTGAAGGAGATCGGTTCAGGCGTTTAGGAGGAGTATACGGACAAACGAAATACATGAGTCGCCTAAGATTGAGCTTTGCTCAATAAAGAGAAATTATTTATTTGTAACGAATATTCTTATTATAAAAAATACTGTGACGATTTCAAAAATTCTTTCAACATTTGAATGCTTTATTACTCCTGAGTAACATAGGCTATGTTTATTATTAATATGCTATAAATATATGGCGTAAGATTTTTGAAATATTTTGTTCATTTCTCATTCACATCGAGACATTCCCACATATTCCCGGAATAAAAAGTATTATAATTGTCAATTTTAATACAGATGCTAATTTTGTAGTGGTTCAGTATAACAAACAAAAAGTTCAAAGTGGCTGTTAAGACACACCTCCTAAAAAAGGCATATTATACTATTAAAGATTATCTAGACGATACAGAGAAATGGCAATGAGTTGCTTTGCTCATCACTCGAGATACAACATTTCAAACAGAAGTAGCCCCTATACTACTTATGTTTGAAATGTTGTTTTATTGCTGAAGCTCACTTATTATTGTTAAATTATTATTATTATGATATTGTAAGGTATGGGTACTGTATGTCGATCGCCCAGTTAATTGAAATTAATTATGTAAATTAGAATTATGGTCAGATAGATTGACTCACGCGTGCTCCTTGAAATCCTGTGTCTCTTGAATATTTGTGATGGCCGGTCCCGGATGCTGTTATTACGCACACACTTCACTTTGAACAGTTTTTGGATCGTTAAATTATTTAATATTGATTATTTTGTGGAGAAAATTAGTTTGAACGACTCAAAGATGGTGGACGTAGAATGGCAAGTGGCGCCACACAGGTGTTGCGGACGCCGGGTGAATGTCAGGGGACCATAGATTATAAAAGAATTATACATTTGCCCCCACCGAAATCCGCAAGGATTTCCCAGTTACGATACCAAGTTCGGTAGAATTTGTTAACTAGTTTAAGTGTAGGAGGATGTATAACATGTGTAATTGAATAGATAAATTATATATTGAGACATAGTGTAATTTAAGTTAGAACAATGGACTGTATAATGTATAAAAATAAAATAAACTAAATCTAAGTAAGGAATTATAGTTTAGTTAAAAGTTGTGATCGAGAGGCAACGGGCTTACTTTTGAATCTGGACGAGTTAGTTCGTTGCCGTTCGATGTTTTTAAACGAATTACACGGACCACGCCATCGGGGCCACTATGCAGTTTCGTAATTCTACCTAGTGCCCATTTGAGTGGCGGGGCATCTGAATTTATAAGAACAAGATCACCGAGTTGTAAATTGTTTGAAGAACTATGCCATTTTTGGCGTGTCTGTAAAGTATGTAAGTAATCTTGTTTCCAGAGTTTCCAAAATTGTTGAGACATCTGCTGGACAAGTTGCCATCGATTCAGTCTAGAGCCAGAAAGATCTGTAAGACTGTTCTCCGGTACAGACAGAAACTCTACCTATGAGGAAATGTGCCAGTGTTAACACTTGAAATTCGGTCGGGTCGCTGGACAGCGCGCACAGAGGTCTCGAGTTCAGTACGGCTTCGACCCGTATGAATAGTGTGCCCAGCTCCTCGAATGATAACGCTCTGGTACCAATGGTGCGTCGTAAGAGAGCGCGGCCCCCCCTAATGACGGCCTCATGGAGTCCACCAAAATTACTGCCCGTTGGGGGATTAAATCGCCAAACAATACCACGAGAGACAAACCCGTTATTGACATTAAACGATTCGTCTTTTAAAAATTTAGTTATTTCACTTAATTGTCTATTTGCTGACACGAAATTCGTACCATTATCTGAATCGATAGAATGGCACAAACCTCTCCTAGCTGTAAATCGATCGAAACATGCCAAAAAACATAAATGAACTGCCCGTGTCCCACAACACACGAACACACAAAGATATTATTTGGAGATGCGAGCGTTCCTACGCGTTGACTCTTTTGTAGGAAACGGTCCGCCCATGTCTACACAAACAGTGTGAAATACATGAACATCCTGAGAGCGATATCTAGGTAGTTCGCCCATTAAGGGTGGTCGACTCGTAGGAGTTGCTCTGAAACAAGAAATGCATTGACTAGTTCGTGACCTAATAGCATTACGAGCGTTGACGATCCAATACTTTTGTGTTAGTAGACTTTGAAGTGTGCGAGGACCCACATGTAAGTAAATTTTGTGGAAATGATCAATTAGAATCTTTGTGAAGGGGGCATCTTTAGGAAGTAAAAGAGGGTGCTTTTGTTGGTAAGATAACTCTGACTGGGAAAGTCGACCCCCCACCCTGAGGAAACAATCAGGGTCAATGAAAGGGTTGAGTTTCTTTGAAGAAGAATTACTATTACCACCCTTTACTAATGCCTGCATTTCACTACCAAAATGATGCTCTTGTACGGTTTTCACTAATATACTGTGGGCGCGCCTAGTGTCTGTCACGGTTAGACAGCCTGTACGTGCGCCTGATGGCAGTCTACAGTTACGTATAAACTGATAGCATCGTGCTACCACATTGATCAATTTACTAAAACTAGAATACTCTTTGGTTACAGTGTAAAGCGAGCTGGTTGAATCAGCATCAGTTGACACTAACACTGTCTTGACGCACTTAAGTTCGGGCTGGTTCAGTCACGAAACTCGTCCATGGTTCTAATTGGCCAGTGTAGGCGATCTAGATGAAGCCAGTCTGGTCCTGTGAACCATTCTCGCGTGGCTAGCAAAACTGATGGTAAAGCTCCACGAGAGCAGATATCAGCAGGATTGTTTACCCCACTGACATGATACCAACACTCACAGGGGACACTGTCATTAATTTTAGACACCCTAGTAGAAGCAAATGTTTTAAGTGTGTGACTAGGTGTATTCAACCAAGCTAACACCACCGACGAATCTGTAAACAACAACATCTCGTGTAGTTCAATCCGATCACGGAGTATCGATTGAACATACTTGACAAGTTTTGCTAGCAAATGGGCACCCATGAGCTCCAGTCGCGGGATGGTTACAGTTTTCAAGGGTGCTTGGACTTCGCAATGAGCAAACTGACCTTGGCTTCACCGGTAAGATTTACTGTCCGTAAATATACGACTGCCGCGTAACCAAGGGACGAGGCATCACAAAACCCGAGTAGTTGATACAGGGACGGTGTGGCCACGGCCACATGACGGTCATGACGTATATCCGATAGCATGGGAAGCTCCTTCACGTAGGACTGCCATTGCGAAGTCAAATCAGATGGGAGACTTTGGTCCCAGTCGAGCTGGCGAGTCCAAAGTTCTTGCATGAAACACTTAGCGTAAAAGGTGCACGGGGCCACAAATCCCAAGGGGTCGAACTGTCGACCGATTTGTGACAGCACCGTTCTCTTTGAAACAATATGGCTAGGTGGCGTGACTGTGAAGGAAAAGGCGTCCGATGCAGGTAACCACTGAAGCCCCAGCACCTTAATGGCTAAATTCTTTTCATCATCAAAGGTCACTGGTTTTTCAAGATGATCCTCGTTGAACTTGTCGAGAACCTGATTACAATTGCTAGACCACTTTCGAAGAACAAACCCACCTGTCTCCAACAATTGCATGATTTCTTGTTGAATGGTTAGCGCTTCCTCGACTGTCGGCACCGACCACAGAAAATCGTCCATAAAAAACGCAGTCTTTAACAAAGGAGCCACCCTAGGGTAATTCTCACGTTCATTATCTGCAAACGTATGTAGTACCTTAATAGCTAAGTAGGGACAGCTAGCCACGCCATAGGTGAGGGTATTCAAAGAGTATTTTTTGATTGGTTGATCTAAAGAATAGCGCCACAGAATGTGTTGATAAGATCGCTGGTCAGGGTCCACGATAATCTGGCGATACATTTTACAGATGTCTGCAGACAAACAACCTCGTAAAGACGAAAGTTAATTAGAAGCTGGTTGATATCTGCCTGCAGTTTAGGGCCTGGAAGTACGACTGAATTCAGCGACAAACTGTTAGATGACTTACCTGACGCATCAAATACCACACGATGAGACGTAGTAGAACTGCTAGGCTTAATGATGCAAAAATGCGGTATGATGTATTTCGATACCACATCCCGGGCATCACCAAGACAGGTCATATGTCCGAGGTCCTCGTATTCACGCATAAATTTATGGTACTGTATTTTAAGCTCAGGTTCTCTTTCCAATTTTGACTCTAAGTTATGAAGTCGCCGAGCTGCCATTTGACTCGAGTCTCCCAATTCCACCGACTCACGAAACGGATACCTCACTATATACCTACCCGAAGTGTCACGCCTGTGGCCTTTCGGTACGTTAGCGGTACGTTAGATGGTACTTCTTCTGTTTCCCAAAACGATCGCATAACTTGTTCAATTGTGGAAAACGCGCAGAAAGAGTCAGAGTGATTCGCGTTGGTAGTTGTAGGATCCCTGGAGTGACAGATGTCTGTCTGCCCCACAAGAACATAACCGAAAATGGAGCTCATAGCAACAGGTAAACCAGATTCTCGCAGAAGTATCTTTTGACCGTCATAAATATATGGAAACAGATATGTTTCCATACAGATCACTGCCGAGTAACATATCTATAGCCGCAGGTTAGGTCAGCTAACCTTATATGTTGAAATTCTATAACAATCTTATCGGGTAGTGGCAGCGTTGGTAAATTACCAGCTATACTGAGTATTCAGTACAGAACCAGGAGAATGTCGTAGTTTAACATTGCATGTAGTTAAACCGAAATCCTTGACCAAACTACCACCCAGCCCAATGGGTTCAAAGTGACATTGACGTCGCGTCAGGTTTAAACGTTTTGCACAGTTTTGAGTTATGTAGCTCGTCATGGCGCCGCTATCAATTAAAGCACGTACGGTGTGGAACTGGCCCCAACAATCTGCGACGTGTATAATAGCGGTGCCGAGCAAAACTGTCAAGTTAGCCGAGCACGTCAATGCTACTGCACTAGTATTCGAATTTGCAAGAGAATCTATGTGCAATGTGTGATGATGCTTATTTTTGCACACTGTACATCGTACCGTAGACGGACAGTTGTCGATCGAATGTTCTCGTAAACAATTCTCACATAGACGTAATTGTTTGATTTTATCGAGTCGCTGCGCCGATGTCAGGTCGATGTAGTCAGTGCATCGATAAAAAGAATGCATCTTTGTACAGTACAGACACTTAATGGATTTCATTGACATAACACTTTTGTCTGTACGTGTACTTGTAACAGCTGACGACAAGGTCGTTCACTGTGTTTTCCTAGGTTTTGTGGTAGACGGTTGGCTACCACTCGAAGAACTAGGAATGTGTCCAGCCATCTCGAGAACACGTACGTAATTCTCCACGAATAGTATTAATTCCTCATAAGTAGCAAGTTAGAAAAAGAGATAGGACAGTCTGGGATACCAGACTGTCCTATCTCTTTTTCTAACTCGCGCCTAGTGACGGAGACTAAGTTACGCAAAGCGACATAAAATAATATAAATCCCGATAGGTCGTTGACCTTGAGCAGCTGTAAGGCCTTAACGTTTTCTTGATATGTCTTTAAGAATTCGTTAAGTCCCGTAACAGATTCGGTAACTAACGGTTTACAATTAAATATTTTATCTAAATAATTAGTAGCTAATGCGCGTTTGTTGTCATATCGCTTCACTAAAGTAGACCAAACAATAGGATAATTGTCAGACGTAACTGGCATAGACTTCACGATAGTTAATGCGGGACCGCTCACCGCTGAAAGCAAATAGTAGAACTTCTCGATATTTGCTATTCCACTATTACTATGAAATTAAGCTGAGAAATGTGTCTCGAAAAGTAGGCCAGTTTTCAAGTTTACTATCAAAAGGAAATAGTTCCAACTTAGGTAGTCTAGGTTTTGCGCACTGACTTTCACTTTTACAAGTTTTATTCAACTGATCACTATTTGATTCACTGCAACCAAACATACCTTCATAGACGCCACGAATGTGATAGTACATAGTATCAAAGCTACTTAGATCATTGTAGGACGGTACATAACTCGCATACAGACTTTTTTTTATAGCTGTTATAGCACTTACACTATTTTCAAACTTTTCGCGCCACTGCTGCAAGTCGGGATAGCGAGAACAAAATTCACCAGCCGATTCGGCGTCTGTACCTACCTTCTTTGAAATATCAAATAGTTTTTGCAATCTCATGAAACACATTTCTTTTGTTGTAATATGCGAACCCGCAAAACTGTGAAACTTAACATCAATCGCGGCAGCCAACTCGCTCGCACCTGCAGCTACGTCGCCTTTAGTCATTTTAAATAAATTACGGCGGCCACGATCGTGATCGCAGATATTTTTGTAAAATGAAGACTTAAAGTACTGTGTTTTGCATTAAAATATACACTGATTTGAGATACGATGTGTATATTTCTATGTTTTACACAGGGTTTAGACTCCTACAATAGGAATTGACATAGAAATATGCAAATATGTCGCACCCGGTGGTAGGTACCTACGTAATAGTTTTACAATGAAAGTTGATGAACTAATGAATTTATATCGATAAATACATGTAAATACATAGATAATCAGTTGTCTTGATATCGTAACTGATCGATCCTGGCTCGATTGGACCAAAATGTATGTCGATCGCCCAGTTAATTCAAATTAATTATGTAAATTAGAATTATGGTCAGATAGATTGACTCACACGTGCTCCTTGAAATCCTGTGTCTCTTGAATATTTGTGATGGCCGGTCCCGGATGCTGTTATTACGCACACACTTCACTTTGAACAGTTTTTGGATTGTTAAATTATTTAATATTGATTATTTTGTGGAGAAAATTAGTTTGAACGTCTCAAAGATGGTGGACGTAGAATGGCAAGTGGCGCCACACATGTGTTGCGGACGCCGGGTGAATGTCAGCTGACCATAGATTGTAAAAGAATTATACAGGTACTTTGAGATTATGTGGCACCTTTAACTATAGTAACTTATAGTATTTGACTTTTTTTGTGAATAACAGAGATTCATAATTTTTAAGTTCACTTGGTCCACACATGGTCACGTACTGCCCTTGCCCTCTTTTTATTGTTGTAATAGAATCATTGTATTTATTTACTGGCGAATAAAAAGAGTGGCCGTGAGTTTTTCTTGCCATGTTCTTTCCTCACAGGCTCTACCTATTTATTGCCTTGCGAATTTGGCGGTAAATGTAAATGTAGAAGCATTTTCTTTTTTTGACGTTCATAAGTGTTACTTTGTGACCTACATGAATAAAGATATTTTGATTTTTGATTTTGATTTTGAAACAATCTTCCCGAATATGACATTAAACCCGAAAGCACTGAAAAGGTTTCTCGTAAAAACTGCTTTTAATTTTCTAATTACAAATTGAAATAATTGTTTTCGGATTTTTTTTTGTTGGAAGCCATGAAAATTGTTATGTCGTCATTTCTGTTTGTCTGAAACTCTGATGAAATTTCTTTCCAAAGTTCTTTACAAATTATTTGTAATACTTCAACGGTTATATTGAAATTGTTTTACGCAGGTTTAACGTCATCAACTGACGGTTTGCGATATCAAAGTAGGTACATAAATACATTGCGCGGAGTTGGGAATTTTAATTTTGCCATAAGTTTCCATAAAAAAATAGTAATAACAGTTTCTCTCGCCGATGTGTTCGACATGCTTTTCAAAAATACAACTAAACGTCATTGCACAAAGGGACTACTAAACAAGGTATGTTATTCACTATTACTATCAGATTTGTCGGGATTTTTGCCATGCTGTTTCGAGTTTCCGAAATTTGGGTACTGTTCCAAAAGCCATGATCACGGAGTATGGGCAACATTTCCTGTCAAGGGTTTTATCACCAACGTTTGTACCTCGCCCGCAATACGTGTCGATGTCAACGTCAAATCAGTTCGCGACCAGCCCCGTAGTCATAGCAATCGGGTATGCCGACTTCCCGCGCGGCTTAAAACGTATTAATGTATGAAATTTGACATTGACATCGACACGCATTTCTGGTGGGAAAACGCTATACAGGAAAAGCGCTCTAACAGAAACTCGAATCACCATATTAGGTGCTTGATAAATATCCTGATTTCTTGAATAGTAATATACTAAACAGAGTGTTAGTAACAAGAATCCCGAGTCACGCACTACGTATGTGTGCCGACAAAATTATTCACATATAAACGTTCTACTTCAAAGTAATTAATATATGTGCCATCAGTTTATTAGTCTACCTGTATTAATTAGATAGTGGTGATGGTATTAATAGGTTTGGCGTCAGTTTGTGTACATACTGTTTCATTAATATTACCTAACTAATTTATTAGTTTCGAGTATAGCTGACATTTATTTGATTGCTATACATACATATAATCACCGTGATAATGTGATGATGGGTGTATGATAATGAAGAGACGAATGTCCCAGTGCATCTATACCTTGAAAAATCGGGACAACTATCCTTTTAGATACGGATAGATGCCACTTGATTTTTTAAGAAAACTAAATGCAAATGAGCCGCTATTTACACCCGGGTGTACACTTAGCGCCACTGGAAATACCTTCTGGTGTGTACCAGAGACGCCCGCGGCAATGGACTGCGGCTGCGGTCTCGCGGAATTAAAAAAAAAATAAGTTGTACACATAATGAACCAGTGTATGAATATAAATAAAAATATAATAGAATTTATCACTTATAAAGTTCTACAACAGCAAATACTTACTTATATAAATTGTTCGTATTTTTGCGGAATCTCAGGTTTTGGGTGCAAACGCTTCGTATTTACACCATTAATTTGTCAGGTATGATGTTGGGAACTAGGGGATTTCCCCATTCATCTCTACCTACACTTTCGCGAGTGTCCACGAAGAGGTAGGTGTACTTCACATCCACACTTTGCTAGAGGACAATCCTATTGCCGTACAAAATTTCAAAAACTAGAACAGACGTTACATACCACTAAATAAAATCTCTGCAGTCATAGATAATGATGAATTGATTGCTATGAAGATAATATTATTCACACGGTTTCATAGGTTTCTCACTGACTTCTTAGAGGCCCAAGTGGTGCACCTGCCGATAAGCGAAGGAGGCTAGATCAAATCAAATCTATATATCGCGTTTTTCAATTTACGTACATTTATTTATGTATTTCAAAGCAATGAGTTTGCTTACACTATTCTTAAAATATTAAGAAAGAAATTATAAATAGATCACAAAAACTGATGTCATCGGCGGGACTCGAACCCACGGCCTTTCCCTAACAGGGGGACTGCTCTGTCCAACTGAGCTATGATGACACGGAGCATACATACACACATACATTTGCATAAAATATTAAAATATATATTTATTTCTTTTTTGAGGCGATACAAAGTTCGTCGGGATAACTAGTACTCTTTATTGTACACAACATGGATACACTAATGACGGCCTGACCGCTAAAAGCACCGTTTGAGTGGATAGAAAATTAAAGGAATAAAAAAATGCTATATTTTAGGCATTGTTATTATTTTATAGGTACTATCTACTGGACCTACGTAAGAACTATTCCCTATTCAGTGTAACAGTACAAAAAAAAAATAAAGCAAAGTAAAAATGATTATACTATGTCTTTTTAAGACTTTGTAGATTATTGTTAAAAGCAATGAATAATTGAGAGTCTTAAGTAATCTGTACCGGGAAGGGTAATCCCCTTCCCCTTTTATTGAAAATCCTATTATTAACATTTATTTTTGAGTAATGTGGTAAGAAAGGTGCAAAGTATGAATGTAGATGGCCTGAGAACTCGAGGTAGGCCCAAGAAAAGATGGATAGAATGCGTGAGAGAGGATATGACCAGGAAACGAGTGACTGAGGAGATGACGTGTGACAGGGATGTATGGAAGATGAAAACATGTTGCGCCGACCCCAAATAATTGGGATAAGGGCAGGCACCAGCCACGCGCTCAACAAAAATCGAACTCCATGCACCGTTTAGCTATCAGTTAAATAGTAGGTACCTATTTCAACCGACTTCCAAAAAAGGAGGAGGTTCTCAATTCGAGTATAGGACTGTCGGACCTAGGTTTTCTTTTATTATTGTTACCTTATAACTTTGGACTAGGTGAAACTCTCCAAGTGGTCCTATCCCGCTAATTGTTCGGTCCTTTTTGGCCTGCACTCCTTTGATATAAATTTCCCTGTCTCTTTTCCCACAGCAAAGGTATTTCCAAGAACAAAAGTATCCTATGTATCTTCCAAATTAGAAAAATTTGCTTGAAATTTAAGAACATAAATCAGAAAACACACAGCAAACTGCAATACCTGCTTTAAACTTTATTATGTGAACGTTTACGTGAAATAATCTATAAACTAGCTGTACAGATAATAAGGTGTGAATTCGTTTATCCAACTGAGTTACGTTCTATGTGAAAATACAAATTGTTCCTAGTAAATTAGTTTTTAAACATAAAAACGTTTAGTACAAAGTGGCTTATGGAAAATTAAAATGTATTTGAAAAATAATAGTGCTTTCAGTTTGAATATAGGTAACGTACTTGCGTTTTAAATTGCAACGGAATTGCGTTACTGGTTACAATAATAATGAATCCTGAACGAGGCGAATTATTCTATTCGTTTCTAGACCGTAAAGACTTGAAGCTGTTTATCAGTACGATTACTTCCATATTATGCACGTAACTAGCTTATATATGGTTCTACCAAGATCGTAGGAGCCCAAACGAAGCTCATCCGCAGGTGGGTACCGAACAATAGACTAGGACAACATAAAATACTACATCATAATCCTACTAATATTATAAACGCGAAAGTTTGTGAGTATGTAAGTATGTAAGTATGTATGTATGGATGGATGGATGTTTGTTACTCTTTCACGTAAAAACTACTGAATGGATTTTAATGAAACTTTACAATAATAATATAGCTTATACATCAGAATAACACATAGGCTACAATTTATAAAGATATTGTTTGAATTGTTCAAAATATGACGCGGCGCGACGGGAACGGGAAAACATCCAAATTACCACGTGGACGAAGTCGCGGGCGACCACTAGTGTATTATAACCTGAAGTCAAACGGTGTGCTTCAAGCTGTAATCCTCATATTTGAAATCTCAATGAAAACGAATTTTGACAACGCTAAAAAATAGTCATGAAATAGTCGTAACGACATGCCAAATCTCAGAAATAGTCCTTAAAAGGTTCCAGAGATATATAGGGTAACCTGATGAGGATTATGGCTTGAACATTTGAAAACTTCAAATTTCTCCGGAACGCCGGCGACTTTCGGTTTAAAGTTTATGCCAAAAAATAGTCGTGAAATAGTCGTATGAACCTACAATAAATTTGAGCAGATTTAATTTGAAAATAAAAAGGTTTCGTTTGCCCTACATTTGTATGGAGTCTGTCGGTGTACAAAATTGGTAACTTGATAATTATATTATTGTGAAATATTCCGCTTAATATATAATATAACTTCCAATTAGACATTTTCCATGCCAGCTGTTATAACTAGGCCACGGATTGAAAAAAAAAAAGGTGTTATAATTAAACAAAAAAAAACAAACATTTATAATTTGTATCCTTATTTATTACAATCGAAAGCTTGCAAATACGTACATAACTTGTATAAATCTCAGTACATATATGTTTATTTATTTATTTATTTATAATTTATGTACATACACACAAAAAATAAACAAGGAACAGAAGTACAAAAGAATAAAGTGAGCATAGTACAAGGGCACTACTTATTCCTAAAGGAATCTCTTCCAGCAGGCCTGAGAGGAGAAGTAAGAGTGAAAAGGCTAAGTGTGTGCAGTGCAAGTAAATAAATAAACCTACATAAACTATGGGTGCCATAATATATACATCGATAAATATATACTGAGCTATATATACAATACTTACATATACTACCATATATAGCTAGGGTAAAGAGCACAGATAATGTGTTTTGATTTTACTTTTAAAGAGAGGAAGAGTTTTACAGCTTTGTATATCAGGGGGTAGTGAGCTCCACAGCCTGACCGCATGAACGGTAAAGGTTTAGGAGTAGAAATCGGTTTTGTGGGAGGGAAAGTTTAGGCGGTATATGAGGTGAGATCTACAAGGAGTACCGGGAGTGTTCATGTAGGAGAACCGCTCCCGCAGGTAGGAAGGATAAGCCGGATTATGTAGGATATTATAAAGTGATACGGCCCCTGCCACGGAAGTTCAATTAAACGACAGAAAAACAATTAATATCACTTTAATAGCAGGAACCTAGTTTTATACAATAATAGTAGCTAATAGTGTGTCGGTCGGATAGGATCACATATATTGTTTACGGAAGTGCCCGGTGCACTTAACTTGTGGGTCCACGGGCGACGGCGGTCGGCCGGCGGGATCCGCTGGTGTCCTCCAATCAAGCTTGTTCTTTAGCAGGCCGAGATGCTCCGGGTTGAAGGCCACGGAGCGACGGCGCAGCTTCAGGCTGCTCAGTAGTTGCAGTCTTCACAATATGGCTTATCTAAGCCCCAAGGTGGTTCTGGAATAGACACAAGCAGCGGATTAGATACGGGTCGGCACCGCTTGCCGTAGGCCCCACACGTGAATCGCCGTACAGGTTTCCTACTTGTCGGACGCGCTGTACAATTATTCACATGAGGGTACACGGCAAGGTCACACATAACAAGGGATAACACAAACATGGGAACAAGGAAAACACAGACAGGTGGTCGGCCTATTCCTATATAACGGTCTCCGACCGACGGCAGAAAGTCTCACTGTAATAATTAACTAATAATGATATAATAAAATTTATCTATAAGCCCAACACAGATGTGGGTACATTTCGAAAGACTACTTTTCTACCTATTACGCGTCGGAGACGACGTTCCTACCGAGTCTGCGTTATGCGTAATTCCCATCTAACAATTGAAACTTTAATATGGTTCACTAGAATAGGGAACCCTAAAATGACGGTCCCTAAATGCATTCTAGATAATATAATGTTATACTAATATGGTTCACTAGAATAGGGAACCCTAAAATGACGGTCCCTAAATGCATTCTAGATAATATAATATTAAATAACAGTGCACAATCCAGATAGGTGGAATATGCTCCAGGTAATTGACTTTACTTATTCACAATAAAAATTTAGAAAGTTACCGGTTTCCCGCTTAAGGCCGCGCCCCAAATGGTACGGCTTCACAATAAAATATGTCGGGTAGATGTATTATCTCAACCCGGATTCTCCTTCGTGATATTTGCAAATTAAAATTATAATACTATAAATTACTACTTAAGTCCGTAGGTGAATAGCCTTTAAGAGAATGTTTTGTATGAGTATTGTTAACAATTTATCGTTATATTCGACAGGGCAATGTACTATATTCTATCATCCCCTACTGGTTATAAAATGAGTATTTGCGTATATAACACATATATACATAATATAATTATCGCATTTAGGCGTGGAGTAGTTTTAACTTCACCGTCCTAATTGTTTTCTAGTATATCTTGTGGTAAGGAACTCAGCACCGTCTGATTTGGATATTACTTCGATACAAGTTTATACAATATTAGTTTACATTAAACACGATTGGAACTACGATGACCGTGGCTCCAATCTAGACACTTATAGTTGGCTTTAGGTTACTAATAATCTATGAAGTTAATCTATTAGATAGTTATTTAGTAATGTTCTAATTATAGATTGCGCGGGGGACGTTACCCGTAAGCTATTCTGTTCACAGTACCCCTGATTCGGGAACGGAATTAACTGCACAAGTTTCACAGATTTTCAGAATCTATCAATCAATAATATTTTTCGGCATTACTTGGTTAATTAACTTTTCTTTTATTTTTAAAAGATTTAATTTATTATCTCGTCAGCGCTGTCACGACGGCTGCGTGTCGACTAGACTAATATTATCCAATTGTTTCTCTGCTTAGACGTTGTGCACTCCTTATAATACTTCGGTCTGGCAATTAAAACCTACTGACCCCGCCCACACGCGTCTAGTGATGTGACTGTAGTAGTCAAGGCGGCCTACCATTGGTCAATCGCGCGGCTGTTATCGCTTCGATCTCAGCCGGTTCACAAGACAATGGACTAAGGAATTTCTTGCGAAACAAACTGGTTCTAACACCTTCTGGATGTTTCGATCTTAGGGATGTGACTCAACGCAAACTATGCCTCGTCGAAGCATTCACATCGTAACAAAAGGAGACATAATATCCGAGTGTTTCTCCGAAGACGGATTGGGAGCCACTTGAGTTCCTTGCGAAATTGCTAAACATGATCATACTTAGGAAGATTAAAAACAAAACGGATACATAAATTTTGCAAGCGCTCAAGCTTATTTAAAAGCTCCTCAGTAGCATCCAAATAGCAAGCATCCGCGTAGTGCAAAATAGGCTGAATTAGAGTCTGAGCAAGTGACACCTTGATATCTAGGGGCAAAAAGCTCTGGAGGCATTTGAGCGTGTGGAAAGTGTAGTGCACCTTTTTGCTGACCTCGCCAACATGAGTCTCCCAGGATAAAGTGCTGTCCATTTATACGCCCAGATTTTTTGCAGTATCAGCGTACACGATTGGAGCACCATCCAGCAAGATAGGGGGAAGACCATTTCCATCCAGACCACCCCTCATCTGCCTGCGTCTAATGATCAGGGCCTGAGATTTAGTGGGATTTATTAAAAGACCGAAAGATTTTGCCCAGTTGCTAATGGCATTCAAGTCGTGATTAACGGCAGCAATAGCCGTTCTGTATTCATTCAGCGCAAATGACGATACAGCTGCAAGTCGTCCGCATATAGATGGAAGTTAGAAGAGATTACTCGAACGACAGAGTTGATGAAAATGGAAAAAGCAAAGGAGAAAGAACGCCACCTTGAGGTTCACCGGAAGTGAGGTCTCGCCATTCTGAACGTAAGTCATCAAGGCGGACACACTGCGAGTGCCCGCGAAGGTATGAATCGAACCAGGCCACAGATTCCGTGGAAAAG
This sequence comes from Nudaria mundana, assembly GCA_963556515.1. Taxonomy (NCBI): domain Eukaryota; kingdom Metazoa; phylum Arthropoda; class Insecta; order Lepidoptera; family Erebidae; genus Nudaria; species Nudaria mundana. Next base: position 13,142,927 of record OY748302.1, on the reverse strand, counting down.
TTAAGTGACTTAAGAATACCGATCAGGATATCGAAGTCCACGGAGTTGAACGCACTACTGAAATCCAGTAGCACTAAAACAGTAAGAGATTTGTTCTCCATGGCCCAATGAATATCATCGGTAACCTTTAGAAGTGCTGTGACCCAGCCGAAACCCAGATTGAAGGGAACAGAGAAGATCATGTTGCGTTAGATGTCTAGATAATTGGCAATGCACCGATGTTTATATCACAGCAATTAGTTTTGATCACAATTATTACAGTTAGTTCAATATGTGTTGGTGTTGGGTTAGTTCATTCAGTTTAATTATAACAGCTGGCATAGAAAACGTCTAATTGGAAGTAATCTATATATTTAATACGACAATTTGTCTGTCTGTCTGTCTGCATGAAATATTAAAATATTCTTTTTTATTTATTTTTTATTTGAGTCGATACAAAGTTCGTCGGGATAACTAGTTTGCGAAATATTTCAGAATAATATACCAATTTTGTACACGATTGTACTCCATACAAATGTAGGGCAAACGAAAACTTTTATTTTCAAATTAAATCAGCTCAAATTTATGGTAGCTTCATACGACTATTTCACGACTATTTATTTGCATAAACTTTAAACCGAAACTCGCAGGCGTTCCGCAGAAATTTGAAGTTTTCAAATGTTCAAGCCATAATCCTCATCAGGTTACCTTTATATCTCTGGAACCTTTTAAGGAATATTTCTGAGTTTGGCATGTCGTTACGACTATTTCATGACTATTTTTTGGAACCTAAACCAATTCGATAGGCTTTACCGTTTGCTTGCACCAGAGATGAGGATTACAGCTTGACGTTCAAGCCATAATCCTCACTAACTTATAGCTATAACGCCGGAACTATAATACGACTATATTTTTTTTACATGTACGACTATTTATGACTATTTTTTAGCATTGTCAAAATTCGTTTTCATTGAGATTTCAAATATGAAGATTACAGCTTGAAGCACACGTCAAACGGGTATTTTACGCGATTATTGAGATATACATGTACTCTATATTATCCGACGTGTCGAACCTGTGCTCCGTGGTCAGAATAGATTCACTGGCTTCAGCTCAGCGTCTGCATCGTCTTCATTAAATGCGGGTTTGTTCAACAACCCTTACATCCCACTTACTAAATATTGTGTTTGACGAGGAACCACGACAAACCACACTGATAGTATTTTCAGGCGGGCGTTCGTTGGGATTATGTACGAGTAGGTAAAAAAAGTATTATTGTTCATGTTAGATCTATATATAGAAATGGGGAATGTCCCCCTTAGCTCTCGAGAACTGCTTATGCTCCAATGATGGTTGACCCCTCTATGGATAGCCCTCGATCAGGAGGCAAGCCGAAAAATCGAAAATTTGATCTAGCCCTAAGGGGTCAAAAGTTATAGGCCAAATCTTATGGCGTGGTGCGGCGCGAAGCACTGCGCAAGACACCGTACTAGTAACAAATTAAACTAGCATTAAACATTCCGTCTTACATACTCATTCAGTTTCTATATTAAATAGAGGGCGAGTGTGACTCGTTTTCTTCGTGGCGAATACTAAGCGACTCTGATATAGGTTGTCCAATTTATGTTTATTTTCCACTAGGGGCGCCACGTTACATTAAAACAAGTTAAAAACAAGATCTCAGAACAATAACTACAAAGAATAATTAGTTCCATTTTTTGCCACGCAACAACTTAGCTGGGAAGCTGTAGTGACGTTACGTCATCCGCGTCTGTTTGACTGCTCTGACGTGCAGAGTGGTTGTTAGTGGTTCAGACCGGTTATTAGCGCTCTATTATATACGTAGTATAGAGATAGTTGCCCTGAGGTCTTACTTAACAATGTCACTTTCTTGTTAACATTTGAGAAGAATAAAAATTCCTATCTGTAGAAATTTTCTTTGTAATTTGTTACATTGTTACCATAAACTGCTTCGAAGTTGAAAACGTGATCTTACTGTTCAAGAGAGAGTTATAAAAATCTCTAAGTTTAATATTATTATTTTATTAGCTTCTTAAGTTCCTATTGAGAGTTACTCTATTCACTAAAACCACTCTATCCATTGGTAAAACCAACAATAAAGTCCGTTGCATAGCTTTAAAGATCTAACGATCTGGAAAGGTAAATATGATAATTTCAACCGACATCCAAAAAAGGAGGAGGTTCTCAATTCGACTATGTTTTTTTTGGACTCGTTGAACCAACTGATTGATTTTTTTTAATGAAAGTTACTATCTCCCAGTTATTTGGTCCCATTTCGGTAATTTGAAGTCTGTTGTTGTGTCAATTTTTGTCGTGTGTTTTTATGACATAGATACATAAAATCTCGGTATGTTTACGATGATATATGGAGAAAGTGAAATAACTTATTTAATAGCTTTATTGTCAAACAAGAAAATAATATTTAGGATTGATCAACAACAACTTAAGTTGATAACATATTTACTTCTTCTCCGGAGAAACTTATACGGGAAAACTTTATTATTGAGTTTCTCTATTTGTGAGGAGGAATCAGTATATTATTCAGTCTAAGTATTATATTTACGAAGCCTAGATTACTTAATAATTTCAAGCACATTCATGGCTATTAATTTAACTGCTAACAGTTGCTTCAATAGATTTCTTTTTCTCAATTACCAAGGCATATTGAGCGAGCGAGGAAAGCTTCCTTTTTTTTTGAATAAATTTGAGTGCGTTTGACCGCAATCTTACCTGATGTCAAGTAACGATGCGGTCTAAGATGAAACACGCAAACTCAAATAATGCCTATTTGCTCTTGCCTTGAAAATCCCAAGATTATATGTATCGGGGAACAATGACGCTGGAAGGGAATTCCATTCCTTTGCGGTTCGCATGATGAAAGATGAAGCGAATCGAGAAGTACGAAGAGGTGGTATATCGACCACATACGGATGGAATCTCTGACCACGCCTTGATGTCCGATGATGGAATGGTGCTGGTGGAATTAATTCATGCAATTCCTGCGCACACTCTCCGAAATGTAACCTGTAGAAGACACACAGACTCGCAACCAGACGGCGATGGACAAGGCTCTGAAGTCGGTTGCTTGTGAGCGCCTCATCGCTTATAAGTTTTCTGGCGCGTCTGTCAATAGTTTCCAGGGCCTCAAGCTGGTAGCGGGCGGATCCATCCCAAAAGTGCGAGCAGTACTCCATGCAGGAGCGAACCTGTGCTGAGTCTTTACTCAGCAGTTGATTCGAGGTAAAATATTTACGCACCTTAGAGAGGATGCCTAGTTTTTTTAAAGCTGTTTTAGCCCTGGATTCAATGTAGCTTCCAATGTTCAGGTTGGATGATAAGTCCACACCAAGGAGCTGGAGTTGCTGAGTCACAGGTACAGGGACATCCCGGAAAGTGCGAGCCTTGGTGAACGGGCTCTTTTTGGCGGAGAAAAAACGCGCCTGGGTTTTCGTGGTGTGTGGGCACATTAGCATCGCCCCAGTTAGACACTATCTGAAGGGTTAAGTTGGTGCGTTCAACCATTGCCACTCTAAGATTGTCGATTTCTGGTTTTTGGGCCTTTGCGCTGGAGAAATATCTCTCTGCAAACCTGCTATCGTCCGCATACCCAAACATACCGGGTCTGAGCAGGTCGTTTATATGTAGCAGGAATAACGTTGCCGAGAGAACAGATCCATGTGGTACCCCAGCGTTAATTACTAATAGATCTACATTTCGAGATTGGACAATTTTGCTTTCGTGCATCTGTTTTTCTGTATGTGTGTTCCGGGCTAGCAGTCAAAGTTTGTATCCGATCTTCACGAAACTTGAACACGAATCGCAAAAAAATATTTTAATGTTTGCGAGGTCTACTGTTCGACCATAGGGCGACCACTAGTTATATGTTGCCAATTAGTATATGCGTTAGATATTATCAACAAATTAGATTTAGGTACTACATACTACGCCACGTCTTTATTCCCAACAAACTGGACTGAAGATTATTTGTAAGTACTCCATATTTTTTCCAAAATTTGGTGGTCTACCGTAATTGTCCTTTCGGAGATATTTACATTTTCTTACCAGATTTTCAACCATCGTTTAGCAGATGCACTGCTTAAACATGAAGCCTCGGTCACTTGGTTCTCTGTTAAAAAATAAAAGTTTTATTTATTTACTAACGGACGCCCGCGGCTGACATATTTCATATACTTAAACCTTCTTCAAAAACCACTCTATCCATTGGTAAAACTAACAATAAAGTCCGTAGCATAGCTTTAAAGATCTAAGCAAACATAGGGCCAGACAGACATCGGGACGCGACTTTGTTTTATACAATGTTAAGATGGTGCTTACAAACGGTTACTTAACAAAGAGAAGTTGAAAATTAAACGACTTGAAACAATTAACTATAATTATCTCATGCGGCACCTTAGACACGAAGCAATTAACTCCAGTTTATTACTTTGGTTAACCTCCTAGACCTTTTACGAGCGTTGTAATTAAGAACGTTGTTTCTTTGTAGTGATTTGGTCACTTGTTTATACTGAAGCTGAGGCTAGGTGGGGGAGTAATCTGATGAGATTGTAAGATTTAATCAGTACATACTTGTGTATGCAATTCACTATATAGAATGATGGTAAGAGACTGACGACAGACAGCTACTTTTGTTTTCTTGTTTTTTGGGTGCCTGCCGTTTTGCCGAAAAGATGTTGACAACATTTCATTACCCAAACAAATTTTAGCAACCTTTTTTTATACCATTGCAATATTTCGAATGATTTTAGTACGCATATTTTTATTTAATAATTTTTTTACTTGGCAAAATATTACCAAGTATAATGTAATTATGGCATTTGGTCTTTAATCAAATGATTTATTACAGCAAACAATCTTCAGACAATAAACGTTTGGTGAAATGATTTGTTAAGACAAAAAATATTAATTGTAATTTGTTTTTAGTAGGTTATCCGGAACTCATCTATTTAGATTAGGTTAATTTCTTCTTTAAAGAAAATGGTAGGTTAGGTTAGGTTAAAACTACTCAACCTCCTACGCACGAGCCGAGAGAGCGAAGCGAGCGGTGCCGCGGCAGCGGCCGGCGAATGGCAGAAGCGACTTGCATTAATAGAAAAAAGAGATTGTTTTTAGTAGGTTACCCAGAACTGGACTATTTAGATTAGGTTAATTTCTTCTTTAAACAAAATGGGTAGGTTAGGTTAGGTTAAAACTGTGACCTCCTACGCCAGAAGGTCACAGTGTTCACTTCCCAAATTTTTTGGGAAGTGAACATTTGTAAAATTCTATTCGGTCAAACAAGGGAGACCCCTTTTTTATAGTTGTGGCTCCGTCGTGCATCGATGATTTTGTCAATGTCAAGGTAATGCTTGATTTGATACACAGAAGAACTAGTTATTCCGAACTAGCCCCAGGTGGGGGTAAGATAAGAAGCTTTGGTCGTTTAAGTCAGCATCTGGAACCCAATTTTTGCGGAGTGCCAGATGTAACCTAAAAAGCCACCAGCCACGCGCTCAGCAAAAATCGAACTCGAGACTCGAAATCACAGTGTAATTTGAGGAACGGTGACAATTTTTTTTTTAATCACCCTGTCTTACAGAGTACGTTACATGTGGAATAATTACGATGTTTATTTACGTATATAATTTATTTACTTTCTGACTCAAAGAATTAAGTAGAAGTGTGTCATAATATTATATTAGCTTGTAAGCCATAGCCTAGTTTAGTCTATGCTTAGATTATATCAATATTGTCTTGTCTATGTTCACTTCCTTCTTTCCTTACTTTGTAACATGGCCGACTGAAATACACGACACGTGTTATTACGAGCTCCTGTCTTTTATTCCAAAAACCAACAAACATCAGGTGTGGTGTAAACTGGCGTGTCTTAGGAAGAACTGGATCAACCAAAAGAAAAAAATGGACGAATCTTCAATGTCGTCGGGTCGCCTCAAGCACATGGACGTTCATGCATCCAACATGCCGCTCACGTGGAAAAATTGGATCACCAAATTCAAAATATATCTCAAAGCATTTAAATATGATCAAGAAAGCGAAGATAGGCAAGTTGCACTTTTATTACATTATATAGGACCAGATTGCCTTCACATATTTTATTCTTTCAACCTAGATGTCGAAACAGTCAAGCTACAAGTGTTGATCGACAGATTTGCAGGTTATTTCAGCCCAAAAGTCAATATAACCATGATAAGGCATAAACTTTTTAACAGAAAGCAACTGCAAAATGAACAGCTGGACAGTTATATAACAGATCTCAAAAATATAGCCCATCAGTGTAATTTTGGTGAATTGCAAGACGATTTACTAAAAGATATATTTAGTTGGAATCTAAATGATCAGAATCAATACATTAAAGAGAAAATTTTGCAAGAATTACCTACCACTTTAGATGTCACTATAAATATTGCTAAGTCACTAGAATCGTCCCGGAAAGAAGTTCAAATATTATCAGGCACAAATCCCAATTCATCTGTAGCTAGTATAGATAGTATACATAACAGAAGTAGTCAACAGTCCAGTAGAAGTCATTCACAACATCGTCAGTCAAGAAATCAGTCAAGAAATCATAGTCGTAGTCAACAATCAAGGTGTAATCCGCAGTCACAGGACCGTCAATCAAGAATTCAAAGTCACAGTCAACAATCAAGGTATAATCCGCAGTCACAGGATCGTCAATCAAGAAGTCAGAGTCACAGTCAACAGTCAAGGTACAATCCTAACCAGTCATACAATACATCCCATTCATCGAGTTATAGCAGTCCCAATGGTTATAAAGGTAACAATCAGTCTATGAATAACTCAATGTGTCCAAAGTGTGGTCAAACACATCGTTTTAAATGTCCTGCTCTTGGTGCAAAATGTAATTTCTGTCAAAAACTTAATCATTATTCAAAGATGTGTAAGTCCAAGCAAAAATATGTTAATTATGTGCAAGAAGATTTTTCTAATGATGATCAAGCTTTTCTAGGTGCTGTTTATCAATGTAATTCTGTAAAAGATAGTAACCAATGGTCAATAACCCTAAGTATCTGTAGTCAATCTGTTTGCTTACTTATTGACTCAGGTGCAGATGTGAATTTGATGTCTAAGAAAGCATTTGAAAAACTAGCGTTGCAAGAGATAAATCTTATACAAACACCATTTAACTTGACAACATTTACAGGTCAAAGTATACCTACAATCGGTTATTGTACATTACCATGTAAGTATAATGACAAATCATACAACTTGTGTTTCCATATTACACAGTTAGATTGCAAAAATATTCTGGGTAGACAGTCATGTCAACAGTTAAAAGTCATAAAAAGAATACATTCAGTAACCTTTGATGAAAACATATCTGAACACAGTCCAAACTACACACTTAGTCAGCATAGCCAGAACAACAATTTACAGTCAATGTCAAGTCAGTCTAACAGTCAAAGTCAAGTCATATCACAGTCAATGTGTCACAAAGTCCCTACAGAGTCAAACAGTCTGTCAATACTAAAGAAATATAGTAAGGTTTTTAATGGAATAGGAGCTCTTAAAAACTATGAATGTCATTTAACTCTCAACGAAAATGTCAAGCCGTCGGTAGACGCAAGTAGAAAAATTCCTTTTAAATTACAGGATAAAGTCAAGGCAGAACTTAATAAGTTAGAAGTCACTGGTATTATTGCTCGAGTTGATGAACCAACTGATTGGGTCAACTCTATGGTAATTGTCTCTAAAAAGGATGGAAGCATTAGATTATGTTTAGATCTACGTAAGTTAAATAAAGCTATTAAACGTTCACATTACCCATTTCCACATATTGATGAAATTAAAGCAGAACTAAATGGTTCATGTTATTTTTCAAATTTAGACGCTAAGTCAGGCTTTTGGAATCTTGTCTTAGATGAAGAATCATCCAAACTATGTACTTTTATAAGCCCCTATGGCAGATTTCGTTTTTTAAGGCTACCGTTTGGTGTCAATGCATCTCCAGAAATCTTTCATAAAGAAATGATTTCCCGGTTTGGTGACATACAAGGCATTAAAATAATGATGGACGACTTTCTTATACATGCTAAAACCATTCAAGAACATGATCAAATCCTAGAAAAAGTTCTTTGTCGTGCAAAAGATATAGGTCTAACATTTAATAGTAATAAATGTAACATTTGTCAAAGTGAAGTCAAGTATTTAGGTTTTATATTCAATAGAAATGGAATGTCTGTAGATCCATCTAAAGTAAATTCAATTTGCAACATGCCACAGCCTAAGAATGTCACAGATGTCCAGAGATTCCTGGGCATGATTAATTTTCTTGGCTCATTCATAAAAGATTTATCAAAAGAAATATCAAACATAAGACAGTTACTTAATAAAAACACAATATGGTCATGGAATGACAGTCATGAGAAAGAATTCAATAAATTAAAGTCTCTAATTAGTTCTTCACCAGTCTTAACTTACTTTGATCCTCAAAAACCACTTACTTTGTCAGTAGATGCTTCAAAAGATGCTTTAGGTGCTGTCATCTTACATAATATTAGTCCTATAGCATATGGCTCAGCTTCTTTGACAAAGTCTCAACAAAATTACTCTCAGATTGAAAAGGAACTCCTAGCAATTTTATTTGGTTGTACTAAGTTCCATCAATACATATTTGGTAACAAAGTCCTAGTGGAAACAGATCACAAACCTATTGTCTCTTTATTTAGTAAACCTTTATTTAATATTCCACCAAGATTGCAACGAATAATGCTTCGTTTGCAACCCTATGATCTTATCGTTACTTATAAACCAGGTAAATACTTATATGTCGCAGACACATTGTCCCGTGCTGCATTACCAGAAAATGCATTAGTAGAATTGGATGAAGATATTAAACTTCATGTTAATTTACTCACTGCTAATTTGTCACTTAGTCCTTTCAAGTTACAACAAATTGAACAAGCTACCAGGTCTGACCAAACTCTTCAAACTCTTATTAATTACTGTAAAAATGGATTTCCAAATTCAAAGCATAAAGTAGAAGATTGTATTAAACCTTTCTTTCCTGTTAAAGATGATATACATTATGCTAATAACCTTTTATTTTTGTCAGATAGAGTTATTATACCTATTTCTTTAGGAAAAGATTTCTTAAAACTATTACATGAAGGTCATCAAGGCTTGAATAGTTGTAGAAATTTGGCAAGACATACAACTTACTGGCCTAATATTAGTCAAGATATAGATAATTACATCAGTAATTGTGAAATTTGTCTCACTTTAAGAAAGAGTAACACTAAAGAAAGTCTATTACCACATGATTACAAATACATTCCTTGGCATAAGGTTGGTATAGATTTCTTTGAGTTCAACAAGCATACATACTTAATTGTAGTCGATTATTTCTTAAAATATGTTGAGATAGCAATTTTAAGTAATGGTTACAGTGCAGACCAAGTCATAATCAAGTTAAAATCAATATTTGCTCGTCATGGTATTCCCCATACATTAATGTCAGATAATGGTCCACCGATGAATTCCAAATCTTTTCATGATTTCACACAAGCTTGGAATATTCACCATGTCACTTCCAGTCCCTATCACAGCCGTTCAAATGGTATGGTAGAACGGACAGTAGGCATAATTAAAAATATGCTTAGAAAATGTTTACTTGATAATACTGATCCATATTTAGCATTACTGCAATATCGCAATACTCCCAAAAACAATTTGTGTTCACCAGCACAACTTTCCATGTCACGTAGACTTCGTACAAAGCTACCTATAGTAGAAAAACTTTTAAAACCAAAATTGTGTAACTATAGACATCTTAAACAAGTCAATAATCAAAATTTACATAAGATGAAAGAGTATTACAACAAAAAATCCAAAGATCTTAAACCCTTGGAGGTAAATAGTCATGTTATGTTTCAAAAACATCCACAATCGTCTTGGTTTCCAGGTATTATACAACAAGTTAGTCCTGAACCTAGGTCGTATATCATAAAAAGTAAATTTGGTACATATCGTCGCAATAGACAATACATAACACTTAGACCAAAGTCTCAATATTCTTTTCATTCACATAACACACAGACTAATAATTTTCACACTCAACCAGTCAGTTCCAATCAAACTTATATCAGTTATACTCCTTGTTATACAAATGATTACTCTAAAATTTCTCATAGTCAATCTCCTCAACGTACTAGCAGTCAACCAATTAAGAAATATTCTAGTTCAGGAAGAGAGATAAGGCAACCACAACGTCTTATAGACACAGTCTTATAAACATTGTTTCGTATTCATTGTCATGTACTTAGTTATAAGTAATTAATTAGTAAACTAAAATGTTGTAAACCATTGTTTGTTTACATTTAGAAACAATCGTCGAATTGACAACGTCAAATTATGTCAACTGTCAGAATCTTTTAAAACGTCAAATTGTCTCGTGTCAAAACACTAAAATGCGTTTTGTTATTTTTATATAAGAATCTAAAATATAAGTTATAATAAAGTTACTTAAAGGGAAGATGTCATAATATTATATTAGCTTGTAAGCCATAGCCTAGTTTAGTCTATGCTTAGATTATATCAATATTGTCTTGTCTATGTTCACTTCCTTCTTTCCTCACTTTGTAACATGGCCGACTGAAATACACGACACGTATTATTACGAGCTCCTGTCTTTTATTCCAAAAACCAACAAACAAAGTGTAACGACATATTAACGATGCAAGCAATTTGGGAAACGTTTCTGTATTGTTCTGTGGGGCAGGGTGTAATTTTATCTACGAGTATATTAACGCTTGTTTAATAATAAACTGCAACAATTCAAAAAACATGATTTTTGGGAAAACGCGTTTAAAGTTTCGCAACAATGACTTGTTCACGAAATTCTTTATTATTTTTAATATTAGACACAAGTGAGGAATAGTGTCAAGCTAATATTATAGTCGATGAACTAACCTTTCAAATGAGATACAATAATTAATTGCTATTCATTATAATTTTAATTTGGATTTTTAAAATGACATTTCGACAGTTCGTTTTATCATACAACTTAAAACTTATTAATGCATTTTTTTATTAATGAAATTTATCAAAACTTCATTTATAGGGAATAATGCTTTTTTATTTTCTAAAAAGATAAAAATGTTAAATCTATTTTTTAATTAACTTGTTTAACATTAAATGAATTCTCCATTATAGATAATAATACAGTTTAATTGAAATTTAACACAGTCAGTAAAACCAAGCTTGACAGCCAGTGTACAACTAAAACCTAAGGGAAATGACCATGACAGTTTACCCTTATTCAGTCTCAATATAAAATTCTTATAAAATAATAAAATGTCAAAGAAAATACAACATCAGTTATAGTTTTTAGTTATAGTTAGTTAGTTAATTAATGCTATTAATTAATGCTAAAAAGTTTTTTCTTAAAAAAATTTTTACTTACCATTGTTTTGTCATGGATTTTCGCCAAGTAACGCCTGTTTCTATCCAATATATCAGTTATAGTATCATGACACAAAATTAGAAACAAAAAATTCAAGCCGTTCTACAAAGTTATTTTAAAAATCTTATAAGTACATACCTACTATCACAATTCAATAATTATTATCATTGCCAAAAAATGAGATCAGTCCAAAGCAAAAGAGTATCAATCCAAGAAGAAGGGGACTATCTTAGTAGGCTACTTAATATGCATATTTTTACAATATTGTGTTGTAAAAATTTGCATAGTAAGCAGGGATTAACCCCAGAGACGCCCGGCAACGGACGTAAGAGCCGTCGGTCGCGGAATAAAAAAAATAAAAAAAAAAGGTATTAACCCTTTGGTGGGGAGTTCTTTCAAATCTTTCTTCTTATTGTCACTTAATGTTTGATTTTCTGTGTATGCTGGTTTTAGCTGAATTTCACTCTCTGGCATCATTTTCTTTCGTTTATTTCTAACGTCTACTTCTATAAAGGAATGATCATCATATGAAATTTTATAATAAAATGAAAAAGGATTTCCTTTTATAATTTTTTATTGTTTTATTTCATTCCAGTTTACTACACTGAAAGAAGATTGGGAATACAACCCAATCTTCTTGAAGTTCTTTAATATTGACAAATGAATCATAAGTAAATTCATTTACATTTAATTTTATGGCTGGTTTACTTTTTTTTGCGGATTTAATTAAAACAATGGTAAGTAAAATGTTTTAAGAAAAAACTTTTTTAAAATTATATAATAGCATTAATTTTTCGCAGAATTAAAAGACAACAAAACGTCGACAATTGTTTCGCCTCTAAACGAGGCATTATCAAGACTGTCTCAGAGAGAACAGCAAAATTCGTGGTTGGAACGTGTTTGCTTATAAGTAAACGCGTGCAAATTTCATTATCGCGATGTAGGATTCTTTACAATAACTAATGTGGGTAGAAACCTCAGATCATGCTAACTAAGTTCCAAAAATAGGTATTCACCAATACTTGACCTTATATGTTTGATTTAATTAATGTCTTTTGATAAGTTGCGTAGAAAACCCAAATGACACACACAAACCAACAACAATTAATGTGTCTGTCTGTTCGTAAACAGATTAAGTAAGGGAGATGTGTGAAAATCTATTTGTTCGTTGAGTAAGGTGTCCGCATCTCTTCTAACTATTTCTAGCCTTTCCCAAACACTTAACTTGAACCCTTTCTCACATAAAGGATTTCTCAGGACAACCATTGCGGGACGCCGCTCTATGTTCCTTATATCTAATATCGAAGGACCTGCCAGTCTGTCCCACATACTTCAAACCACATTCATCACAACTCAACAAATAAACACCTGATCTGCGTGAGACCGACACCGAATCCTTGCCATTACATAGCTCCCTCAAGGTATTCTGAGTTCTAAAAGCAACAAATATCCTACTTTCCCTCATGATCTTAGCTATACTCAACGAGACGGGACCCACGAACGGCAAACAGGCCGTGTACTTCCTAGGTGGATCTTGAGTCGGATGTAATAAATGAAAACTAGCCTTTCTGCGTTTTTTATTTAATAATAATAGTTTAAAATTAATGCTATTATATAATTTTTTTAAAGTTTTTTCTTAAAACATTTTACTTACCATTGTTTTGTCATGGATTTTCGCCAAGTAACGCCTGTTTCTATCCAATATTTGATTTAATTAAAGTTATACCGGGTGTTACGTAAGGGTTATATCAACCCGAAGCCAGCCCATCAGCTGGTCGACCAAACCCGTTTCGATATGTAGCGACTGCCAAAGAAGAAAAAAAAACTTCATAAAAAAAACATTATTACCGAATAAAATACACACTTGTTTATCTTTATATAGTTACACAAGAGCCTATTTCTATAGCTCCTCTTTTAGCATCAAACTCTGTCCAAAAGTAACAGTGGACGTTATCGTATTTACTCTTGCAAGTTTTATTGTTAAGTTCTGTCAAAGTCAAATTATAACTGTTTAATTTAGATTTATAGTAGAATGCCGATGTTTCTCCTCTAGGACAAGGCAAAACAGCTTCCAAGTCGTAAACTACAACTTTATTATTGCTCGTCATGCTTTTTAACAGTTTCTGACGAGTTTGAAGCTTCAGGTTCTAGAACCATGCTTAATATTCTATAACTTCTATGTGACATACTCAATTTAGTAGAAAACTCTTGACTATAAACAACGAAACAAACTTTGATATCTGAATTAAACAATAAAGTGCAACAATCCATAATGTTATAATATATTTATTAAACATTTAGTAATAAATTGAACTATCTACTAATAATTTCGTATATTTCAAATTTTTTTAAAAATAAAACGTTATAACTTACTAAAGTTTTCATAACTTTCCATTGGTTTTACACATAAAATGAATTAAACCTAAATCTCGTCATAGCAAACAATCAATGTTTAACAAGAAAACGAATCAAATCCAAATAGTTCAGTTTTTTACTCAAATAAAAGGAAATGAAGCACTTACCTGTTTATAATAAAATTAACTATTTAGCAACATGTCGCACACACTCACGTCACTTCTTCAACGTTGTGTCATTTTTTTTAAACAGATTGGTTGCATCGGCAAAAATAAAGAGACGGAAGATCTTTTATCTCGCTTCCTGGGGTCCGAATGCATTGGGATTTGAATTGTACCTATTCTTAACGTGGAGATATTTCGTTTTATGAATAAATATCGAAATCCTGTGTTTTTTAATTATAACGTTTTAAAACAAGTGTATGTACAATTGTATTTTTAGAAATATTTGAAAGTATGTTTAGCAGTTATCTAGATACAAGCCTTTATCAGCTTAGTTTGAGCCAGGTAGTGCTGTGTCAAATCCTATTTTATTATTTGTATATTATCTCTTGTAACATAAGGAAATAGAATAAGAAAATACACTTATCATAGTCAACAAAGCAATATGTTGTAATCAACCTCGAAAGCAAAAGAAAGATACGGGTCGTTTAGATCTCGATAGGAAGCGCTGGAACATCCTGCTGTTGGCTCGAGGCCAGACCAACCTCTAACGACTATTATGACATGTGAGTATAGGTACAATGTAACATGCAGATTTTTTGGCAGCCTCACATGTTCTAAAATTGAATTTTGCGACTTTCTTTTTGTAGGCAAACGTCTGGTTTCGGAACTTGACAAATGACGTTTAATTGAATTGAAATATAGAAGATACATACGCCTCTCTTGATTTCTTTCCAAAAAGAACCAACTAAAATGATCTCATATAGGTTAAACAATTATGTGTAATTATTGCGCCTCTGTCTAATCCCTTAAGAATATTGGTGTGATTATAACATGTTTTGTAAATGTAGGTACGTTAATATTAAAACTACATAGCAAATAATAATATTGATTAAAAAGTTAACTGACATGACTGAAATGACTCACTTGTACAGATATTTCACAATTTTTTAGAGATTTTGACCTGCCCGGTTTCGCTCTATGGCATTTTCAAAGGAGTTCGCTTCAGTTTACAGTTTAGATTACCGTTACAGTGAATTAGTGTCCTTTCTCACCACTCACAAATCCCCTTTAAAAATGCCATAGAGTGAAACCGGTCAGGTCAATATCAATAAAAAATTGTGGAATATCTGTGCAAGTGAGTTTTTTCAGAATGTACTACTAGGTATATATATTATTTTATACCATGTGCCGACAATCGAAAGCATAAATTATATACATAATTACATCTCTTGGGCTTCAAGTGTTGTTTTGAAAATCACGTTCATCAGTTTGCAACTAAAATCTGTAGCTGTCGAGGTCGGTTTGACCTACTAAGTGTCTGTTAGCTCGGACGTATCCGGCCCGTATTTATTTTAGTTTGGTGGCTCGCCGAGCGATGTGGGTAAAATGTTTGAAATTGTTTATATACAGCTAAACTTTTTATACCGCAGCTAAACTCTTATCATGTAGGCATTTTCACATACATTTTTGCATTTTTCTTATAAGGGATTGACATAGATATTTTCTTAATATTTTGCAAGTCATTGTCTTGGTCTTGTATAATAGAGAATAAGGCTGTGGTTGTTTTCTGGGGATTTATAATAGAATAGAATATGTTTATTCAGAAAACTGTTAACTTAACTATTAACTTGACATTGCGACAAACGCTTAATGTATACTTCTCAGGGCCAGAAGGCAGACTATTTTCTGGCCCAAAGAATAAGTATCGCCATCCAACGTGGCAACACAGCCAGCATTCTGGGAACCTTCCCAGACGGCAATGACGCGGAGGATGTTATGAACGATATTTTTTTGAGTGTAAATTTAGTACAAAAATTATGTATATTGAAATTCTTATTGTAAATTAACTAAAAACTTAACTATTATATATTTTAATACATTTTACCAGAAAACACAGAAGGGAGCGTTTATTAAGTTAATATTATAGAAATTACCAGGAATTGGTGATTTTGGTATTTTGATTAATGAATGCTTGACCGAGATGCAAAGGTTCTCAGTTAAGCGAGTTATAGTGTTCCTTACCAATTTATGAAATTTTAATGGAGGTTCATGGTTCAATGGAGGAAATACCTACAGAAAAAATAGTGTCTCGGGGGCACAGTGGTATGTGTATGCGACTGTCGTCCCTGAGGTCCCGGGCTCGATTCCCGGGCCGTTTCAAATGTATTATTTGGTATGTATTTAGAAATATATAAGTATGTTTATCAAAGTATATTATTTAGAGAAAGAAAACTTGGCACAAACCCCTATACCAACCCGTCTGGCCAGCGTGGTATATGTAGGCTGAATTCCCTCCTCTTTGGGGAGGTTTTTATACCCAGCAGTGGGTGTCAAATGGGCTAAAATGATGATGATGATTCTTTTTACAGAAAATTGCTAAAAATATTTTATAATTTGTTTCGATTAAATGACCGACTTTTTATGATAACTATTGATTGAATATTATTTAAGTCAACACTCCGCTGCTCTTAGGGCAGCTATATAAAAACGCTACACCAGTTAAATTTAAAAAAAATATGAAATTCTATTTTAGAAAGGGTTATTAACAGCTATGTACTTAAATTTACAAGAAAGGGCTTTTTACTGTGTTCTTAAACTTTTTCACTGCTTTTCCTTGTTATAATCCAAAGTGCCAATTTATTTAATACCCCGGAATTGACGTCAGGAAACATGCCAACAAGATTAAAAGTAAATGTTGATGAGCCGATTGCCTAAAAGAAGTAATTTGGCAGTTACAGATTAAGTTCGATCTTGTACCTACGAGCACCTACTATGAACATTAAAAGATTTCGGTTTTGCCTGCGTTAAAAAGTTATAAATGGTACCTGATTCCCATGGGAACACATTCCCGGGATGAAAAGTAGATGTGTCAGTGATAATGTCGTACCTTATTACATCAGCTATCCGCCAGTGACCGTCTCGTTAACATCCCGTTCAAAAGATTAGCAGAAACAAACAGGCAAGCAAACAAACAATAAAATTTAAAACTGTTTTTCTTACAAAAGTACCTTATCTACTTAATATGCATTTAGTTAAAAGGCGTTAATTTAAAATTATATACAGACACTTAAATTTTTTTGTCTGTATGGGTTTTTTCAAGATCTTAAATTCTTCAAAGAATCGTGTTAAAATCCCTCCACGTCATCGCTGACTGGAAAGGTTCCCAGTATAGTTGGACACTGCCGCGGAGAATGACAATGCTAATTCTCTTAACTGAAAAGGAACCAGACGTCGCGTCGTCTTGTCTATAACTTTAGGATAGGTACTTTTTTAGGGTTCCGTACCCAAAGGGTTCCACTGTCCGTCCGTCCGTCTGTCACTAGGATGTATCTAGTGAACCGTGATAGTTAGAAAGTTGAAATTTTCACTGATGATGTATTTTTGTTTCCCGCTTTAGAAACAAATACTAATAAATATTTAAGGTGGCTCCTATACAAAAAACGAAATTTTTTGCAATTTTGATTTGGAACCATTTATGCACGAGTCCGACTAGGTTTTTTTTTATTTTATTTTATTTTTTATATTGGTTTCGTCAAATTGACGCCGCCCGCCTGGTGGTAAGTTGTGACGACGTATAGGGATTGTGGGCCAATCTCACAGCGCACAATACTATAGAGAGTGGCCCTCAACTTGACGACCTACTGATGTGCCTCTTCACGCTCCGCTTAAAGAACCCAGGGTTATATGTGGGAGGAAACACGTGCACAGGCAGGGCGTTCCAGGCCACTATCGTTCGGCAGAGAAACGAACGTTTAAAACGTTCGGTTCTCGCGAACATGCTATCCACAGTGTGGGGGTGGCATCTCTGCCCGGCACGCGTTGTTCGGGATCGGAAGGAAGAGGGTGGGATCAGATTGAAATTTTATGTTAGTTTTTTTTGGTTTGTGACACTGTAAGTATGATTTATGTTTATATATCATTGTTGACTGAGGGAGCGAAGCGACCGAAGGTTCCATTTCAACTTGCAGACTGGGGAGAATTTCTTTCGTCTGTATCTACGGGTTCTGTCAGATCATGTTTGAGGCCGTATTTATCAACCGATTTGCATGAAACTTTACACACACACTCCTTGCTTACAATGAATAACATTTGAATGATATTTTTTTGGATTGGATGACAAATGAAAGAGTTTTAAAGAAAATTGAAGAAGAAATTTTCTAAACAAAGCCGCTCCCGAAGGCTACGCTTCACAGAACTACTAGTTTAACTAAGATTTGAAACATAGACCACAGAATTAGGAATGCTAGTCGATATTTAACTTTGCCGAGTCTTTGTCTGTATGTATAACGAGAATGTTTGCATTAAATAAGTACCTTTTACACAAAAAATCAAAATGTTTTTATTTATTTGTACACAGAAACGAAACTTTTTGTGGTTTGTATGATTGAAACGAATGATATTTTTGGGATAAATAAATTTATCATAAATAAGACTTTACAATCACGTCCACATTACCGATAGGGTATGCAGATGTACATTATATACCCATATTTATAGATAATGAACAAAATTATTTAACGTACACGCAAGCTTAATCTAATCTACAACTCCCTGTCGACACAAACTATCAATCAAGTTGGCACAGTTTAGTGCGTCAGCGGAACAGGAGCTGACACCTTCCCATTTGGTTTTACGACTTATTTTATGTGGGAGCACGAGATCGTCAATATAGCTGATTGAGAAAATCAATAGAAATATACGGAACAGATGTAGACGCAACGCCATGTAGTCTCGTTGAACAAACTTAATGAGAATTAGGTTAAAGTGGTACAAATATTTGTGACCCCGCTCGTTTGTGTCACTAACGATCGATTCCACACACACATATATCACCCCTATATCCCCGAAGGGGTAGGCAGATGTGCATTACACACACACACACGATTTGCCAGTATTTTTAGTTTAGCAGCAAGCCTATTGCCGTCACCGGGCACACATATAATGGGTTATGTGCAAAATGGCCGAATGAATTTAATAAAAAGTAGCAGCTATAAAAAATTAAAACCCGTTGCCTTGCGATGAAAATGTTGATTAAAGACAACAAAATCTTACGTGCCAGTCGCTATGGCACGTAGCCACTATGACCTATTCCATACGAAAAAACCGTCAAGTGCGTGTTAGATAAAGAAGCGAGATGAGCGTTCCACAGTCTGACAGCATGAACGGTAATAGAGTAGGAGAAGAAGTCGGATTTGTGGGAAGGATTATAGTGCGAATTCCATTTATTTTACATCTTCAGTCTTAAATGAGAGGGTGGTAACTATTGGGTCAAACCGTCTGTGGCTTATTAAATATAGCACCTCTGCTAATTAAAAACAAATTTTGTTACATTTCATAAAGTGCTGCATCGGAACAACCTGTTTTGCTTTCCAATTAAATTTCCGCATCCAAAGGAAATCGAGGGAGAATCGAATTTAAACCTTGTTATCTGGTTAGGTGAAGCGTTTTTCAATCGGCGTTTATTGAACAGAGCTTATGGCACAAATTGCAGCCCGTTATGTGGATTTATTTTACTAAGTCTCCCGTATGAATTTTTATTTACGAGTCCGCAATAACCTGGTTAACTACCTTACTTACTAATTTACATGCTCCGACCCCGTGTTTAGCTTTCCCTGTCCGATCATTTCAGGATCCTATTATCATTATAATGAAATAATACCTACACTTTCATGAAATAGTAGATAAGGTAAATATCTTTAACATAGAGTGACTAAATAATTTTAATCTAATTGGATTGGGAAATAGTCAATAAGTGTTATGATATGAATTGCATGGAATAGAATTGTATAGAATCGAATGAAATTGACATTGTAGTAGGTAGGTAATTGTTTAGTTAGTATGGTCATTGTTAAAATTTGCGTTTGGTAGGCAGTCGACTTTTCCTTTCTTTTTTTTTCACAGTTATCACCAATACGATATATTGCAAGTTATTAATTACGCAATATTATCAAACATACAAATTTTAGAATAAATAAATAACATTAATAAAATAAAATCAATCGAATAAAATTAAATGCAATCATATAAAATTAAATACTATCAAATCAAAAAAACATTAAAATAAAATATAATCAAATAACATCAAACTAAGTCAAACAAAATTAAATTAAGGTCAAATAAAATTAAATTAGGTCAAAGTAAATGAAATCAAGTCAAATCAAATGTATTTAAGTCACATAGTCACATACCCACTGTAAGATAAGAAGCTTGTATTATTTCCTGTCATAACTAAATCAACAGTCACTTGTGACTGGTTGAACCGACTTAGGTCCCATTCCGACAATTATTTGGTCCCACTTTAGAAGGGCCCTAGTGGCCAGGCAAGCGCACCGCTCATTTTGTGAACGCTCGTATGTCAACCATTTATGTCCGCCGGGCGCCACTGGAAATACCTGTTTGTAACCAGAGACGCCCGGCAAAGGACATTAGAGTGGCCGCGGAAAAAAAAAAAGAAAAAAACCATTTATGTTTCTTTTCACCGGTATGTACCTTAAAATACCACGATATTTGTAAGTCAATTGTATTATGTATTTTGTAGACAAAAACGACGACGACAACATCGCAAGTAGATGTAAAATAATACATTTCTTGCTTATAGTGGAGTTTATGAGTGGGAGAAAATTGGCGACACGTGTTGTAGTACAAATCAGGAACTATTTCCTTTCTAACCTCTTCTACTGTTCTGAGGTCCCACTGGTAGTCAATATTGCATTATTTTAGAAAGAAAAAACTACCTATTTTTCTTGATGTCCTACTCATTTTGACTATACTTACATAAACGTGTCGTCATTAATATTTCAAACATCCTTCTACACGAGAATAATAGGCGGTTTGACTTGTTAGTCAACTGGCCAACTAGAAAGAAAAAAGAAAGAGTTCAAATCCTTCAAATAGAAAGATTATAGATACACCTAAGAGGTCGAGCGACCTTTTCTATGGATCAAATAAAGCCTATTTCTACCTACCTACATGTTACAACGCTCACTCGCATAACTAACTCCAAATTGCTTTCACCAACAGACATAGAACTAACGAAAAATTGCCTCCATCAATCATTAGGATTGATGAACACCATTTTGTGGGTAGAAATAGTTTCCCACAGACGTATATTTAAGTCAGTGTCTATTTAACCTCATACCAAACAAATTAAATTAACCATTATAACTATAGCTACTACGAGTATAATATACTATTTATCATCTATACCTACTTATAATAAATCTGTAGAAGTGAAAATTCTGTACATTGAAAATATCAAAAAAATAAATAGCAGTGGGTGTTACTAGACTTAAACCGAACACAAAAATGTGATTAAAAAAATTTTAGCCTGTCTGTCTGTCTGTTTGTTCAGGCATCACGCAATAACTACTGGTTCGATTACGATGAAACTTGGTATAATTATTCTTTAATATCCTGGACACCTACTGGCTTACGTTTTATCTCGGAAAAGTATATACAATAAGATACAAACTTAATTTTGCGGTTCGATCCCTAGACCAGATTACTGTACCAACCGCAAGTAATAAGTTTGTCGTAGGTACGTCACCCGCAGTGGAGTTCACTAAGGGGCGCTGCACACGGCTAAGATACTATAATATTTTATCTTAAGATACAATATCGCTCAACGGCTATACATAATAAATTAGTAACTGGTGATCAAGAAAGCTATAACACGCAGGCGGAGCTTCGGGCAATAGCTAGTAAGCAATGTTTCTGTATCTTTCTAAATTTTACAGTCAATTGTTGTGCCACAAAGTAAATAGGAATAGGAAGGAAATTCGAATTGGCTCTTTTAGATAGAAAATGTAAATCAGGACTCTAACCCATGGCCTTTCCCAAACAAGGGGAATGCTCTGACCAATGAGCTACGATACCAATACCGATATCGTCCAATCTTTGCTTGATATTTTATTTCTAGATAACAATAATAAATAATAAATATTTTGGACATTCTCACACAACGTCATCTAGCACAAACTAAGCTATAAGCTTATGCTATGTGATCTAGACGATTGATAAACATACTTATATATTTCTAAAAACATACATAATATCGATGCACTACCGACCACGCCACCGAAGCAGTCATCGGCACCGATCGCGGCCGTTTATTTATTTTGTGGTTGTGCGTACAAACTATTACTAGTAAGTAGGTACTATTACCTATTCTGTGCTATATGCGTTTTTGAGGTTGTAGGGTTATCTCTGGATCTTCTGAACTGATTATTAAAGTATTTCAGTAATATATAATACTCGTATCTATATTATCCTTGCATGACTTTTGTTCCCGGTAATGATCCCGTGGGAATTTGGAACGAGAAATCGAATTTACGCGAGTGGAGCTGTAAGCATCAGCTAGTCATATAATACTATAAATCGAACCTCCATCAGGAAGTACTCAATAAATACTCACCTTAATTTGAACTCCATAACCAACTATACTACGCCGAGTAGAATTAATTATCATCGCTCGCTGCTTATTGAATTAGAGCACAATGGGCATCTTGATGAACACATCATTGTGCTCAGGCGCCAATTGCAATCGATTGTGCTGTGAATACCAATGAGGTTTATATATTAAGACAGGTGTAAGTACAGAATATTTGACATCGTTGTCATGCTCGTCAGTCAGAATAAATTACCTGGTCTCACTAAGGTGTCCATATTGTCGCTAACCTAAAACTTTTTTATGTTTGCCAGCGCCTCGTGGATAGGCAGGTGCACCTGCTCAGTGTAAATGAGATTACTTGTAACTTTGAGACCATATACGCCCTTATAAACTATCACTGCTGATCAGGTCTGCCACCTGCACCCAACGAGACCCAGCGCTTTTTACTACATCGTCCATCTATCTGGTAAGTGCCGTCGCCGTCTCACACTGAGGCGCTGTCTCCACGAGCGAGAGAATCGCGGCGCTATTGTCGTCGTGCCACGTATTTCTATAAACTCTCTATGAACACGGCGATGTTATCGCGGCGATAAAAGTACAGACTCGTCGCGATTCTCTCGCTCGTGAAGACAGTGCCTTAGTGGTCGCCGTCTCACACTCTTAAATCTTTTTACCCTATCGACCGATCGATCTTCGGTCTATTAAGCATGCTAATCCTTCGGGCTGTGTCTGTCACTTTGGGTCTTCCACAGATCTCCTCATTTCAGATTCGACGACAGAGAGAAATATGGAGTCTGCGAACCGATACCCTTACATAGCACAATTTTGTTACATAGGGAATAGCAATTCGTTTATAAATATTTTGTTAAAAATTTCAGGTGTTAGCACCACAGGGAATTTCCAATTCAAATAGCGGTCGGAAACTGTTGTGGCTTTTGGTAAGGTACGAGTACATAGGACGGTACTACATGCATATTGTATATCCAATTTACTTACGCACAACGTAGGGACTAAAACTGATAAAACTGTTATTTTGATCCATTTTATTTTCATCTTTTTATTACTTGTGAAAGTTTATTTTATTTGAATTCGTATTCAGTAAAATATTACATAAATCGAGACTAATTGTCTCGTTTTCTTATTTTCTTAATATTATACTCGCGGAAGCCCACGATTTTATATACTTAAACCTTGCTCGAGAACCACACTATCCATTAGTAAAAGCAGCATGAAAATCGGTCCTGTAGTTTTTGAGTTTACTTTGTTTTGTAATATAATAGTGATTATGACCTTATTTGTTCTGTCATCATCATCATTAAAATTGTTAGGCCAATTTTGATGAGATTGAGAATCGATGGCTTGGCACCTTGATAGTACCATAGTAGTACGCTTATTTTATTTACGGTGTAAAAATTTAAATAATGTAGTTGTTAACGCACACACAAGGAACGCGTTTTGAATAACGCTACACCCTGCGGCCCACTACTAACTACGAATGGAACCGTACGATACATCGACTAAGATATACGAGCGATTCACCGTGGCGCGTGATTCGGATCACACGTCAGCTGCCACCACCGCCATCCGTCACATATAAACTGATGCAACCTTCAGTCAGAACACTCAAAATCAACATGAAGAAAGGTTGTGCCGCGCGCTCGTATATTCCGTAAAGGACGCCGCCATTAACTTTGTAACTTATTCTAATATAAGATTATTTCTCTCGCCAGCAGTGTTTTCATTATTTTATGTCCTCGCCGACGGTAGTATACAAAAAGAGCAAAATACCTTCTTATGTATGCGGAACACTCGGTTATACCACAGATTAATAAATAGTTACTACGTAAGTTATACCTACAGAAATTGGGAACGATAGATCTGGCCCTCGTGAAAGGAGACGAGTTTATCAACTAGTTTATAAATAACATATCTGGTACATATTGAAAAGTAAAATAATATTATTTATTGTAATCGATTTTCTTAACTTTGAGAAGAGTACAACTCTGAAAGAGTCTGATACGTCATTGTACGTGCGCACCAGAATTCAAAAATCCAGTTACAAAAGTAATTTCTTCAATTTATATACACCCAATAAAATTGTATGTAGGTCAGAGGTTAACTACGTGTAATAAGTTCCACGATAAGAAACAAACGTACAAAGTTGTTCATGGGAACGGAAATGTAAACCGCCCTTATCTACGATGTCATTGCAATAAAAGTGCGGCATCACTTTCCTAATTCAGTAGTGTAATCTGAACCGCCCTTAATGCTTCTGAATAATCGACCGAATAACTCATGAAGGGCTTTTAGATTTATTTCCTTCACTATTTGCATAGGAATCTCACTGGCGATGGAGGAGCTTAACGATTTTTTTGTTGCCCTTACAGATTAAGGAGGCTGTAATCTTCCAATATGAAAGATTCTTTTAACACAAATGCTGATTTTTATATTTAAGAAATTTATTTTTATCAGATAATGACAGACATATACAAGATGGAATTTTTTAATGACACCTGGAGGGAAAGTACTCTACATACTGAAGATAGACAATTTTACTCAAAGAAAACATTCCTTTATTTTTTAAAAGAAACAGAACTGCATTCACAGATTTTCAAAATTCGATTGCCACACCCAGGAATCGAACCGGGTAAAATCCGAAAAAATAACAGCCTGTACTTTATGGCATCGATCGACAGGGTCAATAATAAGGATCAAATCTCTCTAACAAACGTTGTAAATTAAATGAAAGGAAAACCTTGAAACCTAAACTTGTAAATTCAATGGGATAAGATAAAGCACTTTTACTCAATGGTCCATCAGATTACTTATGTTAGTAATTATTAATTATCGTTGAAGTCATTTATTCATTAAAGTGACTAAGAACTATTTAGATAAACTATTTTGCACGTGTTTATAATGCTGTCTCGCAGTTGTGTCCCTGCGTGAGGCATTTATTCCATATTTTAAGTAATTCTACAGCAAGATGGTGCTCTGGCCCATAACAGCAGAATCACCACTGCCTATGTTAATAAACATTTCAATACCTGGATTGGTACAAACGACACAATCAGATGGCCTGCGAGATCACCAGATCTCACCCCTTTAGATTTTTTTTATGGGGATATGTAAAAAATCTAATTTACCAAAATTCCTATGCAACTGTAAACGAGTTAAGAACTGAGGTACACAATACGATTTTGAATATTCATCACAACTCGCTATTAAAAGTTACTGAAAATGAATTCCTTAAAAGAATAAATTTCTGTATCCAACAAAATGGAGCTCATTTCGAGCTAATTATTAGTTAGTATACCCTTTTTTCGTTCAATTAAAAAAGTTTAGATTTCATGGTTTTTCTTTCTTTTAATTTAACACGTTTGTTATAGAGATTTGATCGTTATGATTGACCGTATCGATCGATGCCATAAAAGTACAGGATGTTATTTTTTCGGATTTTACCCGGTTCTATTCCCAGGTGTGGCAAACGAATTTTAGAAAATCCGTGAATGCAGTTCTGTTTCTTTTTAAAAATAAAGGAATGTTTCCTTTGAGTAAAATTGTCTATCTCCAGCATGTAGAGTACTTTCCCTCCAGGTGTCGTTAAAATATTCCAACCTGTATATTAGAAATAGACTGGAAAGCCGACCCCAACTGAGTTGGGAAAAGGCTCGGTGAATGATGAATGACAGACAGACATATATCATGCCTATATCCCAAAAAGGGTAGGTAGAGGTGCATTACACACCTACACTTTGCCAGTAACTTTGTAGGTCTAACGTAATAGTAATAAAAATAATTTCTTACATTATTTACAAATATGCATAAAAAAATCCTATCGTCGTCAAAGTTTTTTAGAAGGCAGTTAGCATTCAAACAGAAATGAACCAGGTCTTGACAAGCGTCAAATCCTTTCACATAGGTACCTTTCGTACCTATTCCCGAGGCATAGAATAACCTATACTATCTTTTACAATGTTATTACCTACCTCTGAACCAAAGGACAGTGCCCAGAAGCCGTTTCTTTTTTAAAAACCTAAGTAAATTGATAAATCATATAATATTTTTTTAACAATCTTTTAATTCACTAGAACAAAATCGTATGTGGGGTTTTAACTTTGATATATTTCGTGGTGTAATTTATTGTTTTTAATTGTCTTCTTACTCAAATGCACTATGTCGGACCGGATTTCATGATTCGAATTTTACGATCCCGAAAAAAAAAACAAAATATCTTTATTCATGTAGGTCACAAAGTAACACTTATGAACGTCAAAAAAGAAAATACTTCTACATTTACATTTACCACCAGATTCGCAAGGCAATATAGTAGAGCCTGTGAGGAAAGAACCTGGCAAGAAAAACTCACAGCCACTCTTTTTATTCGCCAGTAAATACAATGATTCTGTTACAACAATAAAAAGAGGGCAAGGGCAGTACGTAACCATGTGTGAACCAAGTATACTTACAAATTATAGATCTCTGTTATTCACGTTAAAGTCAAATACTAGTTATAGGTGCCACATAATCTCCAAGTACCTATACCTAACAATATCATAATAATAATAATTTAACAATAATCAGTGAGTTCAGCAATAAAACAACATTTCAAATAGAGTATCAAACAGAAGCAGCACCTAAGTAGCTCGAGTGATGAGCAAGCAACTCATTGCCATTTCTCTGTATCATTTAGATAATCCTTAATAGTATAATATGCCTATTAGGAGGTATGTCTTAACAGCCACTTTGAATTTATTCAAAGGAAGGTTCATAATGTTTAGAGGAATTTTGTTATAAAAACGCACACCAAATCCTGCTAAGGAGTCATGAACCTTCTGTAAACGATAATACGTCCCTACTAATTTATGCTTATTTCTAGTATTTATTGCATGTATGTTACTGTTCATACTGTATAAATGTATATTCTGTTTAACGAACATAATATTCGCATAAATATATTGTGATGTAACTGTTTAAATGCCTATTTCTTTAAATCTTTCTCTAAGAGAAACTTTTGGAGTATAAAAATTATCTCTATATCAGCTGTCTTGCCCCACAGTAAAATTCCATACGACATGACACTGTGAAAATAGCTAAAATAAACAAGCCTAGCAGTTTCTACATCCGTGAGCTGTCTGACTTTACTAATAGCAAAAGCCGCAGAGCTAAGTTTCCCTGCAAGACCCGATATTTGGGCGTTCCACTGTAATTTACTGTCCCAAAAATACGGTTGATTCTACAAGATTAAGGGTATCACCGTTCAAAATAATATTAGTACCGTAGTTCTGAACATTAGGCATACTAAATCTAATACACTTCGTCTTTCTTGTGTTCAAAAGTAAATTGTTGGTTGTAAACCAATCCAGAATTAGTGCAAGTGAACTATTTATTTCCTCAAAATTCCTCAGTTTGCGATCAACTTTAAAAATAAGTGATGTATCATCGGCGAATAGAACAATGTCGCACAAGTTATGTACATAGAACGGTAGATCATTAATGTAAACTAAAAATAGAAACGGACCTAGAATAGATCCTGTGGCACGCCCATAGCTAC
The DNA here is from genome assembly GCA_963556515.1 of Nudaria mundana. Lineage (NCBI taxonomy): Eukaryota > Metazoa > Arthropoda > Insecta > Lepidoptera > Erebidae > Nudaria > Nudaria mundana. The sequence goes on along the minus strand of OY748302.1, from coordinate 13,115,028 downwards.
AGAAGCCCCTAAAGACCGACTACCATTGATATCAACATGTTGTATTCGATCACTGGGTATGAGGCAACTAGGTTCAGTGCCGAATCTCTGATACCATAATAATTGAGTTTACGTAATAGGGTATTATGTTCAACGCAATCAAAAGCTTTGGAGAGATCGCAAAATATACCAATGGCATCCAGCAGTGCTAATGCCAAATACGATTCAATCGGTTGCGTCGGATATCCGACCGACCCGAACGTATAAACAGTAAAATCAAATTCATAGACAAATATCATAAGAGTATCGGATCGAATGATATGAAGAGGTGGTATAGTTCTTACTAAACTTTTTGAAAATATTATTATCGACATTTTGAAATTCAGTTTTTTTTGTAAGAAAACTACAGATTTAATGTAAACGTATGTTTTTTCATAAAACAAATAACAGACTCAATTTACTAGTTTTCATAATTAAATAATGTAAAACAATGTTTTGAAGATTTACATAAAGTCCAGGCTGAATTGACAAATAATAAAAAAGCAATTAAATCAAAAGTCAAAACAAATGGCCTCTTGACAATTTGGTATTATTTAGAAAATCTCTTAATCTTAGATTATTTATTCTAAATTATTACAAAATCTAAGGGATAAATATGTAATGTTTCTCGTAGAAATTATAGAAATTGGTGATTAGTATCGTATTTTAGTATTGTAGTTTCAAGCGATGGTTACAAAACACTATTCGACTCGTTGTTTTTGTCCGTATTATGCAAACTATTCCTAAGAGATAGGAGTACGACTGAAGACCTTGCTATGGACTACTATGGAGTATCAAAAGTGATAACATCGACACCAATATTCGGCACTAAATTTTTCAGTGATACCAATATTTACCTTGATGATTTATTCTTGGATGATTGCAATAAGAAAATCGTAAATGCATTGCTTTACATTTAATATTACACTGAGAACGCCTTCAGCCGATGCAGCAGCAGCGCCAGCACATCCGGATGTGCTTGGAAGGTGGGAAGGTGCTATGGTGTCAACGCATGTAGCGTCCCATACCAAAGGCATTTCCATCTTCCACGGTAGCAACGACAAACCGTCCGGTCTCTTTCCATGGCTTCGTGCTAAACCATTTGGTTCACGTACGGCCGGAAGACCTGCGGTGGAAAGATCCCTACGAAATATGTCCTTTAGAATAGCGTGCCGAGGTATACGACGTGCGCTTCTGCTACAAGAAAGGCCATGGTGTCCCAGATTATCGACAGCTACTCCACAGGTGCAATGATGCCGGGATACACAAGGTGTACCCAGCTGAAGGCACGTGGCAATGCGGAAGGTTGTATCGTCCAACATTGTACCGATGTTGGGCGATGGGAGCGCCTGGATCCATAACCCTGACTCCCATTCTCCAACAGCTAGTAGGCGTGCACGCGCTGAAATATTGACAGAAGTATCAATTAGTGTATTAATTCTCAATTTACAGAGCGGCGAATCCCACAGTCGCTGTGAGCCTAGGCATGAGAGCAAGCCAGTGTCGGGGCAAGACATCCTCCAAGCATTTACGGCATCGGTCTTGCATCGCACCTCGGAATCAATCAGTGTATTTGACAAAATTTTCCTGACTAATTCTTCGGTGCTATGGACCGACGACAGAAATGCTGGCAGACTGACATCTGTGACTCTACGAATACCTAGCCCACCCAAACGAACTGGAAGAGACGCTTGGACCCAGGCCCGGTCATTAATATTTACATTTAAAATTTTACACAAAGAATTTTGTATTAAGTTGTCTAGTCTGCCCAAAATTTCTACATTTTTCAAAATTGTCCTGAACGGAGGGCATGTGTAAATTTGGGTACGAATAGACAAAAACGAAGAATAGTGAAAGCTGAATGAATACTGATATTACATAGACTATCAATAACCTGATCAAAATTTTGAATTTTTTCATCGATAAAAGTGGAAAAGCCATCTTCTAAAATCGGGGACCCTAGGAGACGTAAAGAAGTTTTGTCCAATACTTTTATGTTGGGGGCCAAACAGTTGAATTTGGAGATTGTTGTTAATTTATCTGTGTTTTCAGATATAAAATCTCACATTTATTCGGGTTCAGTTATAAGCCAATTGACTAAAACTCGTTCTTTATTAGGGCTAAATCTTGTAAAACTGTCACTACTTTTCCCCCTTAAGTCCCGTCATCTAGGTACCAAATGTTGAATAATGATTTTATTTTTTGAATTATTGGGTTAATGGCCAAACTGAAGATGACTGGTCGCAATGGATGATTTATATTAGACCGTGCCGTACCCGGGGCGTGCCGTGTACGTGGCCCGGACGGGGCACGGATTTGAAACGTTATTTACATTTTATATGAACCAGTTTATATTACACAGTGCATAATCCGTGTCCCGTCCGGGCCCGGACGACGCTCGTCTACACCACGGTTGTTGCATAGCTCAGTTTCCTTGTGATACGGAAAGAAAAGATTCATATCAATTTATTTAAGTTATGTAATATTTTTTTTAGGGCTCCTGCATGTTAATACATGTCAATATGTGGCGTTCCATATCAAAAGGGACCTTAAAGACCTGTATCTATAGTGAGCGGCGCCGCCGCAAAGTGGGACGGGTTTCGGATTTGCGGACGTTTTTATATAGGATTTTTTTTTTCTTTCCGACCCACTGTACGCCGCTTGGCAGCACAGTTCGTTTCATTCAAACTTCAATTACCTGAGACATACTGCTAATCATTGTTTAGGTTCTATCGGTGTCTTGTCAGCCTTTCCTACCAAGCAGCGCTGGCTCCAGGGGACGGACGCATAATAATCGCGTAGACCGTCCCAATCCGCTGATGAGTAGTACCGTAGTCGTCGTGACGTTTGCACAGCACGTGCAGGAGGTGACACCTTCATGTCAGCGTGAACAACATAGTGGTCGGAACTACCCAATGGGGCTCCTACCGAAACACTGTACTTGGCTGGGCGACTCGTCAGCAGTAAATCCAGCAGAGCGGGCTGTCTGGTATCCGGGTGATTCCGCATACCTTCTGGGTCAGACCGTGGGAGAGAGGGAACGCATGGGCGGCCCTACCCGCATGATCAGTCCTGAGGGACCCCAGCCATTCAATGTGATGGCGATTGAAGTCCCCCAGAAATACTAGGTCAGCGTTCGGGAACCGCACCTGCGCTTCATCAGCCGTCTCGCTGAGGTACTGGAAGAGCTTTGTTGTCTCGGAATCCCCTGTGTGGGAACAGTAGACGCACACGTAGATCTGGCTCATAGAGCCATGGTCTACGTGCAGCCAAAGGACGGAGTTGGAGGGGTTCTCTAGGCAGTGCAACCGGCGGCAGCAAACATCCGCCCTAACGAACACGCACACCCCGGCTTTGTCTCGAAATTGTTCCTCGATGACATAGCCGGGGTAACACAGGTAAGAAGTGTTGTCAGGGCAGCGTATTTGTGTCTCCGTGAGGAACATCACAGCGGGTCGTGCCGTCTCAAGGTGATGGTGGACGGCATCGAGGTTTATCATGGAGTCCACGGATGTTAGTGAACTCCACCTCGAAAAGTGAAGTTGTGGGGTTTCCTAGGGCCGCTGTGAAAAGTTTACTTTTTGTTGCACTGTCATTGTAGATTTTGAAGAAAAAGAAGCGTGAAGATAGGGCGATATTTGGTGAAGCAGTAACTGACAAAGCGCTGGGGCTAGCTTTGTCTGGAACCGTGTGGTTAGGTCGGAGCCGACTCGCCGGACGGAAGGGCTCCCAAACCCCCCTGATGCAAGGCCGCCGCTACCCCACACCGGTTACCACCCGCAACATGGGGAGCAGCCTCCTAGGGTGGTTGGTTCCAGGCGGGCCCCATGACTGTTTGGCGGGCGGCCGCGGCAACGCCGTTGCTAAGGGTCTCCCTGGCCGGCGAATCGACCCACACCACCCACACTAGACTCCGTTTCGCCCCCACTGGTCCCATGCCTGCTGCGCCATACATAGCCCTGGGCCCGGCGGTGCAGCTGCTGAACCCCTAACGCTACCCAGCCTGGGTTGGGTTACTTGGGGGGGCTTTAGCACAGCTGCACGGTGGTACCCCCCCGGACCTACACTGTTGTACCACCTGGTACCCACGTAGGGGCCGAAGCCAGTCCATACGTACCGTAAATTAACGAGCCTCGTCCGTTAATCAGCAGGTGCACCACTAGCAGGTGAGGTCGCTGGGGCCCTAAAGATGCTGGTAGAGCCGCCTTGCACCCAAAAAAATATTATTATCCGATTTTCGCTGTCATAGAAAATTGTTTGTTACGAAACGGCGGTCTATTGCAAAATGGGCAATCTCCTTTCAACCAAATCCCTACAGTAATCAAAGAGGGGTGAAACAACGAATAAACAAAAAATACGAGTACACACAACCGTTCGGAGCTATTATGTGACTACAATAAAGTTATCCTTAGATGTTACACCCAATTTTCTAGGTAATATCTACAACGGTCTAGCCTATCAAATAACTAATACCCTGGCTCTAGACTTTAATCAGTTTGATCTCGAAAATGGTTTAATTTCATCCTATTTCAAGTTCCCTTCCAGTTAATTTATCTTCACACTTTAATATAGTTTAATTAAATTGAAGCATTGAACATGTTAACCCGGGAACGAGGACAAATATTACACTAAAACCTTCCTTGAGAACCACCTTATCGATTGATGAATACCGCATCCAAATCCATTGCGTAGTTTTAAAGATACTCGTATATACGCATACATTTAAGCGTTATATACTATGTCAAGATTATTAAGATTAGGGCAATACTTACTCGTATTTCAGGTAGTACCTACCTGTGTGCAAATTATCTATTATATGTGCAAATTTTACCAAAGTAACTTAAAAAAAATGTATATAAGTATTTATATCAGTTTATGTAGTACTCATATCACAAGCTCTACTTAGTTTGAAATGGCGTTGTGTGAATTGGCCTAACATATTATTTATTTATTTATTTAACTTTATCTGCTTCTAATAAAAATAGAAGTTTCCAATAAGTTTTAATAGGCTTATAAAATTTATCTTTCGAATGTTACCTTAAGTATCATATAAAATATTAATAACTAATTGCATCTATGTATTAAGAGTCTTGAAGCCTCTGAAAAAGGCGTGGGCCTTTTAAAATAAGTACTAAGTATTAACGTTGTCGTAGGCCACTGATTCTACTAACACGGGCGATTGAAATAAAATTATTATTGAAAACACAATCACAATGCAGTTATTTGATTGAAATATTATTTTCATTTGGATTCAATTTCCATATGGACTGGATACTATCTTAGTAATTTTATCCAAGAGTATTAATATCGAAATTGAATCAGAAACGATGTTCCCAGTACATCTCGTTGGAGAGTGACCTAGTTTAAGTTTGAGTTAATAATTTATCTTTGAATCTAGCAAAGATAAATTTGTATGAACAGAAGGTGCTTTTTATTCGATGACTGTAATACCAGTTTGATTTATACTAGATGTTTTGAAATGTAGAAAAACGTCGTGCTAAGTTTTTAAACAATATTAATTTTCTCTAAAAAATTTGATTCGAAATTCAAACCATTAGCACCTAGTTATTTGAATTTCGAATCATATTTTTTTCACGGGCACACTGAAAGTTGGACTAGGGACACTAGGGCACACTGAAAGCTTTACATCTGGGTGTAAAACTTTCAGTATGCCCCTAGTAGAAGAACTTTTCCGCATCTCACCAACACGCAAATGCTAACATACGAGGCTCTGACTTAAATAAACTGCTCGGAAACGGAATAAGCTCGCCCCTATTACGTGGGACCAAGTGACCAGAATATAAGCCCTGAAGCACATATTTATTATGCAAACTGAAATTTATATTAAATCTCCACTAAAGAAAGCACTCTGTTCTAAAATTCAGATGAACCTTGAAACAGATGTGACATTTTTACTCTCTGAATACAAGTTGGTGCAGTACGCTGCCAGTAAATGTTGTGCAGTGGTTATAAATAATGCATACTGCGCTCGTCACGAACTTTTAGAGCTGAATTTCCAAATTTTCTAACAGAATCTTGTCTTATAAGTCCTTGGTAACCTATGAAATCTTTAGTAACCTCTTGGGTAATTTTGTTTACGTTTCAATTTAAACATTCTCTTTGACTCTAGTAATTAAACTACCACATTTCAACATCATTACTTTAACAATAAATCCATCGTTGATTAAACAAGGGCCCCAATCTATATATTTAATACGACAATTTGTCTGTCTGTCTGTCCGTCAGTCGCGTTTTTCAATTTACATACATTTGCATGAAATATTAAAATATTCTTTTTTATTTTTTATTTGAGGCGATACAAAGTTCGACGCGATAACTAGTATCTTTTAAATATTACTAAATAAACTGTAGGTAATAGCCAAATGTGAATTTATGATTTATGATATCAATAATAAATATAAAATAAATTAGCAGAGCAAATTAAGCTAATAAATATAAGCTTGTGCTATGGGATCTAGACGACTGATAAACATACTTATATATTTCTAAATACATACATATTATACATAGAAGATACCCAAACTCCGAAACAAATATTAGTGGATTATACAAATATTTGATCCTACCCGGAATCGAATCTGGGACCTTAGGGACTGCAGTCGCATTCTCATACCACTGCGCCACCGAGGCAGTTAAATCTATAGACAAATGTGTAAATAAAAAAAAAAAATAACTGAAAACTCACCATACACATTGAAACGAATCAATCAAAAACATCTTTAATCAACAATTCTCAATATCGTCTATTAAAAGTATTTACTATTGTTACAGTAGACTGGAGTGAACTTCACTCGCTTCGCTCTTTCGTTAACGTTTACGTTGTGCATTTGTGATGGAATTTTATTGTTCACTAGACAACGTCAACATCACTAACAACTCGAGGATAGAAATTCCAAATTCTTGTTTCCTACAAAAATTGTAAATACCTTGGTTGAATAGTGTTTGAAATTTCTTTCAGAGTCTCAGCTATGTACTATGAGAGATAATAAAAATAAAAATGTCAATATAAAAGTAGAAAGATAATCATAACATAGTATAAGTGAAAGTAGCTTCCGTCCGTATGTATGCTTAAATCTTTAAACCTATGCAACGGATTTTGATGCGGTTTTCACGAATGAATTGAGTGGTTCTCGAGAAACATTTTGTGTATATAATTTGTCAAGCGGACGAAGCCGCATGCGTCCGCTAGTACGTCATAAAAAGCACTCATAAAAATAATAATGCTTCCCCAGCCTAATAAAATGGTATCCCGCGCAAAGATGCATTCATAACGTCTGTCGACTTTTACACTTAGCCGGGTTATCAGAAAATTGCCAGTCCAGGAAGGATTATGGCTTGCGAAAGCAGTTTATGTTGCCAGATGATGACTGAGCGGATTTTGAGGAAAGCAAATGTAAAGCTCTGATTTTAAGGGGATTGTTGTTTTAAATAACTACTTAATTTTGATGACGACGCTTTGTTTGTGTTATTATGTTTATCAAGAGACGTTTTGGACAAGCCTGATTGCTGGTGAATCATTATTACATACTTTTAAGTTTAAGTTAGGTATGTACCTACATATTTTAATGAAAAACGTAATTCATTAGCTCACAAAAAAAATCCTTTATCGAAACTAGTTTTGGGGAAGAAAAATACCTCTTCACTCGCATTTGGTTTCGAACAAAATGTATGATTCCTGAATTGACACACAAGATAAAGTTTGAAACGAAATGAAATGAAATGATTTATTTATTGTATAGGTCACTAAATGGCTCTTACAAACGTCAGTAAGTACTTAAAATAAAAAATGTCATTGCTTCTATATTTACATGTACTGCCAGATTCGCAAAGTAATAAGTAGAACCGAGAGAAAGAACCTGGCAATAAAACTCTCGGTCACTCTTTTCAAATAATTGACTCATTTACACATTTTCTTAAGACTAAATGTGGACGAATGTACATTGGTCTCGTGTCAAAATCAAAAAGAGTGTATAATACAACAAAAAAAAATTATAGTCGCCTAAGTACAAAATATATGCTACAATTACGGCATTTTAGGAGGCGCCTGCACCATGCTCAAGCCAGACACTTTTATCATTAAGGCAATCAACTGTCTTATAATATGCTTTTTAACATAAACTGGTCTTTATAAAGGTTTTAAATTTATTGTCTGGCATACAAAGGATCGATTCGGGCAATTTATTATAAAAGCGTATACCTTCCCCCTTGAAAGAATGACTAACCTTGCTAAGCCGTTTGTCAGTTCAACTCAGTACTCAGTTTAAACCACGAACGTAGAGTCCTTCCAGGTTCAAACTTAATTATCTGTTTTTATTTTGACATTACAGTGAGAATTGCAGAGCATAATACACTGTATGTACTAAGTACCTTAGCCAAACGCGGTTCTCATCCAAGAAAGTTTACTAGAGTGTAGTACCTAATTGTGAGTACGAGCTTTAGAAGTACCTAATTATAATTTAATTTAATATCAATTCAAGAGTAAACACTGAAATATTCACAGTGGTCCGTGTTAATTGCCTCATAATGCAAATGAAGAATTTAATATACAATCCCGAGGTATTTGAACTCTGGCAACCGTCAGTTATTTACATTTTATCGAGGTCTTAAAAATAAATTGAGTTTGTAAATATTAGTCTGTTGAGTTACGAAGTAAATTTAATCATGCAGCAAATAAATTTTTGTTATTCCATGATTTCATATATAAATTGCAAACTAAATGTATTGTAATGTAAGTAAATAATTACCTAACTACCTGAAAACACTAACTTGGAGATTCAGGATTAATAGCTATTACCCACAGCGGAGATACATATGTACTCTATGCATTAACCATGTTTTTTTTATTTGTGTCTAGCCAAAGTCCTCTAAAATACGTACCTGGGGCGCCCGGACGATGGGGCGGCCGTAGCCCTAAGCCGTAAAATGGGCTTTTTTTTTTTTCTTTTTTTTTTAATTCCGCGGCCCAAGGCCGCGGCCGCTCTAACGTCCGTTGCCGGGCGTCTCTGGTTACTAGCAGAGGGTATGTCCAGTGGCACCCGGCGGACTTTGACCACCTCTGTGGTCTCTGCGGGTGTTTGGTCGGGACGAGAATCCCGCGTCATTGGGGTCGGGTTTTATCCCGCGTCAGTGAGTGAATCCGGTTGCGTGCTATGGGGAAAAGGCCCCGCAGCACGCAACCCTTCTAGCCTGCTTCTGTAAGGACGGTGGGCGGCGATCCCGCCGTCCTCAGGCCCCGATCATGGCGGACGATAGTCTTGGGCGTAGTCGCGTAGTCTGGGGCGGCCTGGCCGCCGACTACGGAACTCGGCGCGGAGGGTACGCTCCCTCTCCCTCCCGGCCGCCTCCTTCGCGAGCATGACTTGCTCGCAGAAGGACACGGCCGCGTTCCACCTACTCCCGCTGGATACCATGGCTTGAAGCATGGTCCCCAGCGAGAGGGTATCCACGCCCAGACCCACTACGAGGTCCCGGCGCTGACTCGCCCACGCTGAGCACTCCACCAACGTGTGGAGTGCGGTGTCGTCGTCGGAAACCTCGCAGTGTTGACACCGGGGTGTGACCTCACGATGCATGCGAAACAGATAGCTACCGAAGCATCCATGCCCGGCAACGATCTGCGTCGCACGGTACGTGAGGTCACCATGCTGCCTCTGCAGCCAATCGTCCATGATCGGTCTCACCGCCGCGATGAAGATGGCACCCCCCTTGGGTTGCTCAAGTCGCACCCTCCATGACTCCATGAGATCCTGGCGTATAATGGGCTTCGCATTACGGTGGTTTGTCAGTTTTTAGAACATTTCTCCTAGAAAGGGAACAACAGTCACTGGTTCAAACCTAAATAATTATGTAAAACCAATGTTAGTATTATGTTGTGAAAATTATTTGAGCAAAAAGTTAGAATTGCTGATAAAAATATAATATGACTCTATCCTAGTTAGTCAATGATAGTAGACTAAAATGAATATACCTACTATTTTATCCGGCTGACCAGCCGTCCCTGAAAACCAGCGCTGTCTGACTTGCACAACCACGCAGATAGCATTACGCTGAGGGACGGCCGTTTATTCCACGTTATTTATAAGTGTACATGTACGTGTACAGGTCAATTTTTTAATTTATTTATTTTTTTAGGTTTTGTATTTTCTTCCTTTTTAACCTGTGTAAGTCTTTTGTTTGTGGAATAATAAATATTTTCTTTTTTCTTTATCTATGAATGATAATTTACATTTATTTACAATAAGAATTACAATATATATAATTATATACTAAAAATATTTACATTACAAAATATCTTTTAAAAAATCCTCCGCGTCATTGCCGACTGGGAAGGTTCCCAGAATACTGGCTGTGTTGCCACGTTGGATGGCGATACTTATTCTTTGGGCCAGAAAATAGCCAGCCTTCTGGTCCTGAGAAGCATCGATTAAGCGTTTAGCAATATCTCTATTTATCTATTATTAAAACTAAACCTACGGTCACAGAATAGGGAATAGTCGGTAGGTACTACAATACATTACAATACAATAAAATTACAAAACAATCCAGATTTGAATATGTACAAATGGCGGCCGTATCTTTATTTTTTTTATTTATTCATTTATTATCAGGCTACGACAGAAAAGTTACAGATCTTTTATTAACTTATTCTACGGCCCATAGATACATACCTTAAAACTAAAAATACATATAATTATATCTTATAATAGAACACACTGTCTGTTTTTTACACGGGTGTCGTGTTACACTTCGCGTAAGGTAATGTGCAGCGAAACCGTCTATACACGACACCTTTCGGCCAAAACTCTTCCTTAAAGAACACGCCGAGATGATGAGTCGGCACCCTAATCACGAACGACTTAAAGTTCGTGTTGTGGCGCGACTCCAACCTCTCGACTCTCAAGGCCCAGTTGGTCTTCGTCCTGATGTACTCCACGATCTCGATGTACTTTGTGGAGTGATGAAGTCGGGACACGTACAGTAACGTACTCGGTATCGCAGGACGTAACAACATATTAGGCCCTGCCAGACCCGTACCGCACTGGTTTCGACATGGAGGCTTCCGCTTCTTCTTCTCTACCTTGATGAAGCCATCCTTGTCGCACGCGTCCTTTTTCAGGATCTTCGGTTTCGGCATCTCCGGTCGTTTTTTACCTTCCCTCTCCTGCCTGCTTCTAGGTTCAGCGGGTTTTTTGGTTGCGGCTTTGTTAGCGTAGGAACCGTAGGAACGATTAGGTGATGACATACCTATTTGACCCACAACCTTCCCCGCTACCGCTGACGCAACGGGGACGGCGGCGGAGCAATTCGCCCTGTCAGCAAATTCCACTACCGTGGTGACACAAACTCGCTCGGCGACGCAAAACTGCTAAGCGGTGCATTTTGTTCACCACGACAGAGGTTAACGTTCGCGGCATCCGATGACCTACTTGTAGAAATAGTGCTACGTAGTAACACTACCTCGGCCCGCAGCTCACCAATCGTGCGTTCTGACGCTTCCATCTTCAAGTCCATTGCGGCCAGGCTTGCTTTCAAGGATGTGATATCCTTAAGCAACCTGGTGACGTCGACGTGATCAAATGTGGCACAGGAGGCAATTTATATAAATTTTTCGCGACGAAAGCAGGCACGTCGTCCGGGTCGGTCACCTTCAGTCAGGTGACGATGTCCTGGATACTCTTCTCGGTACCATCTCTCCGTCGAGGTGGCATCTCGTCGAGCTTACCCAGCGTCTGGAATAGTAGTCTCTTACTACTACTCACATCCTCTTCTTTGAAGTTGGTCTTGCAGATCTGCAGGATGCTAACTTCGTCCATAGTGTCGATGGCATGCTGTATGAATGCCTACAACTCGTTGGCTATGAGTGTTTGCGAACTCATAGCGACAGTGTTCGGCGGCGGGTATTGCCGCGCATCACACTAATTAAATATTTAACTAGCTTGCACTAAGTACGTCCGTACGCGAGGTCAGTACGACACGGACGTATCACCAGGCCTATGTCGCTCGCCTAACATTCGCAAAAAATACGTGACTTCAGTAAGGGTTGTCTCTTGTTTGTGACACGGCATTGACCATGGAGTTGATATTGAGGCATTAACGTCATAATTATTGGTCAAATTATGCTGGTACTTTAATGACAACCCTAACGTTCGAATTATGTTCTATGTAAACAAAAGAATGTGCTTTAATTAACGTCGGAGAGCAAGTTCGGTATGTAAGCACTATTCGGTATATACGTATCACTAAAAAGTACTACATACTACTGTACTATGTTTATAACTGGTATCTATATTTAAGTGTAAGAAATTTAAGGTACTTATTTCAAAGGAGTATCAAGACCAAAACTAAAGTAGCGTACACACAATGTCCTGCCTCTGACATCGACTTTGATAGATGAAAGGTAACTATGTACAAGCGGTCGTTACAATATAGGGACAGACACGCCTGCGTGTGACATACGAATTAATGTGAGTTACGCAGCTGTACCTCATGTCAGATATTCTGTTACTACCCGGCTACAAGAATCGCCGAATGGTGAGAGTAATAGCGAGAAACACCGTGTGGCCACTTCCTCGCCTCGCCGCGCGCCTCGTCACCCACCACCTCGCCGCACGTCAAGAGAAGTACTAAACGTACGTGATAAGATAAGACTTACACTCGAACCACTTTTAGTCATAAATATAAAATCGCGCTGTTCCCGACAATAATAAAAGCTATAACTAAAAATAGGGCAAGTAAAGTCTCGAACGAAAGTTTATTAAGATATTGTTTTGGATCTGTACAAATACAACACCGCTGAGATCACAGTGCCTAAATCTCAACTTATCACACACAGGTTATACAAGTATCGCGAGTAGGGGAGCGGAATATTCGCGGTAACGCGAGGAGAAACGCGAATGCACATCGTTTGGCGGCACCATAACTGAATCCATTTTATAACAGTTACCTTTTTGGTAGACGTCAGAACTTCAAGATTAACTGACGTAATTTTAGTACCTATAGGAGGTTAACCCTCAACATGCCTAGTAGTTACACGAGTCAGGACAAATAACCGGACAATTAGCCCCCTATAAACAATTTTTTTTTTTTATTGTTATTCATTTATAGCTGTTGCCCGCAGCTCTGCCTGCGTGTTACTTTGGATCTACCTAACTTTTTTATTTATGAACCTATTGAAAACCAAACCGCAAATTCAAATCAAAAATTCAAATCGGTTAAGCCATTTCTGAGAATAACGTGTTCAAAACATTCAGTCAAACAGACAAAAGTTCTAAAAATCATTGTTTTCTTCTATTATATTCTCTACTAGCTGTTGCCCGCAGCTCCGCCTGCGTGTTACTTTGGATCTACATAACTTTTTTATTTATGAACCGATTGAAAACCAAACCGCAAATTCAAATCAAAAATTCAAATCGGTTAAGCCATTTCTGAGATGAGCGTGTTCAAACGTTCAGACAAACAGACAAAAGTTTTAAAAACCATTGTTTCTCTATTATATCTTCTATTATATTCAAACATTCAGACAAACAGACAAAAATACTTCTTTAAACTTTCGCGTTTTGTACACATTATAAACTGAAGACTAACGGGTCTTTTACGCGATTATTGAGATATATACATACGTAATAAAGAGGTATGTATATATCTCAATAATCGCGTAAAAGACCCGTTAGTCTTAAGTTTATAAACAGACAAAAGTTCTAAAAACCATTGTTTTGGTTTTTATTGCGTTCATATAGCCTCCCTACACCAGTTTATCTATTATTTCTGCCATTATATTCTCTATTATACCATAAAAATTCATCTTAAGATACGAAAATATGAAATATTATTTATTATCTACGTCGTGTGTGATAGTCCATTGAATTGTATGGCGAGCGATATTGTATCTTAAGTTAAAATATAGTATCTTACCTGTGTGCAGCGCCCCTTAGTGAACTCCACTGCGGGTGACGTAACCTGTTCTGAAGAGCTCTTCAATCTGATCCCACCCGCTTCCTTCCGATCCCGAACAATGCCTGCCGGGCAGAGATGCCACTCCCACACAGTGGATAGCATGTTCGCGAGAACCGAACGTTTTAAACGTTCGTTTCTCTGCCGAACGATAGTGGCCTGGAACGCCCTGCCTGTGCACGTGTTTCCTCCCACATATAACCCTGGGTTCTTTAAGCGGAGCGTGAAGAGGCACATCAGTAGGTCGTCAAGTTGAGGGCCACTCTCTATAGTATTGTGTGCTGTGAGAGTGGCCCACAATCGCTAGATGTCGTCACGACTTACCACCAGGTGGGCGGCACGGCGTCAATTTGGCGAAACCAAAATAAATAAAAAACCTACGACAAACTTATTATTTGCGGTTGGTACAGTATTCGTATCTAGGGATCGAACCGCAAAATTAAGTTTGTTTTTTATTGTATATACTTTTCCGGGATAAAAAGTACCCAGTGTGGTGCCCAGGATATTAAAGAATAATTATACCAAGTTTCATCGTAATCGAACCCCTAGTTTTTGCGTGATGCCTGAACAGACAGACAGACAAAATTTTTTTTTAATTACATTTTTGGGTTCGGTGTTGGTCTAGTAACACCCCCTGCCATTTATTTTTTTGATATTTTCAATGTACAGAAATTTCACTTCTACAGATTTATTATAAGTATAGATTATACCATAAAAATTCATCTTAAGATACGAAAATATGAAATATTATTTATTATCTTCGTCGTGTGTGATAGTCCATTGAATTGTATGGCGAGCGATATTGTATCTTAAGTTAAAATATGGAACTTCTACAGATTTATTATAAGTATAGATAAGAATTACAATATACGAAATTATGTACTAAAAAAAATTACAATCTACAAAATATCGATAAAATATCCTCCGCGTCATTGCCGACTGGTAAGGTTCCCAGAATGGTTCCCAGAATGCTGGCTGTATTGCCACGACTAAGCGTTAAGCAATGTTTCTTTAAAGGCGGCGAGCGCTCGGACCCCATGACCCCATAGTGTCTCAACCCCAAACGGCTCAAATATGTAAAATAAAAGGTTAGCGCATTTAAGCCGTCTGAGGCTTTCAGCCGATGCAGCAGCACATCCACCGTAACATAATTATATTAGCTGATGTCTAAGGCTTTTTTTAAACCCGCGGCCATAACCGCAGCCTCCCCTACGTCTATTGCCGGGCACCTTAAGTGACCACTGGAAAGTAGTCCCAGTGGCGCCCGGCAATGATATCTAAGGCTGGTAGGCTAGGAGTAGGTGCATTTTACAGTATTGTATAAAAAACACGAGCTAAGTGTCGGGTCTCGCATAGAATAAGGATCCGTAGTCTATAATATAAAAATGAATCGCCGAATGTGTTGCTAAGCGCAAATCTCGAGAGCAGCTGATCCGATTTCGCTAATTCTTTTTTGTTGTGATCGTTACTATCAGGAGAAGGTTCTTATGGAAGAAAAAAAGATCAGTGGAACATTAAAAAATGTAATGTGTAACAATAAAAATAAATTCACTCGCCTAACAATCGCAGAAAATACGTGACGTCAGCGACAACTTGAAGTTGTAAGTCAGTAAGGGTTGTCTCTTGTTTGTGACACGGCATTGACCATAGAGTTGATATTGAGGCATTAACGTCCTAATTGTTGGTCAAATTATGCTGGTACTTTCCTGACAACCCAAACGTTCGAATGATGTTCTCTGTAAACAAAAGAATGTGCTTTAACTTACGTCGGAGTGCAAGTTCTGTATGTAAGTACTATTCCCTATTCTGTGCTTATAATAACTCCTGAACTACCAAAGTTATTTAAGAGTCCTCCTATTAAATTTTACCGTTTTCGCTGATTTTACAGACGTGTTTTTACACTGAAAATACTGTATTTTTATAAGTTTTAATGCACAACATGAAATATCATTTCAATAATGATCTAATAAGTGAGCTACTTTCTTATTTTTGTCATTAAATTTTGATTAATCGACCTAAAACAATCGGTAGTTTTTCGTATCTTTTGCTGGAAGAGGTCTAGAATATCACAAATTCACTAATCGTTTTGACGTCTAAAAAGTATTACAAAAATACAGTGTATTCTTGTAAAAGTCATCTATCAAATGTATGGATTACTTTTTATCACTTTCATAAAAAAAAATTGAGTAAACAAATATTTAAGTTAGTCAAATTTTAGAGAAAATGGGCAATGAATTGGTTCTTATTTCGGCTACATAAAACTCTCGTTCATAAAATTAAAACAACATAAATAAACCTTGGTTCAAAATCAATCCATTTCCAAAAAAAAAGAAAGTTAAATAATAAAAAATAGGCTGTAAATAATCTTTTAAAAACACCTAAATTTCGCTTTATAATACTCGACGCATGCCTCAAGTAAACAGTCCGCGCCAAGCGCTTACAGGGAGAGGACGTGTCGCTCTGCGCGCCAAAATTCGACGCCGTCTACAGACGAATATAGCGTCGCGTGAGATTTTGATACTTTGGTAATATTAGTTATTATTTTGTGATGATTAGGCTTCTTTTTAAATACAACAAGTGATTATGTAGAATGTATTTATCATTGTTTTTGTTAAAAAAAGCTGTTATATTTTATAAAGCTGGATTACTCACTCACTCACTGACACAATTTTATTGTTCTCCTTGATGGTGGAGGGGAAGGTACCTATGTTTTTTTTTGCAGAAATGTAAAGGGGGTTCGGGGACCTAGGGAAAATTCCGAGTTTTTGAGATTTGCCCTCCAGTCCCCCAAGGGGGGCTCCCGAGTAGATTCAAAATGAGTAATAATTTTATAGAGGTAGTTTTTTATTTTATTTTTTTGTATTGGGTTCGCCAATTTGACGCCACCCGCCTGGTAGTAAGTCGTGACGACGTCAAGCGATTGTGGGTCACTCACAGCACACTATACTATAGAGAGTGGCCCTCAACTTGACGACCTACTGAACCCAGGATTATATGTGGGAGGAAACACGTGCACAGTCAGGGCGTTCCAGGCCAGTATCGTTCGGCACAGAAACGAACGTTTAAAACGTTCGGTTCTCGCGAACATGTAGGTACCTACTGTGTGGGAGTGGCATCTCTGCCCGGCACGCGTTGTTCGGGATCGGAAGGAAGATGGGATCAGATTGAAGAGCTCTTCAGAATGCTCGCCGTGGTAAATACGGTAGAATGCGGCCAAGGAAGCTATTGTTCGGCGCTGAACTAGCGGCTCAAAGCTTCCCGTTACCTCCGGACAATCTATAATACGGATAGCTCGACGCTGCATAGCGTCGAGAGCGTCCAGCAAATACTTCGCGGAGCCGTCCCGGAAGTGAGAGCAGTATTCGACGCAGGGTCCAATCTGCGTCTTGTACAGCAGACACCTCTGATGCAGTGTAAAGAATCGCTTTACCTTATTCAGTATTCCTAGTTTCGACGAAGCTAGCCCTATACATCTTTCGATGTAGTTTTTATTATTGAGCTCTTGACGAACGTCTATGTCAAGGATCTCAAGGTTGCCCTTCATTGGTAATAATGCATTCTGAAGAGAGGGTAGGGGAAGGAAAGGGGATTTCTTCGCTGTAAATGCACACGCCTGCAATGTGCTGTCATCTGCATAACAATGAATGTTCCCGATGGATAGCATATCATTGATTTGCAGAAGGAAGAGTTGGTGACAGCACGGACCCCTGCGGCGCCCCGGTATTGTTCCTCGATACATATATACATAACCGGGGCAACACAGGTAAGGCGTGTTGTCAGGGCGGCGTATTTGTGTCTCCGTGAGAAACGTCACAGCGGGCCGAGCCGTCTCAAGGTATGGTGGACGGCATCGAGGTTCGCATGGAGTCCACGGATGTTGGTGAACTCCACCTCGAAAAGTGAAGCTGTGGGGTTTCCTGGGGCCGCTGTGGAACGTTTACTTATTTCTGTTGCACTGCCATTATAAATTTGAAGAAGAAGCGTGAAGACAGGGCGACATTTGGTGCAGCAGTAATAAGTGACAAAGCGCAGGGGCTAACTTCGTCTGGAACCGTGTGGTTAGGTTGGAGTTTCTCCGCTTTGCCCTCACTGGTTCCATGCCTGCTGCACCATACATGGCCCCGGGCCCGGCGGTGCAGCTGTTGAACCCCTTACGCAACCAGCCTGGGCTGGGTTACTTGTGGGGCTTTAGCACAGTTGCACGGTGGCACCCCCCGGACCAACACCCGGTACCCACGTAGGGACCGAAGCCACTTCATAGGTACCGTAAATTAACGAGCCTCGTCCGTTGATCAGCAGGTGCGCCACTAGCAGATGAGTTCGCTGGGGCCCTAAATATGTTGGTAGAGCCCCTTTGTATAGAGGAGGTCAAATGATTTTGATTAGGAAAAAAAATTAGCCCTCGCCCCCCCTTTGAGAGTGCAACGACAGAGGAAAGGTAGAGGAGTTTTGATTACGGGATCATACGAGTATAGAGGGTCTTTTCTTGAATTAAGGAGAGAGAAAAAACACCCCCCCTCCTAGCCCTCTTTTCACCTCCCCCACACAAGACACTATTATTATAAAATGAAAAAAAAAAGATCAAAACCATGTAATCGCCGTACCTACTGGCTGACCACCATCGGTAACTCCGGACTCACGCACAAAATGTGTCAAATACCTAATTCCGCCCGTTTCGATTCTGCATACGGACTCTTATCTAATATAATTTTCTTTCAAAGATTATTGCATGGACTACTATCATAATATTTTTTATATTTTTTGAGTGAGCCGTTAAGCTTTTAGAGGGGGGAGGGATGTCCTGTTTTTTTATTATAAAAATAAGCTGGGTGCTACTTTTATATTGTTGAAAAGTTTTAAGTTTTCTTAAACATACATTTGACAAACTTAAAACATTTTAAGTATTATATTAGGCACCTACGTGCAAAATAATACAAAAGTTAAAGTTAGCGAAGGCACGATGCTATCTTAAAATAAATAAAGTATAAAATCCTTGAAATGGAACTTCGGTGACATAAAAAACTAGGGATGAGCATGGTTTAAGCATTTTATCGATTTTGATGTTAATTTATTATTTTTTGATAAACAATAATGCCATGACTTTCAGTCCGTGGGTCATACCTGAGAGCTTTTTTTGGAAAAGATTAATGACATTTTTTTTAAAAGCCACCCTGTCGTCCTTGGACGGGTGCTTTGAGTACACCCTCATAAAAACAACCCCAGGACACCGGCAAAAAACCAGAAAACTTCATAATAAATAATGTACCTTTTCCAGACCCTGCCGTAAACTAAAATTTACTTGTATGGAGAAAGATGCGATTTTGTGAATCATAGCCAATATGTAAGATAAAATATCACTAACTTGAGTCAAAAAGTTATGTTATGTTAAAAAAAAACATTCTTACGGACTGTTCAAATACTTAGATGGTGAAGCCATATTTTGTCGGGCACACATAAACGTGAAATAGCGAAGGGGAGTTTTTATTACATACTACAAATGCTCATACCTTTTTATTTAGATGCTGTGTATTTGGCATTGAACATATTTGTCTCTGTTGCTATTTAATAATTTTCATAACTCATGCGTCATTTATTAGCGCCCGCAGTCGGCGTGCTGGAGATATCTGAAACGCATGCCATAGCATTAGTCCTGCAAGGGTGCCTTACGACCAGAGATGGGCTATGAAGCTACGCTGCGAGGATGTGATTGTGGACCAATGAAAATGGTTGTGCTATGACGTGCTGTGTGGACAAAGGGATATGATTGATCGATTTCAAACGCATCCATGGCAACGTAGCATCGCACATCTATAGTAGAAATGCACCCTAATAGTCGTTGCCCGTATGCGAGCTATCGACTAAATTAATCTATCTATATATTTAATACGACAATTTGTCTGTCCGTCTGTCGCGTTTTTCAATTATAATTAATAATGCATACATTTGCATGAAATATTAAAGTATTCTTCTTTTTTTTTGTTTTTTTTTATTTCTTTATAAATTTGAGGCGATACAAAGTTCGCCGGGATAACTAGTTACATTTATTGTTACCCCGCATGGGTATTAACTCAGTCGCTAACCCATTCTGAGCCATCAGGTAAGTAAAATAAAAAATAAACAATTTAAAATTTTATAAGAAGAATCGACAGTGACAATTTTCGTTGCACAAATTTCAATGCACATCCCTATAACCTCGACAAACGCTGTTTGCAAGCAACGGTAACCTCACGAGAAATCCGGAATTTGATTTGTAAGCTATCTCACGGCTCCAGTGGGGTTAGGCCGGATATTACATAGGTCTGAAATAATGGTGGAAGATATTTATCTCGGTACGTTTAAGCACCTTGAGTTTAAGTTGATTAATGTGTAATAGAATAGGAGTTAACCATAACAGAGTTAACTTAGTCGGCGTAGTTATTACACAAATATCCATGCAAAGATTCATGTTTATAACACTTCGGTGCGACTTTCGGTTCGACTGCTTCGGTGGCGTGGTCGGTAGTGCATCAGCTTTCGACACCGGAGTCTCGGGTTCGATTCCCGGTCGGGACAAACTTTGTGTTATGACGCATACCTATGTGCCGAAGTCTGGGTGTTTCCTATGTATAATATGTTATTTACAAAAAAAAATCTGGTACTCATGTCACACGCTCTGCTTCGTTTGAGACTAGATGGCATTGTGTGAATTGTCCTAACATATTTATTTTATTTATTTATTTGAACATGACGAAACTACAAAGGTTCCGAGACTTCGAAACCCAAAAAATAAAATACTTATTTATTTATTTATTTAAGCCTTTTATTTCCAAATAACCATAAATTATCTTTACAATCTAAACATCAAAATATTATAAAATTATACATAATTTCGTCATAACACAGTTATTTACCTGTATTATTTTCTATTCATTAATTAATTACTTACTAAATTCATTTATTTATTTTTAAGTATTTTTAATTCATTATTTAATTATTGAAATCAAATTAATAGTATTAATAATTCTAATTAACATCCATTTTAAAGGTACTTATTATAAAGTAATGTTAAGTAAGATGTTAAAAACTTTCAAAATATAATAGCATTAATTTTTTTGCAAGATTAAAAAGGACTAACAAACGTCGACAATTGTTTCGCCTCTAAACGAGGCATTATCAAGACTGTCTCAAAGAGAACAGCAAAATTTGTAGCCAGAACATATTTGCTTATAAGTAAGAGTGTGCAAATATCGCTAGCGCGATGTAGGATTTGTCACAATAACTAACGCGGGTAGAAACCGCAAGTCATGCTAACGAAATTCAAAATAGGTATTCACCGATACAAGACATTAACTTTTTTATTTATTACATAGAAACGCAAAGTGACACACACAAACCAACAAACAACTACTGTGTCTGTCTGTTCACAAACAAATTAAGTAAAGGAGATGTATAAAAATCTATTTGTTCATTGAGTAAGGTGTCCTCATTCCTCCTAACTATTTCTAGCCTCTCCCAGACACTCAACTTGAACCCTTTCTCACATTAGCGTAAAACTTTAAAGGTGTTGTTATTGTTCAAGGAATGACCGGTGTCAAGGAGAAGCTTCGCGAAGAGGGACCTCTCTGGACAAACGTTGCGGAACGCTGATAAATGCTCTCTGTATCTGACCTCAAAGGACCTGCCAGTCTGACCTACATACTGCATATCACAACCGGCGCAACTCAACAAATAAACTCCTGATTTGCGTGAACCAACACTAAATCCTTGCCATTACACAACTCCCTCAAGGTGTTCTGGGTTCTAAAAGCTGTAAATATATTGTTTTCCCTCATGATCTTCGCTATACTCAACGAAATGGAACCCACGAACGGCAAACATGCAGTGTACTTCCTAGGTGGATCCTGAGTTGGATGTAATAAATGAAAACTAGCATTTCTGCTTTTCTTATTTAATAATGAGTAAACCATTCCCACGTTATAGCCATTACTGTGCGCTATATAACAAATGATAGCTAATTCCTCATTAAATGCCTGTGGGTTCAACGGTACTGCTAATAACTACTCAATAAGCTGTGGAAAGCTGCCATCTTGTGTTGCCATGGGTGATTGGAAGAGTAAGGGATAACTGTGTCTGTACATGTTGGTTTCCTATAGATACTAAACTCATGAACCCCATTCCTCCTAGTAATTGATAGGTCTAAAAAGTTAAGGGTGGACTCTGATTCCACCTCTAACGAGAACTCAATTCTAGGGTGTACTGAGTTTAGGTTCGAGACAAGGACGCTGAGTTGGCGCTTTGTTCCTGTCCAGCAGATGATAATGTCATCCATGTATCTAAAATAATATACAATATGAATGTTCCCAATTATGTGGTTTGTCTCGAACGCATCCATAAATATATCGGCTATTAACGGACTCAGTGGCGACCCCATCGACAAACCATTTTTTTGCAGGAAAAAATTGTTGTTGTACTGAAAATAATTATGTGTCATACATAATCTTGTTAGGTTAATAATTACTTCTATTTTCAAATATTGGATAGAAACAGGCGTTACTTGGCGAAAATCCATGACAAAACAATGGTAAGTAAAATGTTTTAAGAAAAAACTTTTTAAAATTATATAATAGCATTAATTTTTCGCAGAATTAAAAAGACAACAAAACGTCGACAATTGTTTCGCCTCTAAACGAGGCATTATCAAGACTGTCTCAGAGAGAACAGCCTTTTTTTTTTTTGGCAGATGTACCTTGGAAACACCCCAAAGCGCTTACACTCTTGATTGAACCAAAGATTTTGACTTGCTGTTCTGTGGAGCTTGATCAACTTTATGTATAGTTTAGCCTGGATAGTGATGCTCACTGATCTCAAATATTGGATAGAAACAGGCGTTACTTGGCGAAAATCCATGACAAAACAATGGTAAGTAAAATGTTTTAAGAAAAAACTTTTTAAAATTATATAATAGCATTAATTTTTCGCAGAATTAAAAAGACAACAAAACGTCGACAATTGTTTCGCCTCTAAACGAGGCATTATCAAGACTGTCTCAGAGAGAACAGCTCGGCTGTTCTCTGAGACAGTCTTGATAATGTCTTTTTAATTCTGCGAAAAATTAATGCTATTATATAATTTTAAAAAGTTTTTTCTTAAAACATTTTACTTACCATTGTTTTACTTCTATTTTATTAAAATTAATCCTTTTGATTGTTAATTTGTTGTTTAAAATATCTAAGACTTCATTGTACGGTACGTTCGTGAACAAACTTTTTACATCCAAGGATACGAGTTGAGCGTTGGACGGTAGCTTTATATTTTAAATTTTTTCTATGAGGTCAGTACTATTTTTTAATGAAAATTTTGGATTAAATTCTATTGTTTCTTTAATAAAATATAAAATCTATAAAAATATGTACATACTGCATGCATACAATTAATTAATTGCCTAAGTTTTGTAGTCGACTGACATAACCGGTTGTTAGTTGGCATAATACCTCAATCCTAGTTATTTGGAACCTACTTCTGGCTATAGGCCTCCTCCTTCCAATGTTTACTTGCAGACAGTAACCTAATTGCGACCCATTTCGACAAGGTATCTCATGTTAAGAGTCGATGTAAAAGTGTGTTTTCGTCCTATTTATGTGTTGGATGGAGGGTTGTGGTCTTATTCTCCCGCGGGGACCAACCGTATTGGGAGATATAATATTTTTAACTATTTTTCTTTTTCTTTGTCTTTTTTCGTGTAGTTTGCCTAGAGACGGGCCTGATATGGTTGGTATGGCTCATATTAGTTTCTTCAAGTTCACCATCAGATGTAACTGTATCGCTAGATGGTGAGACATTTCCAGATTTATTAAAGAATTTAATTATCGGTTTCGTTTTTTTTGGCACTGTAGTTATTCCAATTATGTGTTTGTGAAATTCCTTTAGTATCAGAACAGGATATCGGTTTGCTGTGACTTGGTTGGAGCTCTAAACGGTTTCTGGTATTGATTCCTGGTACTTTAGCTTCAGGTACATTTGTAGTTGGATGTGCCTTCAATGTGATAATTGAATCATAATGCAAAACCATATTTTCGCCCAACTCTTTCCTTGATTTGAATTCCGCTTGAAGTTCCTTCCTTTTTTTCAAGACTTTTTGTGTGTAATCTTGTTTAACATATATTTCTGAATTTTCTAAAAAAAAAATATTTTTCATGATTTATTTGTATTTTTAATCCCATAGTATTCGTTGTCAAAACGATCGGCCTGTTTCTATTTTGAGTATTTGTTTGCCTTCCAATGCGTTTGACCAGCTCGATGTCTCGTTTCTCACATGGAATTTTCATTTGTTCTTTAAGTAATAATTTTTAATACTAATCCTTCTAGTTCCATTAAAGATTTATCACATTCTGGTATACCAAAAAATATGAGATTTTTCTTTTTGAGGTATTGTTCCATTTTATCTATTGACAATTGCTGAATTACGATTTGCTTTTCTAATTCGTTGAATTTGATTTCCATGTCTTCAAATTTTTTATCTATATTTTTGTTTATGTCCTAAATTATAGTACTTTTCATTTTATTCATTTCATCTGTTTGGTTTTGCATAGTTATTTGTATATTTTTGAGAATTTCCATAATTGCTTCCATGTTTTAGGTTCTTTATAATGATATTACAATATAAAAGATTCTTACAAGAAAATCAATGAGTTTTATAATTGTGTAGAATTACACCATCTAGTGGTGAATAGCGGAAGCTATGATTTCTGATGTCTAGTATGATTTGCAGATAAACTCAACAATTTCCGAAGCACATGTATGGTTTAGATGTTAATTAAGTAATATCAGTTATAATATTTTTTTTAACAATGGTGTTTATTTGAATGTTTCCTGGTATGTCAAATACTTACAGTAACCAAATGCCAATTTATTAAATCTATGACATAACTTGCAAACAACAAAATTACTGGCAAAGAGTGGGTGTGTAATGCAACTCTGCCTACCCTTGTAGGGATATAGGCGTGATGTATTTCATTTCTACTGACATACTATGATACTCATTAGAGCTAAGAAAGATGAATGATTTTCCCAACAATATGAGTCTTGTATCTTTTTGTGTCTTAAATATGAACCTCCATAATAATCATCATTCACCGAGCCTTTTCCCAACTCAGTTGGGGTCGGCTTTCCAGTCTAACTGCGATTCGGCTGAACTTCGATATTTTCCGTTAAGCGACTGCCATCTGACCTGAACCTCCATAATGTGGTCTATAAATTACTCATGACATTATCATGAAGAACCGCATATTGTCATCCTTCCAAATGGTAGTATAATATAGGTAGGTTAATTCCTTTAGTGTCCATTGGACTGCCTCAGTGGTGCATAGGTATGAGTATGCGACTGCCGTCCCTGAGGTCCTAGATTCGATTCTAGGTCGGATCAAATATTTGTGTGATACACCAATGTTTGATCGGAGTTTGGGTGTTTTTATGTATAATATGTACCTATGTATTTAGAAATATATAAGTATGTTTATCAGTCATCTAAATCCTATAGCATAAGCTAATTATGAGTTTAATTTGGGCTAGATGACGTTGTGAGAAAATGCCCAAAAAACATATTAATTAACGGTTTGTTGTATAAAGAACGACGAAATGTCTTTCCCTATGTTTGCTTAATCTTTAAAAGTACCAAACAGATTCTAATGTGTTTTATTTGTACTCGTATACCATGTGGGATCCCCGGTGACCTATAAATACAGATACTGAATAGTATCTAGTTTAGGCACCAGTCCCCAAGAATTTTAGATAAAGGATTCATTTGTTTTATTTATCAATGTTCGTATCTAGTCTTTTAAGTTTTTATGATTTGTGTTAAGAACTTCTTATCTTTGGGGACATAAAGATTTTTTTACAATTGTAGAACGGGGTGGTGGAGCCGGAAACAAAGAAAGTAGGTACTCGGAGCGTAGTTTAAAGGTAATATAATAATTTAAAAAAATTGCCTCTGACATCCGGCTTTCCTACGAGCGCCCTCAAGTAAGTATATAGCACCCAGCAGGGGTGGATGGCCGTATACCGTCCTTGAGTCAGTCCTAAGAGGTCACATGGATACTCAAGCAGTGGTTGAGGTATCCAGCACACGCTCCTAGTCCCTACTCGTAGCAAGTAATTTTCCAACAATATCAATAATATGCCGAAGAGGTCATTGACCCTTCGAGAATCTTTATACCGACTTCTAAAGTTACCGGTAACGCCATCTAGTTACGTCTTCGGTACTAACGCAGTAGTATGAAGACGAACCAGTATTACGAATGACAGTTTCTCTTATTGTTCCTACAGTATGTATTTATGTGGTAGTTCAACTGGGACACAGTACTAAATATATAAAAAAAAGTAACTAACAGGAACATTCAAGTATTCCCGCTACACTATTTTATTATTATTATTATTGGATCATGAAGATTTTTAGTTTAGATTTAGTTTAGTTTAGATTTTTAAGTAAATAATTTCTCAAGCAGGTGAAGCTGCGGGCGTTCGCTAGTTAAGTACAAAATGAAAGAACGAATCTTTTCTAATATTTTCTACCGACTTCCAAAAAGGAGGAGGTTCTTAATGTATGTTACCTCATATCTTCAGACTGGGTAAACTGAATTAGATTTTTTTTAACTAGTGGTTCTGTGAACCGTAGACTTCAGGAGCGGCTTTGTTTAGAAAAATTTCTTCTTCAATTTTCTTTATTACACTTTCATTTGTCATCCAATCCAAAAAATATCATTCAAATGTTATTCATTGTAAGCCAGTGTGTGTGTGCAGTTTCATGCAAATCGGTTGATAAATACGGCCTCGAACATGATCTGACAGAACCCGTAGATGTAGAGGTACAGACGAAAGAAATACTCCCCAATCTGCAACCATTTGGTACCATGCCGACAACAATTTGGTCCCATTTCGGTGGTTCGCAGTTGGTTGCTGTTTCAATTTTTGACGTGTATTTTTACCAAACATTTCCCATTGAGTTACAAGTGTTTTTATATTACAAATAATGTTCCCCTTAGTCCCTTGTCTCGCTCCGTTTGGGTTAACCAGTTTTTTAATACGATATTTATTTTTGTTTTCCAGCCCTACAGGGTGATATCGGATGTCACAAGCATACATTATTGTACAATCACGCTTTTTCGGGAGTGTGGGCAGGAACCTTACGTAATTATATTTTTTGTATTTTAAAGCAATGAGTTTGCTTAAACTATTCTTAAAATATTAAGAAAGAAATTATACGTAGATCACAAAAACTGATGTCACCGGCGGGACTCGAACCCACGGCTTTCCCTAACAGGAGGGCTGCTCTGACCTACATCGCGCTATTAAGGTTAGCGTTGGACCCACTAATATCTTACGTAATTATATAAATATCATGTATCGTCGAAAGGTCAGTTTTGGTACTAATAGGAAAACTGCTTCCAATATAATTGATGTAGATTAGATAATGAATCTGAATCGTTTTCTCTCTTCTTCTCTCTCTGATAACACTACTTTATAATGACAATTTATTAATCTTTATAAAGTACTGGCGGACGCCCGCGTTATATCCCAACTTGACAAATTATGTACAAAAATACCTTCCTGGAGAACCACTCTATCCATTGGTGAAAACTGCATCAAAATCCGTTGCGTAGTTTTAAAGATCCAAGCATAGGTACATACAACGTAAGCGACTTTGTTTTATACTAACTAATACTAATTTTATGTTTTTTTGGACATAAAATACCGGAAAAGTGCGACACGGTCTCGCGCACAAAGGGTTCCGTACCAAAATTATTTAGTATTATTTTCTTTTAACTTTCTAACTACCACGGTTCACAAGAACAGCCTGGTGACAGACGGACGGACAGCGGAGTCTTAGGTCTTAGGTTTCTGTTTAATCTTTTGCAACGATGTAGGTGTGCTACGTCGTAGCGCTACGAGGTTTTATTCTACGACGTAGATGCATAAGTATAGAAATCTTCTGAATAAGAATGAAACAGGACCTGTACAAGATCCAAACTTGACCCTGGACTGGAAAAAAAAAACAACAACATTTGGAAACAAAAAAAAGTACAACTACGTGAAAACCTAATTGCTGTTCGAAGTATTACGACGTATTTCACAGATTGGAGATATAACAATTACCAATTCAATATCCATCAAAATATAACTTATCCCTTGTCAATGTGACAGTACGTTAAGCGTGAGACAATGACGTAGGTGAGCCGTGTAATCTTGTTGTCATAACGTCGTTTCCCGACCGATGTCAACGAACAATCAAAGGGTAGCAGTAATGTGCCACAATAACATGATACCGTTACAGCTTTGGGTTATTAGGATAACGGTGCCGTCATATAGCGTCCGTAACACAGTCGTTACTTTGTAAACAACGGAGCCATTTACCACTCTCTAGGAAACTAAACCAGTTTTTTTACATAGAAAACGTTCTAGTGACGTCATTCACCGCTTTATTACGGCCACTAAAATAAGCTTACTAAAGCTTAACTCATGAATCAAGCCTCCAGATCCTAGTCTCGCATCTGTACTTAGGTCTGTAAAGACCAGTTTAGCTATGAGAGCCTTTTCTTTTTTAAATCCGCGTCCTAGTTTTCCAGTGGCAGACCGCGCGACCCTAGCTTACCTCTTTTAGTGCACTAAAAGAATTTCCAGTGGCAACTGTCGGACCTTGGCCACATTGGGGCCACTGTGTGGTGATGGGTTTTACCCCGCATCTTCGGGGTCGGGTTTTATCCCGCGTCGGTAAGTGAAGGCGTTGGTGAGGGTGGGGAGGGTTCGATCTCTTACCGTACCGACCGAGCTATGAGCGCTAGAGTTTTCATTGTCACATACACAGTTACATCCACAAGTTTGCACGAAAATTTAAAAGTATTTTCTGTAATAAATTTAAAAGCATTTAAGCTCAATATTAGCAGGAATTGTTTCCATAACACTTTATTCTCTACTTCAACCCGAAGCGAAGAAAAGCGGGTCTCTAGTTTATATTGACTAGTTACCAATTCCAAATTGACTAGTACTCAATCCAATTACTTATTCAATCAATTCCTGTCAATGTCAAATTAGTAATTGTATTATCAAATCAAGATAGCAAGATATGGATCGAGATTGCATATTGGAATTGGTTGTAAATCGAATAGAATTAAATGGAACTATTATTTTGGATTAGTTCAGGCTGTCAAAAAACTTCGTTATCAAAAGTGTCGATAAACCCAATTTATAAGTTTCGTTTGACAAAACTTTGTGGTAAACCGAAATTTATGTGACTCTCGAAAACTTTCGAATTGGAAGCTACTGAAAAGTATTAGCCAAGTTTTCAGTTTTCAGTTTTTTTTCAGTTTTCCAATACACTTATTAGGATTATAGCTTTGGATATTTGGGATACTGATTGTCGGACAGTGTTTATTTTAGTAATATATAGCGTCGCCGGGCGCCAATGGACATACCTTCTGGTGCATACCAGAGACGCCCGGCAATAGAAGTAAGAGCGGCTGCTTAAAAATAACAAGTAATATAAATCGAATGGAATACCTAGTACTATATCATCATAATGATAATATAGTACTAGGTATTCGCCGGAACACGGGCGGTTACGTCGAAATAAATAAGACGGAAAACGTAATTAATAACTAAAAAACTATAAAAGCCACATATACCAAAAACTATAACAAATTTCAAGTCGATAGGTTTAAAATTGCGACCAGTATCGTTTTACATACATTTTCGAGAAGACTCCGCTACGCTCCGTCTTATTAAAACAAAGTCTCAATCAAAGAGTGATCTTTACAGGCAATTACGGTGGACATAAGTAGATAAAAGTGAAAAAACGTGGATGGTTATTGGCATATTAGATAAAAATTAAAAAAAAAAAAAAATATATTATGATTAAAAGAAAGATGCAAAACTTCTGAAAGGAAAATTACAAAACCGGCCAAGTGTGAGGGGGGTTCAACAAAAGGTTTCGTACCAAAACGGCAAAAAAATCACATTTGTTGTATGGGAGCCCCTTAAATACTCTTATTACTTATATTCTGTTTTTTTTTTTTTTTTTTTTTTTTTTCTTTATATTTGGTTCGCCAAATTGACGCCCGGTTCTCGCGAACATGCTATCCACTGTGTGGGAGTGGCATCTCTGCCCGGCACGGGTTGTTCGGGATCGGAAGGAAGAGGGTGGGAGGGCGACATCAGTGAAAGGGATGTAATACCCAGTGGGGCTCCTACCGAATCACTGTACTGGGCTGGGCGACTCGTCAGCAGTAGATCCAGCAGAGCGGGCGCGTGATCTGACCTGTCTGGTCCGGGTGATCACGCATGCATAACATCTGGGTCAGACCGTGGGAGAGAGCGAACGCATGGGCGGCCCTACCCGCATGATCAGTCTTGAGGGACCCCAGCCATTCAATGTGATGGCCATTGAAGTCCCCCAGAAATACTAGGTCAGCGTTCGGGAACCGCACCTGCGCTTCATCAGCCGTCTCACTGAGGTACTGGAAGGGCTTTGTTGTCTCAGAATCCCCTGTGTGGGAGCGGTAGACGCACTCGTAGATCTGGCTCATAGAGTCATAGTCTACGTGCAGCCAAAGGACGGAGTTGGAGGGGTTCTCTAGGCAGCGCAACCGGCGGCAGCAAACATCCGCCCTAACGAACACGCACACCCCGGCTTTATCTCGAAATTGTTCCTCGATGACATAGTCGGGGTAACACAGGTAAGACGTGTCGTCAGGGCGGCGTATTTGTGTCTCCGTGAGGAACATCACAGCGGGCCGTGCCGTCTCAAGGTGATGGTGGACGGCATCGAGGTTCGCATGGAGTCCACGGATATTAGTGAACTCCACCTCGAAAAGTGAAGTTGTGGGTTTTCCTGGGGCAGCTGTGAAACGTTTAATTTTTTTTTGTTGCACTGCTATTGTAGATTTGAAGAAGAAGCGTGAAGACAGGGCGATATTTGGTGCAGCAGTAAGTGACAAAGCGCAGGGGCTAGCTTTGTCTAGAACCGTGTGGTTAGGTCGGAGCCGACTCGCCGGACGGAAGGGCTCCCAAACCCCCCTGATGCAAGGCTGCCGCTACCCCACACCGGTTACCACTCGGAGCGGCGACATCAGGATTATGCGCAACATGTGGGGCAGCCTCCTGGGGTGGTTGGTCCCAGGCGGGCCCCATGACTGTGTTGCGGGCGGCCGCGGCAACGCCGTTGCTAAGGGTCTCCCTGGCCGGCGAATCGACCCACACCTCCCACACTAGACTCCGCTTCGCCCCCACTGGTCCCATGCCTACTGCACCATACATCGCCCCGGGCCCGGCGGTGCAACTGCTGAACCCCTAACGCAACCCAGCCTGGGCTGGGTTACTTGGGGGACTTTAGCACAGCTGCACGGTGGTACCCCCCCCCCCCCGACCAATACTGTTGTACCACCTAGTACCCACGTAGGGGCCGAAGCCACTCCATAGGTACCGTAAATTAACGAGCCTCGTCCGTTGATCAGCAGGTGCGCCACTAGCAGGTGAGGTCGCTGGGGCCCTAAAGATGTTGGTAGAGCCCCTTTACACCCAAACAACATCACCCAAACCCATACAATTTGCTGTTATAGAGGCAACAGAAATACATTTTCAACTTTCTAACTATCAAAACGTTTATCAAATATTTGAAAAATCTTTTAAATAATTATTTTTGTAGGATATAAAAAAAAATCTAATGGCTATTTGATTTAACTATGTAAATAGATACAACTTCTTTCATACAGAGACTCCAGTTCAAAGATTATTGAATAGGCACATTGAGCACCTCATTCTGTCAAAGAAAACGTGATACCATACAGATGTCTAAGAAATGAAATTCCGTGTCCTTTTATTCCACATTCGTCTTTGAAGATGGTAAATATATTGGGATATTTTACATAATCTCAATAAAAGTATACAAAAAGTGCGCCATCTTGATAGATGCTACGCTTTTCATCATGTTTTGAGAGTAAAAAATTGGGGTAATTTGAAAAGGTCACAAAGATTACGTAAGATGGTTTATAAAATTCGTGGAACATCCAATTTCAATGTATGAGACATGTGACGTCTCCCTACAGTCTTTAGGATACACACACACAAATAAAAGTGGATTAGAGTTCCAAGAATAGGGTGCGAGCCTTTTGTCTATTTTTGCAGAAATTTCCTTTATCTATCAGCGGGTACATCTGGACATGGGTGTAATACAGGACAAGTATTTAACCAACCCTCTACCATAATAACCAACCATCATCACATTATTTAACTATCGTAGCCTGACTGTAGCCAGTCTGACTGTTTGACTGTTTTAAACACTATTAGATACTATGTAAAAGAGGTGAATTCATAGAGCTATACGGTCATCGTATAGTATAGGTGAATTACATGATTTCATTGTCATAAGTGTGATGACATTTTAGGGGCCCAATCTAACCTCGAATACAAGTCATGCTCATAGCGCAAACGTGGTTTTTGCAAACATAAATTTCTCGATCAGCGTCTTATATTTATTTTGTGGACAAATAATGTACAAAGTCGGACTTAATGCCATAGGTCGTATCTACCAACCAACCTTCGGATGATGCAGAGAGAGAGAATCAAAGAACCAGGAATCAATTCCGTTTATTCAGTTTAGACACATAAAGAGCACATAATATGAATGTCAAAATTTTATAATTGTATATCAAGCAATATTATAAAAAATACTAAATTAAGCACATAAATAACCATTTGAAAATTATTCTTTCGCTGGTTCGGTAAGTTGGCTCTACTGAGAAGATACCAGCAAAAAACTCAAGTAGATTATTCATTTTCTATAGAGTTAGCAATAGGTATGTGCTCAGAGGTTGTAAGAAATTTCGTCTTATTTGCCTTATTATTTATTAGTGCCATCTCTCGATACTCCTAATAAAATAACAATTTATATCAAGATACTGCAAATTGTTCGTCCTAAATACAAAGACTCACCATTATCACATTTAAATCCCTTTTCTTTTAGGATCCTCTCTCCATTTGTTAAAGTATTATTGTGGTCTTTCAAATTGCAATTCTCTGAAGCTTTTAACAAAAGCCATTGTGACTCTTAACCGGTAATTGGAGTTCTATTTCCATACTGTTGAGGTGCCAAGGTTTGTGTTGGATTTTGTATTGTTCAATAATTGTCTAGAAATTAAGTAGTCATTGGTTAGTAGGTGTGAGTGTTATATTTAAAAGTACCTACATAAGTATCTTGTAAAGGAGTACCATAGTTTAAGCTTTATTACTTTGAGCCTTGATGATGTAGTGTCACACACAAAAATCATTTTACATTACGAAAGCAGTAGTTCCATACAAACAAATGATATATAAGTAGAGAGTAGAGTAGAGATATGTAGTGATACGATTTACACAAGTTATTCATACGTGGGAGTAAGGAGTGTGGTTGTGGCGGGATTAAATTCATGTATG
Organism: Nudaria mundana; assembly: GCA_963556515.1. Lineage (NCBI taxonomy): Eukaryota > Metazoa > Arthropoda > Insecta > Lepidoptera > Erebidae > Nudaria > Nudaria mundana. The sequence goes on along the minus strand of OY748302.1, from coordinate 13,081,602 downwards.
GGAACGCAACTGCAACGTCTTAGCTACAGAGCTAAGGAACTTGTGTTTTTTAGTTTTCTCAGTACTATTTCTAAAACCAATTCAATATCCATCAAAATTACTTATCCTTTGTCAAAATGACCGTATGTTATCCGCGAGACAATAACGTAGGTAGAGCGTGTAATATTATTGTCAAAGTGTCGAATCTCGACTGAAATTCGAGAGAAATAATCGATCGTGTAAGTGATATATTGATTATCGGGTGCTAAGAGCTCTTCAACCTGATACCACCCTCTTCCTTCCGATCCCGAACAACGCGTGCCGGGCAGAGATGCCACTCCCACATAGTGGATAGCATGTTTGCGAGACCGAACGTTTTAAACGTTCGTTTCTCTGACGAACTATAGTGGCCTGGAATACCTGTGCACGTGTTTCCCCCCACATATAATCCTGGATTCTTTAGGGCTACTCTCTATAAGTATTGTGTGCTGTGAGAGTGGCCCACAATCGCTAGACGTCGTCACGACTTACCAGGCGGGAGGCGTAAATTTGGCGCACCCAATATAAAAAAGTGGTCTAAGTGCACCTGCGTCGTCTGTATCAAAAATACACCCGTTGCCTAGAAATGGAAATAAGCTCTTCTCCAATTACGTGGGAATTAAAGTGACTGGTGAAATAAACGCCTCTGTGTTTGCAGAGATAGAAAATTTCCAAGGTGATACGGGGTTAGCACAAATTTTGATATCACCATGATAAACTTGATTTATTAGGAAAAATAAGAGAGATTAGAATTGACAAGTTGCCAGCCACATCTAAAACACATCAAAAACTTTATAGTAGATACCTATCTAATACATCAATTCGTAGAAAAACAGGGCACTTGACAAATAACTACACTAGAGTACATAAACGTCGTTACATTCACGCAAAAAAGATTTTCTTTGAAATAAGCATAAATATTTTGGTGAAAGAGGTCGTAACGAAATGATTGGTTCTTTATACGGCCATATACTGGCCCAATTCCATTCGCTTTGTACCAAAATCGGTATACATTCAGCACTGAATTATTCATTCGGAAGGTTTCAGGGTACGAAATTAAAAGTAGCGGCGTACACCTCGGCGACCGGAGTGGCAATACAATTTGTTTGTGGGAGCAAATTCATTGCCACAAATATTTATGAACGAATTGTAATGTGTTTAAGAAGGTGTATGATTGGATTATAATATAATCGTGAAAACAATAATGTCCTAATGTTGGTAAGCTTAGTTCGTCTTTAAAGGTTCAGTTACATTGGTCTGTAGCGCGCGTATTCGTGATGCGGACTATCGACTAAGTAAATTACATTATAATGTTGCATTATAATGCGTCATACAATGAGCTACAACAAAGGAAGTAATAATTATCTTTAACCACTTTTCTTTTTTTTTGTACCGCGGCCTATAGCTGCGACCGCTCCTACGTCCATTTCCAAGCACTTCTGGTTAGCACTAGGAATAATTTCCAGTAGCACCCTGCGGACTTAGTCTGGGGTTTGATCGCGTTTTATCCTGCGTCGATGAGTGAATCCTTCTATAGCCTGGTTTCTGTAAGGACGGGTGGCTAGCTCGCCGTCCTCAGGCCCCGATCATGGAGGTCGATGGTCTTGGGCGTAGATCTTCTTCGGTTGACTTCGGAACTCAGCGAGGAGGGCCGCCGCCTTCGCGAATCTTGGAACACTAGACTTATCCCACCTGATTTGACGTTGTATTTCGCGATCTAAATTACATTTTTTAGAAGTTAGAGCGCCATCTATCAATGTATTGAGGAAACATTTACGATCGTCAGATCATTGCTTTTGTGATTAGATTGAGGTAAGGGGATAGACAGAAGCATATTTCGTCAGTTATTTATTCCGTAGAAGTGGTAAAAGCCTATTGTCGCTTGCTAGGAACTTTTGATTTCTTTTGCCAGAGGCTCGTCCGTGAATCAGTAGGTGAATTACTTGTAGCTGAGGATAACTTGGGCTCGGGAAATTTGAATAAGGTCTCTTAGCACCTTTACAAAACTTTCTAATACTACTATTTATATAATAAAATAGCTGACTACCACACTTCATAATTCCCTCGAGAAGACAATAACGAGATAAAAAGTAACCAATGTAATCAGAGATAATGTAGCCACCTATGAGTAAACACAACAGAGGTCAAGGTCCGCCGGCGGCGGTGGCACTGAAATTCTCTCGAGTGCGTACCGGATACGCAGGCAATGGACGATGGGGCGGCTGCGACTCTTGGTAAAGGAATAAAAAAAACCTATTAGTAAAAAAAAAAAAATTCTTTCAGTAGTACCTCTTTATAATTTAGTATAGTTTTTTTTAAATATTTAGGTCGACAAAATGACGCCACCCGCCTGATGGTAAGCTGTCGTTTGTCTGGCGACGTCTGGCGATTGTTGGCAACTCTCATAGTACACAGAAATGTGACCTAGTAATGTGCCTCTTCACGCTTCGCTTAAAGAACCCAGGGGTAGGAAACACGTGCGCAGGCAGCAGGGCGTTCCAAGCCATCATCGTTCGGCAGAGAAAGAACGTTTGAACGTAAAAAAAAAAACGCTCGGTTCTCGCGAAGACGGTTTAGATAAAAAAACAATAAGTAGGTACTCCCTGTATAAATGCGTCAGGTGAAGTCAAGCGTATATTCTAGAGTTCAAAATTTGCAGGCATTAATCGTAATAAGTATGTTGGAACGACAATGGAGGTAGAGAAACTTGGCTAATATTTCGCAGTAGGTCCCAATTCAGAAGTTTCAAACGGCCACCATTAATTTCGAGTTACCCACAAAGTTTCGACAACGAAACTTATTTATTGGGGTATCTTTAATTTTTTGCATTTCAATTTAAATAACGTTCAATTTTGCTATTGTGCATTTTTACATACATAATTTTTACACACCATCACGCATATATCCCGAAGGGGTAGTCACTTTGCCAGTAATTTGGTTCATCTTATCTCAGCCCATTTGACGCGCATTGCTCCCATATACCTCTCCCAAAGAGGGGGGAATTCAGCCAACATATGGGTACCACGCTGGCCAGACGGGTAATTTTGTTAGTCACACGTACAGAAGGCACGCCTATTGCTACTCGTATTAACGTACGCTACTAGAAAATCCATAACCACTCTGTACTTTAAACCTAAAAACTAACAGCCAGGACAGACGTTACAGTCCAATAAATAGTCCTTGTAGCAATTGAGCATTTTGGCTATTCAGTATCTACTTTACTTTGTCAGTTGTAGTCATGTTTATCAAGTTATATTTGTTTCTTATTTTATCTTAAGGCTGTCTGGAAGAAATTGCTTCGATACCACCTTTGTACATTCCCTCTCGTTGGGACCATGCTTCAAGCCATTGCCGTGTCAGTGCCCTTGCCGTGCCTTGCGAGAAGATCATGCTCGTGAAGGAGGGAGCGTAGGAACCCTCCCCGTTGTGTTCCGCAGTCAACGGCCAAGGCGCGGCAGACTTATCTACGCTCAGAACCATCGACCTCCACGATCGGGACCTGAGGACAGTGGGATAGCCACCCGCCGTCCTTACAGAAGCAGGCTAGAGGGATCGCGTGCTGCGAGGCCTCTACCACGCAGCACGTAACCAGATTCACTCATCGACGCGGGATAAAACCCGACCAAACCCCCGAATAGGCCACGCAGATGGCCAAAGTTCACCAAGCGCCACTGGAAATACTTTCTGGTGCGTACCAGATACGCCCGGCAATGGACGTAGGAGCGGCCGCGGCTCCGGGCCGAGGATTTAAAAAGAAAACTCCTTAGTACATTTTTCCATGAGGTACCAACATTGTGATAATAGATAGGTACTGTTATGAAAAAAATATGGGAATTAAGAATCTCTACATTCTAAAGAAACTTAAAAGTACCTACCTGTAATAAAATGCAGATATCCAGGCCTCGTGGATGAACTTGATCGTAAAATATTTATAGTTTACTTTATAGCCTTAATCGACACTGGTCGCGCACCTCGCCTTGCAATTACCGACCACCGCGGCATACTGCGGTCCGTAGTTGCTAGGCGAGTCGCGGCGCATTCTAACATTTGCTAGGTTGCTAGTTACCTGTCTTTATAACTAAAGAAAACTGCACGAGTGTAGCCGGTATGAACCACTAGTTTCAAATATTTACATCTTTTTTATTGAAGGATACTACATTATAATATTATGGACACAGTAAAGATATTTTACTATCGGTCGGGAAATTGGGGCTTTAGGATAGATTCGGGAACGTAAGCAGTTCTTTGTAACTTATGTTTTAATATAAAATAGGAACAGATATCAATCGTGCAGAGCTTAGTGTAAAACAGGTCTCATTATACGTTCACGTACGTGTACTCACACAAATGCAAAGCTCAGTTTACGCCTCGTGAACTATACCTACGCACTGATTTAAAGTCAAAATTTGAATTAATTTTAAACAGTATAACATTTTTTACTCATCTTTATTATGCAAATAAATAAAATTAAAGTATCTGTTACTACGAGTATTATCAAATTTACAGTTTTTCAGTAAATACTTATATAAAGTACTTTCAAAAAATTCACACACATAAAATTAAAGTGCCTTCATGTTATTCCAAATTACCAGCTTATTAAGAACCGATTTTAACAGACCTTCAGTGGAAAATAACTGATGTTATGAGGAGTATCTGAGGCTACTTTTTATCCCGGAATATATTCCCGTGGGAATTGGGAACTAGAAAAACTATTCACCAGCTAATAACTTATAATAGGTATCTAAACGGGACTAATCGTAATATTTGATGTAAGTAAACATTTTTTTCTTACAAAATTATTAATAAACTAGCTGTTGCCCGCAGCTCCGCTTGCGTGTTACTTTAGATCTACATTACTTTTTTATTTATGAAGCGATTGAAAACCAAACCACAAATTCAAATCAAAAATTCAAATCGGTTAAACTGTTTCTGAGATTAGCGTGTTCAATCATTCAGACAAACAGACAAAGGTTCTAAAAACCATTGTTTTGGGTTTTATTGCGTTCATAAAGCAGGCAAATACAACAGTTTCTCTATTATATCTTCTATTATATTCTCTATTATACCATAAAAATTCATCTTAAGGTACGAAAATATTAAATATTATTTATTATCTTCGTTGTGTGTGATAGTCCATTGAATTGTATGGCGAGCGATATTGTATCTTAAGTTAAAATATTATAGTATCTTAGCCGTGTGCAGCGCCCCTTAGTGAACTCCACTGTGGGTGACGTAACCTGTTCTGAAAATCTCTTCAATCTGATCCCACCCTCTTCCTTCCGATCCCGAACAACGCGTGCCGGGCAGAGATGCCACTCCCACATAGTGGATAGCATGTTCGCGAGAACCAAGCGTTTTAAACGTTCGTTTCTCTGCCGAACAATAGTGGCCTGGAACGCCCTGCCTGTGCACGTGTTTCCTCCCACATATAACCCTGGGTTCTTTAAGCGAAGCGTGAAGAGGCACATCAGTAGGTCGTCAAGTTGAGGGCCACTCTCTATAGTATTGTGTGTTTTGAGAGTGACCCACAATCGCTAGACGTCGTCACGACTTACCACCAGGCGGGCGGCGTCAATTTGGCGAACCCAATATAAAAAAAAAAACTTACGACAAACTTATTATTTGCGGTTGGTACAGTAATCGGGTCTAGGGGTCGAACCGCAAAACTAAGTTTGTTTTTGCCCAGGATATTAAAGAATATTCATACCAAGTTTCATCGTAATCGAACCGGTACTTTTTGCGTGATGCTGAACAAACAGACAGACAGGCAAACATTTTTTTAATCACATTTTTGCATTCGGTGTCGGTCTAGTAACCCACTGCCATTTATTTTTTTTATATTTTCAATGTACAGAATTTTCACTTCTACCTAAAATTAAATTCACTTATAACAAAAAAAGAAATGAAAATAAAGCTAAAACGCCTGTCCAATACTATCTACCTAAACATACTTCACTTAAAAATAAATGTTACCTATCATTGCCTATTAATAAAAGTACCTACGCTTTATACCTACTTAATATAGAAAAAACTGAACATAAATTAGCATAATCTACCTATTGGTATCTAAAAATCTATGCGTACATACTACTACCTACCCTGAAAAGAAATAAAATTTAAACTATTAATAATTTGAACGAATATTTAAACACTACTAAAATAACTATGATACTTGTTTTATTAAATAAGTAATAATATTAAGTGTTTTGAATTAGGGATAAGTGAGAGTGTTATAAACGTAGAGTAGACAAATATAATCAGAAAGCTCCGAACTGCTAAGCTATCGGGAGTTACACGTGTTATTGTGAGTCAACCATAAAAGATAGCCATATGCTGTCGTGGGATATTTTTTATATAATTTTAAGGGGAACATTTCCGTAGTATATGATTTCTGTGTAGCTTTAACCATTAAGGCTGCACACGCGACGGAAGCTTAAAAAATGGACTAACTTCTCCCGTTTTCCCAACTTTTCCCTTTACTGCTCTGCTCCTATTGATTGTAGCGTGATGAAAAGTATACTATAACCTGCCCAGGAGTATGAGGAATAATTGTACCAAGTTTCGTTAAAATCCGTCCAGTAGTTTTTGTTTCTATAACTGAATGCATTCTTGGCATCAGTATCGATCACTAATCACCCCCTGACAGTTATTTTGAAAATATATTTCATGTACAGAATTGACCTCTCTACAGATTTATTATAAGTATAGAAGATATACAAAAATAAACAGTTAAGTAATCAGTCAAACATTAAAAAAATGTCACAAATCACTATATAGGTACGTCTTGCATCGTTTCTGGTGCAAAGGTGCCCATGATGCTGGCAGCATTGCCCCGCTGAATGGCAATGGACAATCTTTGCACCAGGAAAGACCCAGAGCTAATGTCACCGGACCTCTCCCTAATTCTACGTCCTCCTGTAAATAATATTAAAAGTATCGTAGATTAATCTCTACTCTAACCTTCTTTTTCAAGAATATCAGTACGCGCTAAAAGTTCTACTAAGAGTAGCATTCCCGTAAACTCCTACAGTAAGCTGTTAAGTTGTGCAAGTGCCTGTGTTAGGAGTGGGTTCACGTCAGTAGTGCGGTGATCGGGGATTGAACTCACGTCTTCGAAACGCAACTTTTGCGCTTTGACGAGTCTTCCACCAAGCCTTGTCCCCATTTGGGATTGGCTTTCAAGTCTAACTGCGATTTGGTTGATCTTCGATATTTTCCGTAAAGCGACTTTTAACTGACCTCCACAACCCATGGTGAATATCGAAGTTCTGTAGTTAAACCGTTCGATTTTCTGATTTAGGGCTCCAACTACCCCTAACGACTGCCATAGATGTTTGAATGGCAACCGGGACCGACGGGTTAACGTGCTCTCCGAGGCACGGAGGAGTCTCAATGTCTTAAGAAATGATCACCCATCCTAAGACCAGCCTGAGTCGATGTTGTTCAACCTTTGCAATGTGTTAACATTGTCGGTTACCCTAGTGGTACCACGAGCTACTCATGAAATAATGGAAAAAAAACTATGAAAGTACCTGTCTCGTAAAGTTAAATAAATAAAATATATTTAGCTCTAGACAGTGACACTCTAATAAAATTATAGTTATGACTCAGAGAATCGCCACAAGGAGGCAATGCTGCCAGTAGCCTTCACACCTTTGGGCTGCAGGCGATTAGGGTTAAATAGAAAGACAAATATTTTGTTTGATATATTCTAATCTAATTAAAATATGGCTGACTTTGATCTTCAAATATTTGTAGAAGGTCAGGTAAGATCAAAAGGTGAGAAAGTTTAAGAAAACTGTGGCGGTACAAAGTCCGCCTGGCCAGCTAGTGCATTTTTTTTATATGGGGTCACCAAATTGACACCGCCCGCCTGATGGAAAGCCGTTGCGACGTCTGGCGATTGTGGGCGACTCTCACAGTACGAAATGGCCCTAAACTTGGCGACCTAGTGATGTGCCTCTTCACGCTCCGCTTGAAGAACCCTGGGTTGCAATTAGGAGGAAATATGTGCGCGGGCAGGGCGTTTCAGGCCTTGATCGTTCTTCAGAGGAATGATCTCTTGAAACTCTCAGTTCTGGCGAAGATTCTATCCACAGTATACGGGTGGCATCTCTGCCCGGCACGTGTTGTACGGGATCTAAAAGAAGAGGGTGGGATTAGGTTAAAGAGCACTTCAGAACACTAGCGGTGGTAATTGCGGTAGAATGCGGCCAAGGAAGCTATTGTGCGACGCTGCGCAAGCGGTTCAAGGCTTCTTGTTACCTCAGGACAATCTGTAATCCGAATAGCCCGTCGCGACTTAGAGTCGAGTGCGTCTAGCAAGTACTTGTGAGGTGAGAGCAATACTATCATCTTCTCACTAGTGGTTCTGTGAACCGTAGACTTCGGGAGCGGCTTTGTTTATTCTTAAATTGTATTTATTTGAATGACTTTTGATTTTATTTATATGGGTTGCTATGGTTACGGATTGCATTCTTGACAGACTCAGACAGACTGTTAGACTTCGGGAACTTTGTTTAGAAAAATTATTTTTCAATTTTCTTTATTACTCTTTAATTTTTCATCCAATCCAAAAAATATCATTCACATGTTATTCATTGTAAGGAAGGAGTATGTGTGTAAAGTTTCATGACAATCGGTTGATAAATACGGCTGCAAACATGATCTGACAGAACCCGTAGATGTAGAGATGTGTGGAGACGAAAGAAATTCTCCCCAGTCTGCAAGTTGAAACGGCGACTTCGGTCGCTTCGCTCCCTCAGTCAATCATCATCATCATATCAGCCCACTTGACGCCCACTGGGCATAGGCCTCCCCCGAAGAGGGAGTAATTTAGTCAAATACTACGCTGGTCAGACGAGTTTTGTGTCGAGTATTCCTTCTCTAGTACATAATATATGATATCATATAATATCATGGGCAATATAAACAATGAAACTAAACCATGTAAGCAAAACCGCGAGCTTTCACTAATAGACTAATGAATCTCAATATTTCTTATGTCAGTTGTTAATAAGATAAAACAACAACACTCAAACTGTAGCTTACAATATTCATTACAGGCGTTCGTGTAGTTCAGAAGGTTGTAATAAACTAAGTTATTATAATCCTAACCACGTACTGGCGAACTTTCTTCATTAGCGTTCTTAGTAAATCGTTAATGAAATAACATTGCTATCTCAAAATCTTATCTTAGTTAAACATTTCGGAAACCTGTTAATAATATTGACTTATGTATTTGGGCAATAATATTTTAAGGAACAATTTTGTCAAATTATTCATTCTGTTACATCCTAATTATAAGATCTTCCGCTGTGGTACAGGAGCCAGAACATTCCCCCAGAAAGGAAACTGATACTGGTTGTTACGGATTATATTGCAAAAAAACCGAAAGTTGGATTACATATTGTTTTAAACATAACCATTGGGAGTTGTCAGGTTGTCACCATATGGGCCAGTAGCAAAACGAAATAGGTGACGAGACGGCCGGTCCAGCAATGGAACCATACTGCTCTAACTCGAAATCGCACAGTGAAGATCTTGATATCCTTGATCATCACTGCAGCATAGGGGCACCGATATGTTACCTATGCGTAGCTTTCACAGATTTTTTTGAAATAATTTTTAATTCAACTTAAACCCACTTATTAGTCAAATCTTTTTATGAAAAATATCCTATTTCCGAAATACATTAAACTCTCCTTTATTAAATTCCTTTGGTTTATTAAATAGGAAATATCCTTTATATTACACTCCAGAAAATTGTCTATTGTATTTAATTGTGACAACTGCCAATTTAGTTCACAGAGTCTTTGTAACTTCTATCGAATCTGTAACATTTTCAAACGCACCTCGTTTACTTTTTGAAGGGTGTTTTCATCATTCGATATTGTTCTCAGTAGCTCAATAGAGTAGCGTCTGAATGAAGAAACGTTAATAAGTACAGTTACATCAAAAGTTCTATTTTTAAAAGGTTTTTTTTTTAATAATTGTCAAGTAAGGGCACGATCACATTCTGCCTTTTGAAGCTAACGGCCAATTTCCGTCCACTACACTGTTGGAGCTGGCCAATATCTGAGTCCTCATTCAACGACATTAGACCGTATATCGAATTGAGTTGTACTCGAAAACGTTTGAATCTACAACAATTTAGATGATACTGGTATAGAAATGTTAAAGGTGAAGAAAGGTTGTGACCATTTTTACCATTCATAACTAGCTATATGGTTTTCTCGTTCCCTTATCCCGTGGGAAAATATAACCGGGATAAAAAGTTGCTTATATTACTTAGGGATAATGTAGGTAGCAACATATCAGAGAAAGAATTTTCAAAATCGGTCCAGTAGTTACGAAGCCTACAAACAAACAATGAAATCTTTCCTCTTGAAAATCATCATCACCATCCACTGAGCCTTTGCCCAATCTAGTTGGGGTCGGCTTCCCAGCCTAACGGCGATGCACATGAACATAAATTTTTTACTAATTGACTGCTATCCTGACCTCCACAACCCATGAGTGATATCGAAGCTTTAGACAAGTCGGGTTTTGATTTAGGGCTCCAAACACCTAGCAAATTCCTGCAGGAACGGCATTGTGAAATCTTTTAAAATGAATTTTGAAATAGGTAGGTACACTTATTCTTATAGTTTACACTATTCTATATATCTATACTTATAGAACAATTCAAAAAACATCATACTGGTAGGTTTTAAGGGTTCCGTAGTTCAAGTCTTGGAACTCTATAGGTTCGTCATGTCCGTCCTCGACTTACCGCCCAAACGGTTAGTGCTAGAAAGATGAATTCTGCAAAATATATGCATTTACTAACATTTACAAAATTTATACGTATAATAAATCTATAGAAGTGAAAATTCTGTACATAAAATAAATGGCAGGGGGTGTTACTAGAACGACACCGAACCCAAAAATGTGATTAAAAAAAATTTTTGTCTGTCTGTCTTTCTGTCGGTTTGTTCAGGCATCACGCAAAAACTACCGGTTCGATTACGATGAAACTTGGTATAATTAATTATTATTTAATATTCTGGGCACCACACTGGGTACTTTTTAATAAAAAACAAACTTAATTTTGCGGTTCGATACCTAGACCCGATTACTGTACCAACCTTAAATAATAAGTTTGTTCGTAGGTTTTTTCGTTTTTTTATATTGGGTTCGCCAAATTGACGCCGCCCGCCTAGTGATAAGTCGTGACGACGTCTAGCGATTGTGGGCGACTCTCACAGCACACAATACTATAGAGAGTGGCCCTCAACTTGACGACCTACTGATGTGCCTCTTCACGCTCCGCTTAAAGAACCCAGGGTTATATGAGGGAGGAAATACGTGCACAGGCAGGGCGTTCCAGGCCACTATCGTTCGGCAGAGAAACGAACGTTTAAAACGTTTGGTTCTAGCGAACATGCTATCCACTGTGTGGGAGTGGCATTTCTTCCGGCACGCGTTGTTCGGGATCGGAAGGAAGAGGGTGGGATCAGATTGAAGAGCTCTTCAGAACAGGTTACGTCACCCGCAGTGGAGTTCACTAAAGGGCGCTGCACACGGCTAAGATACTATAATATTTTAACTTAAGATACAATATAGCTCGCCATACAATTCAATGGACTATCACACACGATGTAGATAATAAATAATATTTCATATTTTCATATCTTAAGATGATTTTTTATGGTATAACAGAGAATATAATAGAAGATATAATAGAGAAACTGGTGTAGGGGGGCTTTATGAACGCAATAAAACCCAAAACTATGGTTATTAGAATAAACAGACAAAAGGTCTGTTTGTCTGAATGTTTGAACACGCTAATCTCAGAAACGATTTGATTTTTTGATTTGAATTTGCGGTTTGGTTTTCAATTGCATCATAAATAAAAAAGTTATGTAGATCTAAAGTAAGACGCAGGCAGAGTTGCGGGTAACAGCTAGTAGAGAATATAATAGAAGATAATAATATAATAGAGAAACTGTTGTAGGGGGGCTTTATGAACGCAATAAAACCCAAAACAATGGTTTTTAGAACTTTTGTCTGTTTGTCTGAATGTTTGAATACGCTAATCTCAGAAACGGCTTAACCGATTTGAATTTTTGATTTGAATTTGCGGTTTTCAATAATGCGTAGTGGTTGATTCAACATTTAAGGTTTGGTTTTCAATCGGTTCATAAATAAAAAAGTTATGTAGATCTAAAGTAACACGCAGGCGGAGCTGCGGGGAACACCTAGTAGAGAATATAGTAGAAGAAATAATAGAGAAACCGTTACAATACGAAACAATGGTTTTTAGAACTTTTGTCTGTTTGTCTGAATGTTTGATTTGAATTTGCGGTTTTCAGTAATGCGTTGTGGTTTATTCAACTTAACATTTAAGGTTTGGTTTTCAATCGGTTCGTAAATAAAAAAATATGTAGATCTAAAGTAACACGCAGGCGGAGCTGCGGGCAACAGCTAGTGTTAAAATAAAATTATGAAAAATAATTTTTTTTAGGGTACCACCCTACATGTACAGTGGGGATTATGTTTTCTTACGTCTGTAGTGTGGGGTATCATTAGATAGGTCTTTTAAATTCATCGAGAGGTCACTAAAGTGATTTTTTGATTGAAGTATCCATTAGCAAGCTTTGAAGAGCAAATTTTTTCGAAAACAGGCCATCGTCGTCCCCTCATAAATCTAAACGGCTGGCATGAAGAACCTGAAAAAAATCATGATGGTAGTCCAATTACTAAACATTGAAGGTAAACTATAACGGATCAGATATCTTTCTTGGTTACGGAGTTATACAGGTTATTATGGGTGACCCTATCTTGTGCGTGCCGCAACAAGCATTTGGCCGCATTTTAATAGGTATATTGGACGAAAGATCTATTCATAGCATAAACCATTCTAAATCTGTTGTTGGCCACTCGTATAATACAATATAAACTATGTAAGAATGTAAACAAAACAACACTAAAAAAGAAAATGGATAATCTACCTGAGTTTCTTGCTGGTCTCTTCTCAGGAGAACCAACTTACCGAACCAGCGAAAGAATCATTTTCAAAGGGTTATTTATGTACTAATTTAGTATTTTTATAATACGAGTTGACAATTAATTGTAAAATTTTGACATTCATAATTATGTGCTCTTTATGTGCCTGAACTGAATAAATGAAATTGTTTCTTTGATTCTCATAACCTGTAAATCCCTCCTACCATTCTTTATTCTGAGAATAACAACAATGCGATAACTAAGTTCTAACATACTACATTCTTGACAATATATTAGTTATGTTCTAAAACTCGTACGTAAGTCCTGACAAAGTAGGTACTTGAAGAACACGTACACCGTTATTTTCTTCATTAGTGTTTAGCCAACAGTTAGGGAAAAATAATAGTCGCAATCTCAACATACTATATCTCATATTAAGTAAGTATACGTGTATATAACTTATTTTTATTAGTTTGTTTGCTCTACGTGTTATTTGCTGTATTATTCATTAGCTTTTGGTCACAGATCCATTGGCATGAAGAATTTAGCTAATTGCGTGTGCCGATTTCTTTTTGGTTTTTATATATTTAGTCGGAAACGAAAATAATACGAAAGTGAAAGAAGTTAAAAACAATAATTAGGTTTCAACTGACCTTTGTTGCCAAACATTGGCAATCGGAGCTTCTTTTAGAAACTTCTTGACATTGTTAGCCGAAAATACTTTCGAATTTTCAATCACATGGCCATCTGAGCGTCCTTTTAAAAATGCCAGCAAGTTGGACTTGATATCAATACCATGTTTTATTTTCACAGTGCTTTTTACCATTGAAGAGTAACTCCACAATGAGCTAGACTTTTTATTTTTGAGAAATTTCCAAGAAATATGCTAAATAGGGCTAATACACACTTTCTGAATATGATTTTGCATCTTTTCTTGTTTTCCATATGACGAAATTTTTATACGCTTCTATTGGTCGATTTTTTGGGTAAGAGGCTTAGAGTACTTAGCCCTTTTCGCTGCCTCTTAGACTTTTGGTGGTGTCGAATTAATAAATTTATCACTACTTGAGGACATTTCGAAATAAAAACAATACAGCGAAAAGAAAAAGTGCAAGGAATAATTTTTACTTATTCACAAATTAGCTATACGCGCGCATCAGTGCTTTTTTTAGGCAAAGGCTCAAAAAACAGCCAGTATTACTAATAAAGTAAATTAATATCTTTGTGTTTTTGTTACAGATAAATTGTTGTAATTTATTATTAAATTATTAATTAAATGTTTATTTATTATATTTTATCTCCCAAAGTTAATTTATTTATTTTTATTCATAAAATATTGACCACTTTTCTGTCATTTTTTTGCTAAGATTTAAAAAAGTACCGTTTGTTTTTAGACGTAGCATCTTGATAAACCGTGCGTTTTATTTAATTAAAAAAACTCGTGCTATTTAATTTTTTTTCGGTATAAGCCTGAGAAATTACGTATGTACCTAGTTTACAGACACTACTAATGTACAAAGGTGTACACATAACATATGCACATATTAGATGCACATGCAGTAACATACAGCTTGAAAGGACCACTCATGTATTTCACAAAGGAGAACAATATGGTACAATGCAAAAGCAATTTTAGGTACATCAAGACACTGGATTGGTTTACGTACCACTCTCAACGTATTGTTAGCAAGTGTAGAATTTAGTGTAGGTATGTGTGTCTGAATTTAATAAAAAAAAACAAAATTATTGTCTACAGTGAATTTTCAAAATCCGTTTCAATAGTTTCTTAGCCTATTCAATGCAAACAAACGAATATTTCCTCTTTATAATAATAGTTTTTTTTTAATTCTGCGAGAGCGCGGCAGCTCCCATGTCCATTGCTGCGGGGTCTCTGGTGACACCCGAAGGTACAGTATTCCAGTGGACGCCCGGCGGACTTTGGCCACCAGCGTGGCCTCTTCGGGGGTTTGGTCGTGAATGAAAATCCCGGGTCGTTGGGGTTGGGTTTTATCCCGCGTCGGTGAGTGAAACTGGTTGCGTGCTAAGGCCCCGCAGCACTTCAAATGTGGTCCGAAGTTCCATCGGCTATCAAGTACGATCCCTAGGTACCTAGGTACTTCATCATAATATTAGTGTAGACTAGTTTTTTCCGGTCACTTCGTCTGCACAAAATGAGTGCTTTTAATAGCCTATTTTTTTCATAGGTCATCCTTGATCCTATCTATGCTTAAACTAAAATTCATCAGTTCTGCAGTTTAGGCGTGAAGATATGCAGTTTAGGCGTGAATAAGAGATGACAGATGCAGAATAGCTCGCAAGTGGTAAATTATTTTTGATTTACGTGACATATGCTATGATATTGATATTTTTTTTTGGGTTGATGCTCCTATTACATCACTGGTGCTAATAGTGTTAACCAGAGTTCGTCCCGTGTTTTGGGGGGGAAATTTATTAAATACTGTTGCCCGCAGCTCCGCCTGCGTATTATAGCTTTCTTGATCACCAGGCCCCCGTTCAATAACGGTTACAATCCGACAATCGGAAATTTGTCTATCACTGACAATTTGACAATTTTTCTGTTCAATAAAACTTACAGGCGACTTATTTGTCATGGTGAAAAATTTACAAATATGTCGAATTGTCAGGCGACTATTTTTCGTGAAAAACTTGTCAAGACAATTTCTGACTGGAGTTCGTATCCACGAATTTGTATCCAAAGGGAGCGCAACCTATTTTGGTTGCGCTCCCTTTGGATACGAATTCCTGTCTTCTTTCAATGTTTACCTTCAAGATAATTTTCTCATGAAGTAGATAGGTACTAGGACTTGGATTTTTTCGGAGTGTGTGGCCGGTTTCCTTTTAGGTTACCTCTGGCGCTGGGCAAAAATCCAGGCCCAAACGCTCAATTGCAATACCGAACAACGATTCCTTGTCCCGCACCGCGAACTAGTTCCGTGTAACCAGTGTTTTTGTGCGGGAATCAAGCATTACCTTTACATTGGCGAAATCATCAATGAACATCGATTGAGCCACGTTTTTAAAAAGAAGAAGGCGGCGGCGTTGGTGACGTAGATCCGAATCATAAAAAAAATTGTTTCACCTACCGTAAAATAATGATTTTTGAAAAAAAAATATTTCAGTGAATTTATTTATAATTATGAAAGGCTTTAATAAAATATTAAAAAAGAACGACCCGGGAATCGATCCCGAGACTCCAGTGTCAAAAGCCGATGCACTACCGACTACGCCATCGAAGCAGTTAAAATAAATAGTAAACATGTAGCTACATTATTCATGAGATCTATATACACAACTTTTTAGGGTTCCGTACCTAAAGGGGGTAAACGGGAACCCTATTACTGAGACTTTGATGTCCCTCCGTCTGTATTGAGCTGTATCTCATGAACCGTGATAGTTAGAAAGTTGAACTTTTCACATTATTATGACTTATTTCTGCTGCCTCTATAACAACAATAAAAAGAATATAATAAAATTTTAAAGGGGCTCTCATACGACAAACGTAACTTTTTTCTTAATATTAATAACAGCAACAGTTAGATGTATAAAATATTCACAGCATATAATTTAAACTAGCAACCCTTAGCGCAAACTGCGCAAGTATTTTTTTTTTTTTTTTTTTTTACTTTTTGTCAAATTTCTAATCTTATCGCACCACTTGAGACCACGACCTTTCCAACGGTGTGCCACACTTGACTGTGCGACTCTTAGTTTAGGAGGAGAAGCGGCTTCACTGGCGTATTATATAGATATAAATAATTACTTATTATAGAACACTTACTACTTGACTCTCTTAATCTTTCTGTTCTTCCGTCAAATACTACACACCATGTGCCAGGTTGCGTCCCCACGTTGTTGGATCTCATCTTGGTATCATCAACTGATCATGTCATCAAGCATGGGCAGAACGCAGCCGATGCCTTTTCCTTACACGACCTCATCTACCTCTCTTACAAACTCCGCCCTCCCAAGGCTAAGCCTAAGACTGCCATGTTACGTGGCTTCAGTGATATGAATGTAGAGCAACTTCGCGTGGACGCTGGTAAAATTGACTGGGGTCCTTTGTATGCCTCCGACTCAGTGGATCGAAAAGTCGAGATTTTTACCTCTGAAATTACTCAAATCTATGACAAACATGCTCCTATTCGTGCCGTTAGACTCAAACATCAACCTGCACCCTGGCTTACCGAAGAAATCAAATCCATTATGGCAAAAAAAGCGGCTGCTAAAACTAAGCATAAACACCGACCGACTGTAGCTAACTGGAACAAGTACGTCTCTTTAAGGAATCACTGCAACAAGGTGTGTAGGAACGCACAACGCCATTATATTCATACTTCTATCGAGAACGGAGATCCAACCAAAGTCTGGAAATTTCTAAAATCGCTTGGAGTTGGAAAGTCAAAACAACAACTCAATGCTCTGAACAAGCACTTCTCCGCTTCGTCCAATTATGGAGGGATCATTAAGGTTAATGCTCTAAAGCATATTTCTTCACTTCCAACTCCAAATCATCCTGTTTTTGTCTTCTCTCAATTCACCGAATGTGATGTTAAAGGGAGTATAATGTCTGCTACGTCTAAAGCCATTGGAAGCGACTGTGTTGGTCGAACTATGATCGTGCCAATAATCGACATAATAATATCTGTCATTGCCCACATTTTAAATACCTCAATTTCGACTGGCAGTTTTCCATCGGCCTGGAAAGAAGCGCTTATTTTTCCTTTACCAAAAAAATCCAACCCGTCATCCTTTTCCCAGTACAGACCTATTTCCATCCTACCTTTTCTTTCAAAAGTGCTTGAGCGCCTAGTTCACTTGCAACTCAGCTCTTTTCTAAATAGATATTCACTTCTAAACCCGTTGCAGTCTGGTTTCCGGCCTGGTCATAGCACTGTGTCTGCCTTAGTAAATGTTACTGATGATATCAGGTTCGGTATGGAATCCGGGAAACTCACTTTGCTGTGCTTACTGGACTTCAGTAATGCATTTAACACGGTTGATTATCAAATTCTTCTCAGCAGACTTCGCTCCCTTAACATATCTCCATCGGTGATTGATTGGTTTCATAGTTACCTGTCTGGTCGCCGGCAGTGTGTTCGCGTGGAAGAGTCTCTCTCTTCCTGGTGTGATATCACAGTTGGTGTGCCGCAGGGTGGCGTGCTATCACCATTACTTTTCTCGATTTTTATAAATTCTATCTCAAAAAATCTAACTTCTTCCTACCACCTTTATGCAGATGATCTACAGATCTATTCACAGGCTCCAATTGATAAAATAACTGAGGCTATTTCAGTAATTAACACTGATTTGGAGCAGATCTGTCAGTGGAGTGTCAATTATGGGTTGCAGGTTAATCCTTCGAAAACTCAGGCGATCATCATCGGGAGTTCCGGGTTCATATCACGAATAGACTTTACTCTATTACCGCAGGTTATTTTCAACGGTGCTCCCATTGATATAAGCATGAATGTTAGGAATCTAGGTATATATATGGACAGAACCTTGTCCTGGGGCACTCAACTTCAAGAGGTAAGACGCAAACTGTTTGCAGCGGGCGGGTCCTTGCGAAGGTTGCGAAACTTTTTACCCACGACTACTAAGCAATCCTTGGCACAATCTCTGTTACTCCCTATACTCGACTATGCCGATGTCAGCTATCTGGATCTCACCGAGGAGCAACTCAATAACCTTGAGCGTCTTCAAAACTTTTGTATTCGATTCATATTTGGGTTACGCAAATATGATCACGTGTCTGATTTCCGCCATACGCTCAAGTGGCTCCCAATTCGTCTTCGCCGGAACACTCATATTTTGTCTCTACTTTACAACATACTGTTTAATCCTAGTACCCCTCCCTATCTTAAGGAACGTTTTAAGTTCCTTAAGGACACACATTCTAGGTGCTTGAGATCATCGGAGAATTTATTGTTGCAACTACCGGTGCATTCCACAAAGTTCTATGATAGTTCTTTCACTGTTGAGGCTGCACGTTTGTGGAATGCACTGCCAGTACATATAAAACGCGCACAGTCACTGACGTCCTTCAAATCCCTGGTGAAGGACCATTATTTATCGCTGGTTGTTTAAATTATAGGTAACACTGCAGAGCTCATGGTTGCTCCGAATGCAATTGGTGCATTCTGTTAATTTGCTGTTAATTTGCTTCACATTCGCAAATGATTGCTGTTATTTATAATAATGTAGGTACACTACCTGTATATTATTAAGGTTTTTTATCTTGTTTTGCGATCCCTTCCATCCTAAGGTTGCCTGGAAGAGATCGTTTTTAGCGATAAGGCCGCCCTTGTACATGTAGTTAGTTATAAGTATGTTTTTAATGTTTTTTTCTAAACTGTGGTGTACAATAAAGAATATTTATGTTATGTTATGTTAAAACAAAAAGAGTATTTTGTGACTAAGGTAATTTTGGTAGCTAATGAACGGTTGTTTAACAGTAAATCTATAAGACAATTTGGCGTAGGTAACGAACGGCGACAATATCTCAGGAGTAAGGAGCGTCGAGTTCGAATCTCAGTGATTGAGATACTTTTTGGGCTTTGTTGTTAAATTGTTACCTACCTCTTTTAAGGTTATCGCAATAGGTTAAAACTAAATAATATTAACAGTTTACTGTAAAATTACAGACAATACCCAAACACAATAGTTATGCATATATATGCATATACTTATACCTATCCCTCTGCCTATCCCCTCGATGATATCATCGAGGGGATAGGTATAAGTGTTGTCAACTTTAAGTTAGGTACATAAAATAAAACTTGTTAAATAGTTTAATTATTGAGTAGGTACTTAATCTCTATTTAATAAATTTTATTTTTTGTGTTTTTTGCTTGTAGGTTTGTCACATTAATTAATATATCAATAAATTTAAAATTTATTTTATTTCTAGATTTTTTAGATTATTGACTCGCAATTTACTTGGTAATAGATTAACGCATTAGCCCAAACACAAGTCTACTCTTCACATTTGTGATGTTGCCTCTCAAAATGTTTAGATTTTTACCAGTATGTACATAAATATATATACATACTTAATACGTACCACGTTGCTGTTAAGAAAATTGCATAGAAACGAAAGAAATTTTCATTTTACCATACAAAATTTCTTCTATTGAGTGTTATAAGACAAAAATTTTGGCCTTGTAAGGGCAGAATATTAGCAAGAAGTACAGTGAACAATAATAATTGTAAAATTTGCAAGCTTATGATTATAAAGTGAAAGGCTAATAATCCTAAACGGCAATAGACATGCCCTATTACGTGGAACCAACAAAATTTGATGCACTTCTGCCTACTATGTCTATCATTTTATGATCGCAATATCTCAGAAGTAGTAATATTTGGACAGCCCCACACTGCTAACACACGTTTAGTATGTTCATCCATATATAATTTTTTTATATAAATACATTCTTACAACTTCAATATTCAAAATATGATTTCGCGACAGAGGGTACAGCTCCTATCAGAAATGTCCGACAATTCTACAAATATGTCGTAACGTCATGACAATTTTCTGTTCAATAAAGCAGATTGGACAAGTTTTTCACGACACAATTGTCGAAAACACCTGTCGCTCAAAAAGTTTTATTGAACAGAAATATGTAGGAATATCGTGACAATGCGACATATTTGTAAATTTTCCACCATGACAATTTTATCGCCTGTAAGTTTTATTGAACAGAAAAATTGTCATGACGGTTTTATATTCAGCTCGACAATTGTCAACCAACAATTGTTAAATAAATTTGACTGGTGTTTGGTAGTGGTGACAGACGTATGTAAAGTTTTAATAAACGCGTTTTCGACAGCGACAAATTTGTCACAGATTACCTGTCGGTTTTTGACTTATTTGTCGCGTTTATTGAACAGCCTCAGCGTGACAATTTGACAATTAAGTCACTTTTTGACAATTATGTCGACTTGTAACGTTTATTGTACAGGGTCCAGTTACTGATTTATTATGTGTAGCTATTGAGCGATATTGTATCTTAAGATAAAATTTTATAGTATCTTAGCCGTATGCAGCTCCCCTTAGTGAACTCCACTGCGGGTGACGTAACCTACGACAAGCTTATTATTTGCGGTTGGTACAGTAATCGGGTCTAGGGATTGAACCGCAAAATTAAGTTTGTTTTTGATTGTATATACTTTTCCGGGATAAAAAGTACCCAGGGTGATGCCCAGGATATTAAAGAATCGAACCGGTAGTTTTTGCGTGATGCCTGAACAAACAGACATACAGACAGACAGACATAAATTATTTTAATCACATTTTTGAAATTATCTAAATTAACGCATAACTTAACGCGTGGTGTATTAGTTGCAGCATCTTACTGGATACGTTGTGTCTTTTATTCTATGAATGTAGTTGCAAAAAAGTGGCCGAGAGTTTTTATTGCCAGGTTCTTTTCTCTTTGGCTCCACCCATTGCTTGGCGAATCTGGCTTTAAATGTAAATTCTTATGTGCTGACGTTAATTAGTGTTATTTTATAACCTATATTAATAAATATTTTTGAGTTTGATATTTTGGCCAATTTATAATATATAAATATCTTTATAAATGATGAAATGAAATGAAATGAAATATTTTTTATTCACTTGAAACATGGTTGACATGGGTTTTGTTAACTGTCTAGAATACGTCATGTTTCGCCAGATGGATCACGGCATGCAAATATTAAATTATTATATTTTTTTCACAACATTCTACAATTATTACAATATTATTGAATTACCATTATGTCATTCCTAAAACTATATTATTATCAATACAAAATGTCACCTATTAATTATAATTATACTATAATCAATGATATTTTATGTATAGATGCGTTGTTCGTGCCTAGGCATGGCACATGAAAATTAAGGTAATTACCTTCATTTATGTTTAGTTACCTCGGCAACCAAAGTGGTGACAGGTCGCTTCAAAATTTTGCTTTACAATCATTTACAATTTAATTATTTACTCACGATAAATGCTGTGGAAAATACCTTCATGCGTTTTCAGACATTGTGTAAATTACACCGCATCCGTTAAAAATAAAAATGTGTAATTTTATGCGTAAGTTTTAACAGAAATGTATTTTATTTGATTTTTATGTGGCTGGCAAATGATGTTTGTCACATGATGTTAGGGGAGGTTAGGCATTATGGTACCTACTTACCTATGTTTTTCTAGTGATGGTATTAATTTAATATAAACATCGGCAAATTGTACATGTATTCTTTATTAATTATTGTATTAAACAACATCCCACATTTGACCACAGATTTAATCTTGTCCGTATTATTGAAAAATTCATCAACTTTAGGATATATTTTGCACACAAAAGCTCAGAAACAACGAGAAGACAAAAAAGAAACAAACTACATAAGTATGTTTGAAGGAATTTATCATGAATAAATATAATCATTTTATATTTTTAAAGGATAAAAATGTGATTTTATGTTATTTTATATTTTAAAATTTAAGTTGTGTTTTTGGCTAACTATTATTTTCTAGCCTTTGGCTCGCTACCCGTTACATGGAACTATTAAAATTACTGACGAAATGCGGATGAAATTTTCGGGGAAATGGAGAGGATTAAATAATATTTTTTATTGTTAAAATTATATTTCTTCTAATATATTCTTATCTTGAATAAAGATGATAATAATTATGTTAGTTTTGTTATTACTTATATTTCACGTATGTCTTAAAGTAATATAATTTTAACTACTAGATATAACTACGTGAAATTCATGTATCCTTTTCTCCCCCACATGCCTCAAAACCAATATGTCAGTTGCGCAGAATCACAGCGCAACTAATGACAGTAGTATTGTCTCGCCGTTTTTAAAAGCCACAATATACGTGCATCCCGTGTCTAAATGTAATTATAAAACCGTCATTGACTATAATGTAGCATTATTATGTCATCTAATATTTTTGACTTTTATATGTTAAGTATTCCTGCATAGAGTAAAAACATTTCTCTAAAAGCCACTCATTAGTACGTCTTCTAAATAGGTTACCTGGCAATTCTCTCAATTCTTTAGGTAACTTATTATACACTTTTATTGCCATACTATTACAATTTTTCTGATGAAGGGTGCTGTTTGATCTGGGTGCAACTAGTTTAGTAATGTCTCTAGAGATATAGCTTACCTGTTGTTTTGATGTATTAAATACATTATTGTTGAGTTTTATTAACATCCAAGCTGTAGTTTTCATGTGAAGGAGGAACAAAGATTTATCCAAACATCCATACAAACTTTCGTCTTTACCTTATAATATTAGTAGATAGTTTGGGATTAAATCCTGGTAACATTCAATCCGCCAGTATTTCACGTTTCGTTAGATAGCCGGTTATATTTTAACAGGATAATCCAGAGTCGGTCGAGCAGATGTTATGTTACAAAGGACAATGCCCAGTAGTCGTTTCTTTTTCAAAAACCTAAATAAAAAGTGAATGGCTATCTAAGTAAATTGATGAACCATTTAATATTTTTTTAACAATCTTTTAATTCACTCGAACAAAATCGAATGTGGCGTTTAAACTTTGATATTATAATTCGTGGTGTAATCGTTTTTAATTGTCTTCTTACTCAAATGCACTATGTCGGACCGGATGTCATGATTCGAATTTTACGATCCTGGATTAATCCAGAAATGGTTATTACCCATATCTTATTCAATTAAGTTTTGTATTCAGTGTAACATACTTGAAATGTATGTGTAAAGTAAATTAGTATATTATGTTATGTTCCACAATTTGAATAGATAATATTATGCTGAGATGTTATGGCCCAAGATTTTTGGTCGTGGTCGCCATGGTAATTAATTATAATTACCATGGCGACCATGCATTAAACAGAGTTATAATATAAACATTGATGTGTAGGTATCTAGGTAGGTATTACATTTTCAGGGTTATTTATAAGTGTGTTGGAACTATTACTGCTATCTTATTTGAATTAAATCCATGTTCATCCATGTAACGATTAGCACTTTTTGGACAATATTGATTTGACGGATTGATGGACATTTGCTTCAAAACTAACCTCTAATTTTAACGGCAAAACGAAGAATGAGAGAAAACCCCACAAAATAAAAGAAAGTACTCAATCCAATTTAATATCCGATTTTCGCTGTCATACAAAATTATTTGTTACGAAACGGCGGTCCATTGCAAAGTGTGCAATCTCCTTTATCTCTGAATCTATACTGTGACCAGTAGTGGGGATTAGTCAATGGTGATTGATCAATGTACAAGATGTGAGTGAATGAAAGAAGTATTGAAAGTGAAACATTGATACAAAAACCGAATTTAAATTACCGAATTGGGACCAAATAATTATCGGAAGAGGACTAAATTGAAATGGGACCACTAGGAAAGTAGTAGATTTAAATAAACAAAAATTAAATTTATTTACCCCGATGGAAGATAATGAGGTCAAATTGAGAACCTGAGAAACATTGGAAGTGGGTTAATAATTACGCGTTAGCAGTTTAATTAATTCAATTCAATTCAATTCAATTTGACTTGACTGGTGGTACTTTTTTATTCCAGTAATGTATTCAGGGTAACTATCTCTATCTACATATATATAGAGCGCTAATAACCAGTATGAACCATTAACAACCACTCTGCACGTCAGAACAGTCAAACAGTCGAGGATGACGTAACATCACCACAGCTTTCCAGTTTAAGTTGCCGTGTGGCAAAAAATGGAACTAATTATTGTTTGTAGTTATTGTTCTGGGATCTTGTTTTTTGACGTGTTTCAATGTAATATGGAGCCCTTATCTCCACCTGTATCTAAGCTACTTAGTAGTCTCCACAAAGAAAACAGGTGACACTCGCCATCTATTTATAGATGGTTGATCTGAGGGCGCTCCATTCTTATCTACACCTAAGACTTCCGACCTCCTTAATCGGGTCTTGAGAACGGCGGCGGCGGGTTGGCACCCCACCGTCTTTACAAAACCAGCTCAGCAAGGTGGTTTACTGTGAGGTTTCCTAATACCCAACCGCCAAAGATGCGGGTTTACATTCGATCCCATCCTAACAGAGGCAGCATATGTGGCCAAAGTCTTCCTTGAGATTATCCTTCCAAAGGCGTATCCGTACATCGTAAAGGCGGACTTGAAAATAACTTCTCGGAATTCATTCAATATACAGGTGCATAGAAGTCCTACCAAAACCTTTGGAGTCCAAGCTAACCTCACCTGCAAGTGATACACCTGCCTATCAAATGATGAAGCTCTAGTATGAAAGTTCTCCAAAAATTGCAACTGGCTTGTTTCCTATTACGTCGGATCATCATAGTAGCTGATGAAAGATACTTACTGAACCACTGCCCAACACCTTCAAAGATACGGTTACCTCCTAAAAATATAGGTCAACGTATACCTAACACTATTAGACTAATAATAAAGAGAAATAGAATAGGTAACTTAGTTAGCAATAGTCTGTTGTTAGCACTCTTGGGAATTAGCAGGTTACATTAACTTCCTTTGACCACAAACTTTGAACAATGAGTATATATTAGGTGGTTACCTACGCGACTATCTGGTGTTGATGAAAGTTTTTGAAGTTCAACTTGCGATTGAGATTAATCATGTCTGAAGCCTTATGTGAGTAAAGCAGGACCCGAAGACGATTAGTTACTGATAAAAATAAATACGAGTCGTACAGCTATTAGTGTCAGTTCTTACGTCTCATATCCGTCATCCTATAGTCCTGCATCTCGGATCAGATTCCAATTTTACATAGCAAAATGCCGTCGACTGGCCGTCGACGTGTTCGCATTGGATTTTGATTCACATGCATTAGTAAAAACTAAACAGTAAAGGGGGAGTCTGAGGGAAGAAACCGGTGTCTGAGGGAAGAAACTGGTGACAGTAAGCAACTTTCTCGCGCAAAGATTGTCATTAGTAATGCAGCGCGGAAATGCTGCTGTGTTATGAGCACTCTGCCAATGTGACCCAGTTTTGAAGCTTTTCTTTGTTGTCTTTTCCTGTATTTGTGTTTCTAAAATAAACTATTTTCAATAGCAAAGTAAAAAAGGAATACATTATTTTATTTAGGTATTTGTATAGAGTTCACGCGGGCGGAGCTGCGAGTATCAGTAGCAAGTAATAAATATTTATTTCATAGCTTGTCGTATCTATAGAGAAACAGCTATTCCACTAAATAATATTTTGTGCGGCCTACGTTATTCTAAAATCCATTAATACTATCGACAATTTTCCAGATGGCTGACTTTGTTGGGTAAACCACTGAAACCATATTTGGCAGGCAATTTTCAGTGTACCGGTTCATATAATCTGTAGACTGGGTTAGATTATTTTCATTATGACGACAGGTTTTGTGTGGAATATGAGATTTTGATATGGCTTTAATTGACTACCACATTTGTTAGTATAATTAATTACTAACCATGTAGTAATAGTACAACACAGATCGTTTTCACATTGTCCGATTTGTAAGGAATATGTATAAAATATAAAACCAGCAAAGTGCGTGTCGAGCCACGCAAAAGATAGGGTTCCGTAGCTACCCATTTAGTTTTCCTTAAAGTTCATAATTAACTAGTGGTTCAGTGAACCGTAGACTTCTGGAGCGGGGTTTGTTTAGAAAATTTATTCTTCAATTATCTTTATTACTCTTTCATTTGTCAAAAAATGTCATTCAAATGTTATTCATTGTAAGCATGGAGTGTGTGTGTAAAGTTTCATGCAAATCTGCAAGTTGAAACGGAGACTTCGGTCGCTTCGCTCCCTCAGTCAATGAACTTTAAGGAAATCTAAATAGGGTAGTCCCCATTTAGTTTTCCTTAAAGTTAGCCATCCAGCTGCACAGTTGAGGAGGTAGTCCTCCTCAACTGTGCAGCTGGATGGCTAGCTTTCTGAATGAACGCCGAATGCGGGGCCTCTGCGATGGCCAGGCTTCTCGCTTTTTGCAAGTGAATGCCGGGGTGCCGCAGGGGTCCGTGCTGTCAGCAACACTCTTCCTTCTGCATATCAATGATATGCTATCCCTCGGG